>OV815283.1:28012763-28281327 GCA_929108145.2 Limnephilus rhombicus
ACGTAGCTTCAAATAAAGACTTCGACTTGCCGTCTTTTATTTCTCTCTCCCATCTCTACCGATACGGCCCGCTCCCTCATATGTTTTTTTGAACTTTATGAATAAAAATGTGAAAAAAAAACTTACGAAAAATGAGAAGGTTATATTTCTATCCTTATTTAAATTATGCATATTTTAATTTTAAAAAATTAATTATTTTGATGTTTTTCTTTACCCTAATATAATTTGTAAGGAAATTTAAATAAATTAATTCATTTGAATATATGGTTCAAAAGTTACAATAGATTTAGTATACCATTGCAGGTTTTCAATTTTTGGTACAAAATTAATTCAGTGGTGAAGGCCAATTTTTTAGCTCATTAATTCTGTGGCCAATGGGTTAAACAGTGTTACCAAGAGAGAACACCACGCTTTGTATTTGATTTTAAAGATTTACAATAGACGATCCTGAAAAATGTTAAATAATTATATTTTCAATGTGTACACAGGTTTTATATTTTATAATTTAAAAAAAAACTTTCTTCCTAAAACAGTGCACAGGTATATAATTTTACATACATGTTGTTTTTATTTTATTTTTTCATAAATACGCTCATGGTAGCATCAATTAAACATATATCAAAATATCAATTGTGTTAGTACTCCCTCCCTAAACACGAGAAATTCTCAATTAGAGAGGTATTATTACCACCATTAAAAAATATTTGCATTACATGTACATAATTAAAAAAATAATTGTACTTATACCTAACTTTGTAAAATTGTAAAAATGGAATAAATAAATATTAAAAAAAAAATTAAAATCTATGAAACAACATTTGAAAATTTTTTGTCAAGGTTTGCAAATTTTTTAATAAATATTCAAAAATAAAAACGAAAATAAGCGAATTGACACTAAATTTTATAATACTTGTCTAATTAAAGATATATATTTACAGTTTACATGATAAAATCCATCAGTAAGAGACTTTAAAAATTTAATGTGTGTTTACGTTTGAAATTTTAATATTTTCGATTACATATTTCAATTTATAATACTAAAATCCGAAAGAGTCTTTCATCTGCTTTCAAAAATTTTTTTCTTTATGGGATATACTCAAAAACAGCAATTTTATTTCAAATTGAATGTCAAGCGGTAAATATTTGTCAACAAAATAATTCTACATCGTTAGTTAGTCTGTTCATAATTCTAATGTTTATTTACGACAATCCAGGTGAAGCCGTCCGAGCACAAGGTTGTGCTGCAAGTGTTTGACGAGAACCGTCTATCAAGGGATGACTTCCTCGGTATGGTGGAGCTGCCCCTGGCCGGGGCACCCCGCGAGGGCCCTTCTCCCGCCACCCCGGCCCCCGCCCTCAAGTATCCCCTCAGGCCCCGAAGGTCAGCGTAAGTAGTCCCAGCGGAGCGCGGGGCCCCTTCGCTGCATGCGCCTCAGCTGTCCTTGTTATTATTTATTCCCACGTGGTCTGTAGTTGTTCGCAGACATACCCCACTTTTGAAACTAGTTTAATAACCTGATTTACTCGACTGTTGCATAAGTGTTTTTAACGACTTTTCCACAACTGATATATAAAATGTTAAGCAAAGACAAACATTCCTAGGTTATAATTAATTATAACCTATTATAATGTGCAATGATGGAGGCTCGCAAAGGATTAAACCCACGCCTAGTTCTTAAGTTGGGTATGTCTGTAAGCTTTTTTTATTTTAATCAATAGAACTTAGTTATTATACCATACTATAGCAATAATCATCTGCAAGGTAATACATTTAAAAATCTAATACATTTCATCATTAGAGGCATTTATCACAAATGTACAGGGACCTGAAAATTTTGCATTATTTTTTAACAAGATTCGCTTTATTTTTGGCGAAATCCGCATCACCTTCTCAAAAGCGGTCGCATTTTGCAAAAAAATGATATGTAAACTTTTTGATATTTTGCAGCAAAAAAGTGAGGAACACTGTTTTTTTTTAATTTTTACATTGTGAAGTTTGCTGCGTTCCATTTTGTGGCTATTCAAGCTTGTCAAAATCATAGACAAATAAATGCTTTTAAATACCATAAAGTAAAATTCGCTTTATTCGCTTTATTTGGAAAGTGGAAAAATTCCGTAAAAATTATTAATTTCATGTTTCAGGTCTTTATATTCTCTTAAGTTACTCTTCACGTTCAGAAGAGTCCTTATTTTTTCCAATTTTTCCTGTTCTTCACACAGCACTTATTAGGGTAAATTGTCTATTTAAAAAAAAAAAAATTGTGTTGCAATTTAATTCTTCCATATTTAAAATAATGATATCCTTTAGTTCCCGAGCCCAAGACATCTGAAACAAAGTTTTTATTTTGTCTTTTCATTATACTAATAATAATCGAAAGCATTTCTTGATTTCTTGAGTTGTACATTATTATTTTTTTTACTAAAATATTATTTTATTTATTCATAATGTATTTTAGTATTTATCCAGCTTTATTGGTTTCTGTATTACCATATTCACATTAGTGGTTTAAAACTGCTTAAGAAATATACTAGTTGTAGGAATAGACACAGTGAATATTAAATTATATTTACTTTTAAAATTGGTACTTTTACTATGAATTTATGTATTCAGGTTTTAAAAGGTTTGCTGCTGGAATCCTGGACTTTTGGATCTCTAAACAAATGCACACCGACACCACCTTTAATTACAATTATATCTTACCATTTACAAATTATGTCCACTTCCCAGAAGAAAGAGGATATTTCTACAAGTTGATAAGCATCTTTGTGTTCTTAATCTTTTAGATCTGTAAACAAGTACACACCAACACTCCAATTATAATTATATCTGACCAATTATAAATTATGTCCACTTCCTACAATAAGCGCCTTTGTGTTCTTAATCTTTCCTTGCCGGTGCTGTGCACTGATTTGAGGTGACCGACCAACTCAGAATGAAACCAACTCAGAAGCACCTCAGAAAGGTCAATAACCACTGGAGCGCTTTTTGCCGAATTTCAGCACTATTAAAAAAAGCTGGGATCACTTTTCTGCTGAATTTTAACAAATTTTCCGTAGATGCATTAGATTTTATTGTAATATTTTCAAATATGCCCGCGGTTTAATTTTGACGTTTTTTAGTAGGTGGAAAGATACTTCTTATATTAATATTCAACAGATGGCAGTGTACTCTACTTATTTACAAAATATGTTGATACAAAAATTCGTATTTTATAGATTTATCTAGAAGAATCTACTGTCAAATAGTGTCAGTGTGAAATGCGGCTTTTTATCATGTTTTAGTGGATTTTTCTAACATATTTGTATACCAGTCTTATAATGATTGAATTCGTAATGCATTCAATGTGCTTCAAACTTAAAAATTCAGTGATATTTGAAAAACAAAAGTTTTGTGGTTATATTTTTGATATTTTTTTACGGTCGGACTGTGTTTGACAATGCGATATTTTCAATAAATAAACCAATAATCGAGTTAATTGGTATTGTGGATTTAAGATAATTGATGTATCTGTTTGATGTACTGTAGCTATTTTTGGTGAGTCCTTTATGTTTTTAGTTTATTAAAAGTGTCGCCTTTTCTCGACTAAATTTGTGTCAAAAGTTTGTTCAAAGGGAACATTAATCAGTTTACAACATATCCAAATTCAGTTTTCTTATATACATATGTAGATTGTGATTACCAATTAGACCATTTAAAAGAAACCTAATAGAAAGTATTTAATGTGGAGGCAAAATTGAACTTCCTTACTTTATAGGGAGAAAATTCTGAGAATATTTCCGTTTTAAATGTTTACGATTTTATAATATATTTTTTATAAATCCTAGGAATATGTGTTAATCAACCAAAAATGGGTGAATTCATTGACTATATAGAACCATGATCAGTTTGTATGTCTCCGTATTAAAATTTGGAGGTATGATTTTTTTAAGGTGGGCGGAAAATATTCAAAACGGTCAGCAAAATATCACAAACAATCAGAGGAAAAAGTTAAAAATCGCGCTGTCGCTCCAGTGGTTAGGAGTGATGATAAAATAATATAAAAGTGGTTAAATACGTTAAGTTAGGTTAGGGTTACTGGCTATTTTAAAATTATTTTTTCATTTAATTAGCTTTTAATGACCTTTCTGAGTTGGTTTCATTCTGAGTTGGCATGGAACCGATTTTTTTTTTCTTTTTTTTTTTTTTTACATGAGCTCCACACAGGAGGCCCTCAGGAAAATAATTTCCATCAGGGCCTATGTCATCTTTGGGAATGCTGTGTGGAGGGGTTTTTTTTAAAGGAAAGGAAGGAGAGGAGAGTTTGAGAAGGAAAAGGGTTTAAGGGGTGGGTAGGAATCTGGGGTTCTGTGTGTCTTGGTCATCCACCTCCAAGACCTAGACAGACCTCACCCCATGAACCCGGGCACCCCTGCTAAATCACCAAACGTAGTGAACCACTTGGGGTGACCTATGACAGAGGTGTTGGTTATCCAATAAAGGTTCCCGGGGCGGCGGTACCCATTCCCGCCTCCCAAATTGAATTGTCTGTTTTTTTATTTTAATAGTTCTGTAAATATACTAAATGCAGAGTTCATATTTTAGCTGTTTTTCAACAATGCATTAATGTTTAGGAAAACATAATTGAAATAACCGTATTTATTGAACTCAACAGAAAAAACTGTTTTGTCAAAAAAACGGTAAATATGTGTGTATATCTGCATGCGTTGATCACTTGCAGAGTGGTGCGATAGTGAGCAAGAGCGGTAAGGGGTTTCGCTAGTAGCCGGCTGTACTGGACGTATCATTCGCTTTATGGGTGATGATTATTCCACATTTTCAGCACTAATATGTAATATTTTACTTACGTGCATATGACCATACATACTACGAATGAAATAATTTACATAAGTAATAAATGTAAACTATTAATTTTTTTCCAACTTAAAAGTGATAAAATTCTATGTATTGAGTATACAGCACCGGAGTTCAAGGAATTTTTTTGACATAAGAAAAAGGTTAAAAACTGAAAAGTATCTTAGCTAAACCGTATGTATAACTGTTAATTCTGTGTACACAGTGCTAGGTCACGTGTGCGCGGTCATCTGGAGATCTACCATGCGCTGATCGGTGCCGCGGCCCCCGGTAGTCCTCCGCCCTCTATCAACGGGCAAGCGTCCCCCACCCAGCCGGAGGAGTGGGAACTTATTGAACCACCCTCGCCCACGGGGCTTGTGGAGTCGGTAAGTTCATAATTATTTACTAGCACAGACCCTTGAGAAATCACAGGATATTATAATAACCCTTTGCAACTGGCAAAAATTTTCCAAATTTTGAAGTGCCCCACCAGTAAAGCTCTTAATTATGATCCCGTGGGGCTGGGCGACTTACTGGTTGAAACACGTGCGCGTGAAGGTACCCTGCATAAGCAGTTTTGGCAAATTTTCCCTAGATACATCAAATTTTTTTTTGTAATATTTTCAAACACGCCCGCAGTTCATTTTTGACGTTTTTAGAAGGTGAAAAATACAGTTTTGTTATATATATATATATGTAGATTGTGATAATCAATTAGACCATTTAACCCCTCCGCAACGTAAGCAGATATAAGCGTTAAAAATAGGACAGCAGTCAAGTACAATAAGTGTGTTTATACGTCAGCGAGTGTGTTTCCATAGAAATCGTTCTAACTCCGTTATTGTTTTAGTTACATCCCTAAAACAAAAAGTAAAAGGTCGATAGTAGCAAGCTGCACATCCCTATCAAGTTGTCAATGGAAATACATAACAGGAATCAGCTGTCAGTCGTGTAGTTGACAAAAATATTTACCCGCGCAAATTTGCTACCGGCAGCTCCACCGCGCTCCACATTTTAAATTTTTATTAAATATTTTTATATGAAATGATAAAAAAGTGAGGTGACAAAAGTGTTTATTACACATATATACAATAGAATAAGTATTTTTGTTTACATAATCTGATTTTAGTACCGTTTTCACATAAAAACATCACGTGAGTCATTTTTACCTATTTTTAATGTTTGTGTTCTAAATTTTAATATTTACACATTCTAATATTTATTTGTAATATAATAATTTGAAAGCCTATTTTGTAACCTTTCTAAAACAGTTTTTACTATTCGGCTACATTCAGAAATGTTTCATTTATAGAGCTTTAATTGTGAAGCGGTAATAACAAAAAGTTTTCGTAAAATGTAATTTTGTTAGAGACACCAAAAGCCAATATTCTCGAAAATTCGGAGGGGTTATAAGAAACTTCATAGAAAATATTTAATGTGAATGCAAATTTGAACTTCCCACGAGAGTTTATTGGTAGAAAATCCTGAGAATTCTGTTTCAAATGTTTACGATTTTATAATATTTTTCTTATAAATCCTACTGTAAAAATTGGAGGTCTTCACTCAGGAGAATTTCTTTGGGTAGACTGGTTTTTTATAAATGAAGCACTTTTTGGTTTTAACCTTAAGTTCTTGATTTTTTATTGTTATGATTTGAATATTTACAAACTGACGACAATAACTTTCCCCACCCAACGGACAAGGGTTCAGTAGTATTTTAAATTCTTAGTGCAAGTTTTCGTAAAGAAGTAAGTTAATTTTACCGATGCAAGCCTTTTTATAAAGGTTTCGTACATCTATATTTACCTTGTTTGTTGTGTGAGAAAGGGACAAAAATAAAATGATTCTATCGACATCTAACGAACAAATCAGACAACTCTTGGATCACAATCCAACCTTTGATGGTAACTCAACTCCATAATTGGTTTGAGTCCTGGGTTTAAATCTAAACACCTACGAATATGTCATAATCGACAAAATATAGGTGAATTCATTGGCTTTATAGAACTATAATCAGTTTGTATGTCTCCATATTAAAATTCGGAGGTATGATTTTTTTACATGGGCTGAAAATATTCAAAACGGTCACCAAAAAAATTCGAGCAATCCAAGAAAAAAGTTTCAATTTTGGCTGTCGCTCCAGTGGATATGGATAAACAAACGCTGATTCTGAAAATATAAGTTTTTTTACATATGTTATCAAAATTTTGGGGCTATGACCTCCTGAGCAGTATTCCCTATATTCTGTGCAGTATTCCCTTAACCATAAGTGTGTGGTGAAGAGAACCACTTTTATATTATTTTTTAAATATGAAAAAAAAGGGATTTCTAAATTTTTTTCTAAAAATCAATCAAGGGTCAAACCATTTATGATAGGTGTCTTACTAATAAATGTATTTTAAGTTTTACATTACTGATAAGCAGCCATTAATGTAAATTATTATTATTTGTGTGTTATGTGTGTTGCAGGTGGTGGTCAGTGACAACCAGCCCCCACTGCCCAGCGGCTGGGAGGAGCGGCAAGACGCCAACGGCCGCACCTACTACGTCAACCACGTGGCACGAAGCACGCAGTGGGAGCGCCCCACGTTAAGGTCAGGTTCTTGCATTGTTTTCTAGCATGAACCGCCCACATAACGTTATCTATTTCTGACATAAAACGCTCTTGCAGATACAGTAATGTATATCGGTGACTAACATGTACATAACATTGATAATGTCATAAGTAATAAATTTACCTGCAGTCCTCCTGAAACAAAGAAACCAGCCCAAAAGTATCAGTATTGAAAATTTGATTTTATCTTGTGAATGAATCAACATTACGGGGATCAGAGATAATCAATGTCAATTTGTTACATTAAGCATTTGTAACAAGGTCTGTGCATACTAATTCACAATCTATGGTTTCGGTGTGTGGTACTTTCAGTATTTACGAATCGACAATTTTGTATTGATCAGATTGCCAGCCCTGACATTTTTCGCATCTGAACTGTTACCAAATCTGCAGGCAATTACCAAAAACCTGGGCATTCAAAATGGGAGCAAGATTGATTCCTTCTGCGGCAGTTCATAGTGATGAGCATTCTTTTGACTAACGACAAATTGACTTGCCAATCTCGTGATCAATTATCCACTCGCCGTTATTGGAATGATGGACTGGAGGTCATTCTTGGAGGATTTTGGGAATTGGAAGACATAAACTTTTGTGCATCCCGACTGGCCTTAAGTCTGGGAGCGATTGTTGTCAAGACGACCCAATCCCGATTTGAGGTTATTTTTGGAAACCAGCCAATGAGGTTCCTGCAAGCCACGCCATTCATTTACATCTATGTGGCAGTTCACACCATAAACCTTTAGAGGCAAGCCCTTTGCCTGACAGTGATAGCATTAGGATGGTTTTTTGTGCTAGTATGAATCTTGTATTTCTAATCCTTCTTTTTTTTTTTTTTTACATAAAAGCCTAATATTTTTTGGTGACCAGACAGCTTAGAGTGAAATCAACTCAGAACGTCCTTTAAAAAGTCATTAAAAGTGATGAAAAAAAAAAATTGTTAAAAAGGTTAAAATTAGTTATAAAAACTAGTTAAAGTTAGGTTACAGTTATCGGCTATTTTAAAATAATTTTTTTCATAGCTTTTAATAACTTTTTTTGAGTTGACTTGATTCCGAGTTAGCATGGAACCATATTTTTTACTGAATCAGTAGCTATAAGTAGATTTGTTTTTTTTTGCTTTAATAGAGTTATCATTACTCATTCTTTTGGGCTGACAGCTTCAAAGGCCATGTTGTATCATATTATTTAAAAAATATATAATCTTTCCACCTAAGGGGGCGAACATTAATTACGTGAGCTCAAAAGGGGGTGGGGGGGTCCAGCAAAATCTCACGTTACTTAGAATATACGATGTGGCCCAAATTTATCTCACCAAGAGGGGAGGGGACGGGTCTAGATTGGAAGAAAAACTGCTAACGTAATTAATGTATGCTCCCTAATCCCAAATTATCACTCTGCTTACGTCATTGACAATGTGTGTTGACGGGACTTCAATCGATCCATCAATACTTTCGCCCCTGTTGCTTTGTGGACATCTGTGGAAACAATCTAAAGTGTGCAATACAGAGATAATCTTTGGATTTTTCAATTATGGACAATCGTGAATAATGGACAATCTTGTCAACTATGGACAATCGTGATATAATGGAATTATAAGTAAAACAAATTTGTTTCTGTGATGGAACTGAATTCCAAAGGGCCCTACAGATAGAGTAATTAAACGAATGATTGTCAATCACACAGCAAAACGATCATTCCTCTGCGCCAATTGCACTTGTCTACGTTCTCATTCAAAATACATTATTCCGCAAGTCAATGGGAAATCTCAAACAAACAATTAGGACGGGTTGCTTAAAAAAATTTAAACAATTCATCAGATATGTGAAGTTCATTTTGACATTCTGTGTAAGTTCTATTCAAGTTTTGTTATTATAATAGTTAAAGGCCAGTTGCTTCATAAAACTGAAATAATTGCAGAACTTGAACAGAATTATCACAGAACGTGAAAATTATCTTCAAATATTTGATGAATTGTTAAAATTTTATGAAACAACCCGTCCTTGTCATTATTGTCAATTGCATCAAAGACATATCTATTGACAAATGATATTGATCCTATCCGAAACGCTTTAAATAAGCGTTTCCCAACATGGGGTATACATTTATGCTAGGGGTTGTGCAAAATATTAATCAATAATATTAAAAACTCATATAGGTCTCATAGAAATCGTTTTGTCTCCTTTCTATCGTAGAGAGAATTATGATCTAAATGGTGTTAGAAAGAGAAAAAATCACGCTTTATATTCGAATCTAAAAGTTAACCGCAAAAGAATTTAAATGTACACGTTTATGAAACCATAGTTTCCGACCAAAATTTGAAAAAAAAAATTATGAAACTCTGTTTACTAATCATTTTTACATGAAACGAAAAAAATGAAGTGATTTTAACATTTGAAGTGATGTTAAATATGTATTTCTACATCCGCTATATCAACTTTCGTTGATTTGGAGAAAATCTAAAAAAACTGTTAAATCCCTAGCGTAAATAAATAATTGCTTTTCAATTTTTTGAATAATGAAATGGAGTAATATAATTTCGAAAAGTATTAATTTTTTTTATGTATGTGTAGCATAATTTAAGTAATTTCGATAAATAAAATGGATATAGCGGATTTTGATACTCACTTCGTGATTTACTCAAGATATAGAGGCTTTTGAAACTCAACTGACCTGACGTGCGAGTTTCTAAACCCGCCATCTTGGCAAAATAACTGCTCGTGATTGGTTGAATTCCGATAAAGCGGGTTTGATAGTAACTTGTTGAATGATGTAGCGGGTTTTGTTTCTCACTCGCAGTTTTGGTTTTTGGTCATTAAAAATAATAATAATATTTGGATGATTTATATAGCGCCGTTTTTGTGAAAAATCACCTCAAGGGCTCAAGGGCTCAATTGTAGGGGAAGTTTTGTAAATCAGTTTTAGGTTCCTCTTGTTCCTCACAAAAATGTTAACAAGATGTCGTACTCTGATCATTTTGTCAAAAAATCGGATACAGCGGGCATTGAAATTATGGGACTCATTTATAAGACATTCGTCGAAAAAAATGTGTTTATTTTTTTTTATTCAGTAATTTTAGTTTGAAAAACCTAAGGTGAGCCATTTTAAAATTGTTTTTATGTTTGCATTCCAATTTTTTGTAATAAAATTTGAAAGCTTATTTTATCATCTTTCCAATATACAGTTTGTCAAATAAGAGTAGAAAATATATAAGGGCGCCACTGTTGATCAAATGGCAATACTAAACACATAACTCATGGTGTTAAAGTAAAGCTGTGTAACTTACATTTTTATAAAAAATTAAAAAGGCATAATAGTAGAAAAAATATGTTTTCATTGCAGTATAGATACTCGCCGATCTCAAAATTAGAATTGCATATAGGTATATTATTATTAAACCTTTGAAATTTTGTATTAACATAATGAAGAATAACCAAAATGTAATAAAATATAAAGCACAGTTTAGAAATTGCTCATATTTATTTAATACTAGATAAAGTACCTAGCATTGCCTGGGCTTTAGATCATGTCTCTAATTTTAGATCTGAATATATTTAACTCATTCAGATCTAAAAGTAGTATAACTAAACTTACCATTAGTAATTCTTCCTTTCTATCTATTGTTAAATTCAAATTTAAACTAAATTAAAGCAAATCGCTTTATAAATCACCTTTTAATCAAATTTATGTCATGAAGAAAAAATGTTTTTTTAAAATGTGGTTTACTGTGTGCTATATATTCAGTGTCATTGCACTTCAAAAAAATATTTGACAGTTAAATTGGTGTTACCAGTCTACAAATTTAGTAGTTCCAGTTTTTATATTTTCTACTCTTTTTTGACAGACTATAGTTTTTAGTTTTCAGATACCTTCAGAAATATTCTGTTTATTGGGATTTTATTGCAGAGCAGATTTTATTGCATATTTTGATCTCTGACAGAATATGCCCAAGGCCTGAGGGATTAAGCATTTTTGTAATACGGTGTAATTTAGAAAAATGGGCTGCTAAGAGGTACACAAATAATAAAAAAGGTTGGGAACATCTGCATTAGATAAATAATAGATTGTTGCAGCTTACATTGCTGCAAGTTAAACAATGCTATCTACCTATTTATCTTACAGGTCGTATATTTTTTACTCCATTCTGATATATACAAACGAAACAATAGGCATATATGGCACTCTTTTTTACAATTAACTTAGATTAGGTAAGTAGGTACAATATATTATATTTTTATTTGTGCTCAATGATCCACCGAACATTAAATATGCCAGCCAATAGGCCACTTGCATCACCTTTTTTTTTGGCGGTTTAGGCAAATATTCTAAGATATTGAGTTTATTTTTTTTTAAATCATATTTTTGAAACCTTGGCAATTTTTTGAAAATTTCAATCCAAAAAACTGACCTTTTTTTATAAACCGGAAAGACGGGACATAATTTTATGGGTGCGAAAAATCGATAATTACGTAGCCAAAAATCATTTTAAAAACCCCAATGTATTCCATACGAACGGCACTGGAGAATAATAACTAGGCATTCCAAAAATAATACATCTCATAAATATTTTTTTCCTTGATCCATCTTATTGATCATTCATTATAATGTTTATCGTTCATTATAATGTTTAACGTCTATGTATGACTAAAGCCAATGTAATAAACTTGTACTTGTAAATTATAATAATGTATTATAAAAATTTGATTTTTGTTAAAATCAGCACCATTACCATTATTGTTCTAAGACAGGTACAAAAGGCATAATATGTACGGGGTTCTCTTCGTAACATCTGTCAAAACGTCAAACGGCATAATATGTATGGGATTCTCTTCGTACCATCTGTCAAAAATTCACCGAAAATCAAAGTGTTGCCATATATAAAAATAAATCAGTGTAGAATTTTACAAAATGAATTGAATATTATCTGAGGCAGAACATTTTCATGGTAAGCCAAATAACGTATTTATTGAGTTAAAAATAAAAAATCTATAAATTTCTAAAAAATTTTAGTAACATTTTCGAAATCTTAGTAGAAAAATCTATCCACACGATTTTTTCCAAGTCAGTGGCCTATTGGATCGCGACTCCAATTGCTTGCAACAGCTCCCGAAGAAGTACCATCTTTGTAATGTTCTTCAGTCCCAATTGAAGAAGATTGGGATTACTTGATATATTTTCGGGAATCTTCAATAAAGCTCGTGGTTTGTCGAGATTACAAGTTACTTTATTTACATTATTATGTGGTTTACAATGAATATTTAACTGATATCATCGGCTATTTTCGTAACATTTCGGGTATTAGAACGGCAACAGTTGCTACTCTCCTAAAGTACTACTTTACTGAGATCTGTTGAGACACCTCATAACTACATATAACTATCTACACTAACAACATCTATTGACCTCATTAATGCCTGGATTTTATGCCCATACATCATATGAAATCTCAGAAATAATACTTTTGAAGTAATATTTTGTGCATTTATTTTGAACTATCGTTTATTTTATTTACCGAAACACATTCTTGAACAATAAACTATCGACAAAAACAACATTACTTGTGTTTATTTGATGGATTGACAGGTTTATTGAAGTTTTTGTGACCGACCATCCACTGACTTAGACAGTTCAATTCACGGTAAAATGTGACATTCATATGTGCAGTAGAGGCCCATTCTGTGAGAAATATTATTGTAACAATATTGTCTTTCAACACATTATTTTGTGTACACTATAAAATTGTTAATCTCAAGTCAAAATGAAGTTCAAAATTTCAATTTAAACAATAACACCTAAATTAAAAAGGTAAAGAAACAATAAATAAATAAATATATATGGGTTATCGTATCCCATAACTTTGTCAAAACTAAAAGATCACACGGATGGCATTTCTAAGGTGTCACTTACACTATAAAATACAATCATATTTTAATGAAAATGGTCACTTAAATGGAATGAAAACAATAATGTTGTGATCAAAACGGTTTCTTTCATATTTATTTCATAATTATTTGATAGTCACTTTAATATTGCATAAGAAAGATTCGCTCTAATGTAATCGCTTATAAATCATTGTTTTGTTTCATTTTTTATTTTTTACACATATTTAAAAAAAAAACCTAAGGACATATATTTTTTTTAAATTTTATCTGTTGTTGAAAATGGTATGAACTAATGATATAATGAATGAGAACATTTTGTCTGATCTCTTAACACTTTGTTATTAATTCATATATTTTTATCACTTATTATTTTCTCTGTTTATCATTTTATTTTTAAATTTTATTATTTTGCTTTTACTTAACTGTTTTGCATGACCGATATTTGCGTGTGTTATTTTTATTAAATTGTGAAATTATTAACCCCGATACAGGCGAACCATAGTGGGGTTAATAATTACATGCTAAAAATATATGTATATAAATTGTGAAGAAGCAATAAATAAATAAATAAATATTCCACAGATAATTCATTTTAAAATATTCTGGTGCTGCCAGGTGAATGAAATTTTTGGTGGTATCAAGAATACTGTTGGCGCAAGCGATTCTAATCTTGTTCTTGATCCAGTTTCTTTATACATAAGGGTCAAAATCGCATATAAAAAATATTTTTTTGAAAATTTTTGCCAATCTCACCGGTGATCGAGCGGCCTAGACGAGATTAAAGGACATTGAAACTACATACATAATCCCATACACTACAATCTTGGTTTAACGTAGACTTAGGCCTGGTGTTGCTTTACGAGTGTGAACATTTGTTAATCTTTAGTTTATCATTTACAGCAATGAAAGTGGCGACGCAAACCGTATGGAGACAGCTGTAACGGAGTTCCAGAGAAGGTTTCACATCTCACACGACTCCAGTTCACCAAACATCCCAGCGACCCAGACCAACACTCAGGTACATCCCAACACCACTCTCCTCACTTTGTACTACGGCCTTGCTTTACATTATCAATATCACTTGCTTCATCCATATATCTTATAAATCTGTCTCTTTATGATAGGTAATACATACAAAATACATATTATACTGCTAATAAAAATTAAAATCTTTATCAAAGTCAGTAACGATGCATCTACCATCTTTAACAACACGGCATAACACCCCAAAAACAACTAAAGAAAATACTTTTGGCCGTGAAATCTAGAATCGTATCTAGATCCATATGGTTTATTTTCAAGATGAATCGTTACAAACCTCTATTAAAACCCATGCAATATGCTAATTAATTTAAACAATATTTATTGATATGTACATCAGTGATCGAAAGCATATTCGAATTATTCAATAACAAAGCTTATACAAAGCATATACGCATTTAAAGCTTAACATTTGATTTACAGTACTCTCGAACTGATCCGCCAGCCCAAAAAATGAATCTAATTAGTGAAAGCAGCTTATTTTAATGGCTATATATGAAATACAATATAAAATGAAACGTGTATTTCATAAAATAAACAAATCCAGCTATTGTTCTTTTGTAAAATTTCCGTCGGAGTTAGGTGTCATGTTAACGCTTACGAGAAGACTGCATTTTGTAAATTGTTTCAAACAAAAAACGTGCCAAATTAAACAGAATCATCTGCGACAGTTGTTAGAACACTTAGAGGACTATGTGTGGAAATGTCCTAAAACAACAATAATGAACCCTGGTGACCCATAAAATGGTCAGCGAGAGCAAGCTGTTTAGTTACTGAATATGTAAGAGTAAGATAACCCAACCCGTCGGTATAGTTACTGAATATGTAAGAGTAAGATAACCCAACCCGTCGGTATAGTTACTGATTATGTAAGAGTAAGATAACCGAACCCATCAGTTTAGTTACTGAGTGCGTAAAAATAAGATAACTCAACCTGTCGGTGAGTACGTAAGAGTAAGATAACCCAACCTGATTGATTTTATGAAAGCTTGATTTTATGCTTCCAACTTTATGATTATGCTGGTTGTAGGATTGTCAAGCGGCGATTACTGAGAGAGTTCTGTATTATTATAATCCGATATATTAAAATACCTAATACTATATTCATATTTTTCAAACGCCTTTGAATGGTTTGTTTTGAAGTGAATAAATTGCTTGAATATACATACATACATATTCACATTAAATACTAACCTCAACTCACTTTTGTTGTACTAAATAAATACATCATGTGTTTTTTTTAACTCTCTTTGTTTGAATATTCTCGTGGGCTTTGGGTTGAAAACTCTGCAAGCAAGAAATACTTTTTTTTGGTTATATTGGTACTCTATCTCTTCTTTTCCATATTTGGTTTAAAGGTACTGTTTAGTATATAATAATACATACTATGCATTTTATATGCATTGCTGACGAATAAACAATACTGTCCAAATGCCAAAAATAAAATTGTTTAGGAGATATGAAAACTAATCAGGTATTTTTTAAACATGAGATTCCATTTTACATGATCAGAGTCAAAAGTACTCATTCTTTGATTGGATACTTTTAAACATAGAAAAAATGCCACAGATAGATCGATGCGCCGTCACAGTGTTGACCATAATTGCGCGCCTTGAGTCTCGTTCTCGCGACACAGAAATAAAGATGGTGAATCTAAAAGGCACCGTCACTGCGGTTCCAGCCTGAAACCTCAAAGTCAGGCTATTTCAGTGTACACCATCTATATTTCTGTGTCGTGAGAACGAGATTCAAGAAGCCTGGTCTACAAAATGTATACATCTATGATCACTTTGCCACGCCAATCACAGTTGCTGACTGAGCTGATAGCTCATCAACCAAATGATCAAATCATTTTTAAAAAGGGGACCCAATCAATCATTGGTGATTCATGATGGGGTCAAAATGATCGAGTCTATCATGATCCACCCTGAACTAATTCAGTGCCAGATTTACCTTCACTTTGGCCCACAGGCTAGATATATTTATTATTCTTCGAATAATTTTCCCATAAAAATTAGCCAAGCGTTATTAGAGAACGGACCTATGACTCCTTTCTCAGACGTTTTCAGACTTTTCCTTATGTTGGCTGCCCATAAGATTTACAAATTCAGCTTATTGGTATTCAGCCTATTTTACAAATTCAGCTTATTGGTAAATCTAACATTGTAAACCAGTCATGCTTGTTTTCATCGCTTGTACCAACAAATAAAAATGTTGATACATGTTTATATTTTCAACACAAAATAAAGAAAAGCTAGAGAAGTGGTATACAAAACAAAACGCATCAAGTGAAAAAGTAGATTTTTCATTTGGACGTCTCTCAGGGGGAATGTTTATTTGTTCTCAATATGTTATACGATAAGCATCTAGAACAAATAAGTTGTGTGCTCATTTTTGACATAGATTAAGTAGGATTTTCTTTTCATTTTGTTCAGTATGATGATTTCTTCATAAAGATCTGACGTATTGTTTTATTTATGAAAAAATAATTTAGTAGCAGTTGTCCCGTAGCAGTACTTGCATGATGTCCGTAATGATTTATTTTTTGTTGCATGCGTCCATCAATTGTTCATGCCGTGCTGCCGCCTAACAAACCAACCAAATGACTTCACCAAAAATACCATCTGTCTTAATCAAATACGTTATTAATTGTCTTTGAATTATGATGGTGGATTCATTTGGGATTTTTTAACTTATGATTTGCAATTGAATATGTTTGTTTGTCCATTGTTTACCTCAAAACTGTTCAATAAACAAACAGGATGATGGACTGCACAGCGATCAGAATAGTCGGATCAATTCCCAGCAAGGGACTCCCAATCTCTCCCCCATTCACAGCCCCGAGCTGCGACACAAACTGTCACAACTCGCCGAGGACCGGAGGGAAGAAGAACTCATCGAGGAAGCCAACTCTCTGCCCCAATTCCACGAAGATGATAACCAAGAAACGGCCGAAGCATCAGAAAATGTAACTGTTGAAAACACTGTGATACCCGAAGGCGACGAAGCAGATACAACTGAAGCAGATGATGTTGTGATTACCTTAAGTGACCCTGTTGCTTCTACGAGTGGCGAACAAGCCATTTCGAATGATGTCGCTGATGACGAACATGCCACAAACGATGCGGCTGATGAAGGTCCTCTGAAGGCCCAGACAGACAACGAACAAGAATTGTCGCCAAGTGAGGTGACAGAGGAGAGTGTGGTAACCGAGGCTCTGAACAGTGATGCAGTAACGGGGTTGACCATGGACGAGAACCATTTCAGTTCCCCATTGGCGGGCAGCCTCATGGGATCCCCCGTGTCTCCCCGCCGGCCCTCTTCCCACCCTTCTGAAGATTCCTTCATCTCGGAGGTAAGGGGGGGCGAGTGGCCGTCGTGTGTGCTTTGTCTGTCTTCCATCGTTCAATCGCTTATTGTCAACTGATTCCCATTTATATCTAATACCGACTACATTCAAGATTGTACAATAATTATTAACCATCACTACATTTTTAATTTCCTAAATTTAAAAGTTGACAATCTTGACATTATCCGGCATGGGTATTAAATGGTTCCAATAATGATTGAAAAACATTCAATGAGTATTAGGTACATCATCAGCTTGCAAAATTCCACTAAACAAACAGATGTTACAAAAAATAGTTAATTATACCACCTAAGTGCAGAAAAGCATAAGTACAGGAATAATTTACAGTGTGTTATGAGGCTTATCCAAGCCGCTATAAATAAAAAAATTGTCCAATGAACATCCATAAAATCTATTGCATTTGTATCTATTTTCTTTCCTAAATTATAAAGTAGGCACTTCCTGGTTTGTGAAAATATTATGAGAAAACACAGTGAACTTGACCTGGCAACATTTAGAATGGTTGAAACAAATGGCATATTTTATGGCAATTAACCCTACTGGACACGTTTAATGTGTTTTACTCTGTAACCTGTTTAACGCACTTAGTGGAATTTTGTTGCAAGCCGAGGATTTATCAAAAAACATTGTATTTTAACCTTCATTGAATCATTTTCATCAAATTGTTACATACGTAATCAGTTTTTCATCCCATGGTGCTGTCTGTAAAAACTCCCATTTATTATGATAGATGGCTTTATTTAATGTTGACAATAATTATTCTTATTTTTTTTTTGACAAATGTTTCCAGTTCACTTCTTCACCGTAAACCACAACATCCCGTTAAACTGTGGCTCTATTCGGTGGCTAAGTAGACCAAATGCTAATTAACGCTTTCTCATTTTAGTTTTCCTGTAATTATGCGCATTATTTTATTTATTTATTTGTCTGTTTGTATTTATGTGAAAACATATTACGTAGAGTAAAAAAGTAATTTTGAATTTTTAGCCCATTGCGTCCCATCATCGTTTCACTGTTGACTTTATAGTAGGGTGGACTGTAATAGGTTTTGTTCGAATTTGATGTTAACATGCAGCGAAACTTTCTTAAGAAGTTTTCCAAGGAACCGGAAAAAATAACTTCTTAAGTGGGAAAACCTAATGCCGGATAAATTGGGCCCTTCAATCTTTAAGGGACTGAAAAAAACTTCTTAAGAGGATTTCACTCTACATAATTTAAAATATTTAATACAATGTACTATCTTTGACCCTCTACCATAGGCCAAAGTTTTTTCACCATTTTTTGGATACTTGCTTTTTAGTAGATTTATAAACACACACATTTGTATGCACTTGTACCTATTATAGTGGATTATTATGCTGTTAAAATAAAACATGTATTGTTTTTTTAGTGTTTATATAAAGCAGTTCTTGTTTATTGTTGTTTTGCCTGAATCACTCATGAAAGAAATAATCCATGGACTCACGGCCTGATCAAGTACAGTAAAACCCTCTTAAGAGTTTCCCACAAATAAGATTTTTGTTTTTATGTTTCTTGGTAAATCTTATAAGTGAAAATTTTACTGTTTAACAAAAGTTTCCCATGTAAGAGGGGTTTTAGTAGAAATATAAATTTTATAAATGTTTGGTCTAATTTCCAACCTTATATGAGAATTTCGCTGTACATTGTACAGCCCTTGAGGTGATTTTTCACAAAAACGGCGCTTTACAAATTATCCAACAATTATTACTATTACATTTATTTGTCTAATATTATTTATGTCTTATCTTGCACCTTTGCTGCCTTTCTTTTTAACTGGCATATTTGTCCGTAATTTGCTAATCGTCCCTAACTCGGCTTGACACACTTAAATTTGCAGGTGACCAAAGTTGGAACTATCGAATGAACAAAATATTTAAAATTTTTATAGATTTCTTCGTTCCCACAAAAACTATACTAGCAACGCCACCAACTGCAAATTTAAATGTGTTGTTCTGTAAATGTTGCCATTTTCTTGTATTATTTCATCCAACACATCATATTATGTTGTATGTACTCCATAACAACTGCATGTGTACCGTATCTATACATTTAGCTTTATTTTTTATTTTTTGGTTTATATATATGTATATTCTTATTATATTGCACAATTGAATTTTAAGCACAATTTATGTATTTATTTAATTTTTGTTTCTATGTATTTTTCCTGGGTATCCTTTATATTATGTTTATTTGTATATATTTATTAATGTAAAAATTAACCGCTCTGGTTATTTTTCATATACATAATATTTTCCTCAAGTCCTGTAATGCTATCGTCATAAATATTTATCACGGTATTAAAGTAAAAAGATCTATATTGGTTGCATAGTTTACATAAAAAAGTTTTGAACTTGTTAACTGCCTCGTCTTGTGATGCCAATATTAATCCCAAGTCCTTACTTTTAAAATTTTATTACAGGGTATAAGTTATTAGATTGAATAAGTTTAACCTTTTTCCAAATTAACCTCTAATGGGCCGGAGACGCGCTGGCGCGCGCGTCGTATGCGCATGCGCGAGAAAATAATTCGAAAATTTGAATAAAATATTCAACCAAAAACTTTTGGTCTGCGATTTTGGCCCTTCTATGTACAGAATTTGTATGAAGAACACGGTCAGAATCGCTTGCGCTAACATCATAGATGATATAGCCACTAGTTTCATTCCCTTGCAACCCCAGAATATTTTTAAAATGATTTCGTCTATGACATTGACCTGTCAGATTTTGCCGCGAATTTAACCGTCGGAATTAATGCGTGTTCCGTGACTAAAACATCGTAAAACCTATTAATTTACGTAATTAATGCAAGTAATGTTATTTTGGTACATAGTTTATTGTTCTAGGAAAGTGTTTCAGTCAATGAAATATACGATAGCTCAAAATTAATCAACAAAACATTCAATTCAAAATTCAAAGTGGTGCTTTTTTAGTGAATTTTCGTGAATTTTCGTGAATTTTCGAGAAATGGCGTGGCCTTCCACCGGTTAAACAATTCGAAAACACATATCAAAATATTGCATTTTCTGATTTTTTTATAGTTTAGTGGACGTTTAAAAGCTATAGCTCATGATGGAAATGATGTTTGCAAGATGAAAATGCTTTAACATTGAAACATTGTGCAGTAGTTTTTGAATATTTTCAATAACAGAGGTAAACTAATAAGAGATACCTTTATTTTTGAAACATTATTTAGGACTAAATAATGTTTCAATAAACACAACAACTGAATCTCTATAAACAGTACGTAAATAAACGAATAAATTAGTACGATGGCTTGTGTAATACCTACATTCCCATACAATGACTTTACGGTGACGTCTGTTTGTCGTGTCGTGACCTCACCACTAAACATTTCAATAATGCCAACTTGATGGCATGTTTTTAAAACCCGATTAAAAATGGACTTTTTAATAATTTTTTAAAAACTCTGCGTTTAATATTATTAAATAAAACTTATATATTCAGAATAAGCGTTTATTGGTCTATATGAACATATTTTTTTAAAGCCATAATATTTTTCACTGGAGTTCCTTATTATCCATTTAGTGAATGAATATATTTTTCAGATTGAAGATAATGTGGATTCTGGCCATTCCACGTCGGGAACGGAGACTTCCCAGGACAGTCAGAGCGGGCGGGGCTCAGCCAACAGTGCGCAGCCGGTCCCGGGCAGCGAAGGTTTGGAAATATACCATATTACAATGTAACCCTCTTAACCAGTCAGATCTATTTGTCCAGTTTCGGACAGAAATCATTGTGTCTCCCTTACTACAATGTATGATCTAAACGGTGTTAGAAAGAGAAAGCACCACACTTTGCAATCAAATCAAAAATTTACCACAAAATTATTTAAAATGTATGAATTGAAAGTTTGTATGAAACTTTGGGAGTTTTTTATTAATTATTTTTACATGAAATGACAAAAAACTGAGTTGACAATGATGTTTATAATACATTTGCCTATTAAAATATGTAGATGTTTTTTTTTTTTTCATTATCAGTAAGTTTAGTTAGAAATAACGTAAGGTGAGACATTTTTTAAACTTTTTTATATTTAAAAAAAAAAAAAAAAAAATGAAACAATATAACTTTGTATAAACCACTTATATAATTTGCAAATCCGACCGGTTTCGGAACAAACGTTCCTTCGTCAGGGAAAGCTTATACTAATTTGACAGTTTAGAACAATGTTTTATTATGGTAGGGGTGGAGCCGTTGTTAGTTAATAATGTAGATTGGGTGGGTAGGTATTAGTGTAGAGTGGGTGGGTAGGGGAACAAATCCATGATTGGGCTATATGACAATATACGTTTGTTCCGAAACCGGTCGGATTTGCAAATTATATAAGTGGTTTATACAAAGTTATATTGTTTCATTTTTCTATAATGGATAACCACAAAGTAATAGCTACATTCAAAAATATATTTTTTATATTTGCTTACAAAATTTTTATATTTCAAAAATTATATGTTTATGTCGAATTATAAAATTTAAAAGTGTATTTCATCACTTTTTCAAAACAGTTTTTAGTTTTCGGATACATTCATAAATATTCCATTTATTTGGATTTCACTGCAAAACGGAAATATTTTGACCAATATCTGACAAACTATTGTCGAGGCCTGAGGGGTAAAGATGTTCCCTTTTAATATTATTCTCTTTTGAAGTATTTTTCTACCTATACAAAATACATTAATTCATTTATGTAATGTGATTACCGCACAATTGCCTAGAGCCAGTGGAACTATGGCATCCCTGATCCGGGGTGTCTGGTTAGGTTGAAGGAGATGAGGAAAAGGAAGCTTGGGAAGTGCCCGACTATCCAAATCTGGTGACTAAACACGGCTAACACCATTTCAAGTCACATTTTGATTTTGAATGGTTGTTTTTACTTTCCTTTAGTTCTTACTGATAATATCCAGAGAGTAACCACTACCACTTCTCTGGAAAGTGGGTCAAATATACTGTACATATTATAAATAGAATTACTGTAAAAACATGTGTTATTATTATTATTAGTATTATTATTATGTAGTAATTAATTTAATTTGATATTATTTGAAATTTTTATTAAAAAACATGTAATTTTGGTTAAAATTTTTATCAGTCTTTTTAGCAATGTTGCCAGGTTCCAGTTGCCAGTAAGTTTGGGAGAGTGAATGGGTATTAATTTTTCAGGCTTACCAACAGGGTGGACCATGCAACTGGCGCCAAACGGGAGAATGTTCTTCATAGATCACAATGAAAAAACCACCACCTGGGTCGATCCCAGAACAGGTAAATACATTATGTAACCATTTTTTATTGACTGAGCTATATCCCGTATCAATTCAACCGTTTTGCATTTCGTCTGTCTGTAAAATTGTTAGTAAATTAAAATGGCTACCATCTTGGACCGTTTCCGGTCCAAGATGGTAGCCATTTTAATGGTTCAGTTCTTTTTTCAAATGTGAAATAATCGTATTGTGAAGCAAATATAACCAAAGTACAGTTAACCACTTGGACCCCTAAGCTTGTTTACACGATAATATAACAATAGCAGTCAAGTCCAATAAGCATGTTTTCAAGCTAACGCGTGTGTTCCCACAGAAATCGTTATAACTCTTTTTCTGTTCTGGTTACAACCCTCAAACAAAAAGGAGAATATCTATAATAAAACACGCTACACATCTCTATTCAACGTTGTTCATAGAAATAGATAAAAAATACTTATTTTGTAGAAACAGTTTTCACCCGCCAAATCGCGTACGTAGACAGTGTTAATTTTTTGTTAAATATTTTTGTATGAAATCGTAAAAAAGTGAGGTGACAAAATTGTTTATTAACAGCAGAGAGAAAATGTGGTAAGTCGAATAAAAAAAGGGCAAATATAGGGAATAAACACGCGCGAAACTGAAACTATAAGGGCGAAAGAGCTAGCTCTCTCTCATAATGGATTCCAGGCATCGATGGAAACAAAATATAAATTTTATTGGTAGGTAAAATTATTCTATTATATCGATAGAATAAGTATTTTCTTTACATAATCCGTTATTTTAGTTCAAAACATCACGTGAGTAATTTTTACAATTTTTTTATGTTCCATTCTAAATTTTAATATTTACAAAATGTAGTATTTAGTAGTATTTATTTATAATAATGCAATTTGAAAGCAAATTCATTACCTTTTAAAAACAGTTTTTAGTATTCAAATGCGTTTAGAAATATTTCATTTATCGAGCTTTAATTGCAAAGAGGAAATAACACAAAATTTTTATTAAATTTGACAGTTCATTAAGACAAAAAACCTACACATAGGCGATAGGCCCAAGCGGTTAAACAATATTTTAATTAAATGTTTCTTAATTTCTGTGTAATATAAGTTAATTATATCGTTTCTTGGGTTCAGTTGTTTCGCAGCAATTCATTGTCATCAAATTCTGCACCATTTTATTTATTGACACATGAAAGGTCCCTGTTTTACACCAATTTGAGGTGCGTTTCAGCTTTCTATCAAATTGTAATATGTAAGCTGACAAGCTTAATAACATGTTAGTTGTCCTCTTCTGCTGATCACAATTTGTTCAAAAGCTGAAACGGACCTAGAATCGGCATTTAGCGTTAACCTTTCAACTTCAAAATCAAAACAGTGCTGAATGACCATTTGATGACTAGGTTACTTTCGAATTTCTGCGAAACAATTGGGTAACCTAACTGCCAAGCGATTCTATATCTTTTGTGGGATCATTATTAGATAACGGACGTGATCTCTTGTCATATTTGTGTGATTGTTATGGCTGTTATTGACTTTTTCTATGTACAACGTACATTAAATGAATAAATAATCATACATACTTGTAGGAATTCATGTTTAAAACAGTCTAAACTAAAATATGTGACAGTAAATATGTAGTTGCTCTACTCAACTTCAACATGACTTCTAATTAAAAAAAATTGTTATTTTTCAAATGAGGCAGTTTTTTTTTTAATTGATTCCAATATCAGTTTCAATTAAAGTCTTATAAAAAGCGTCAGAATGTATAACGAAACGTTTTTTTTTTTTTACTTACGTCTGGTAATAGCTCAACTTAAGATAATTCACGCATATCAGAATACAAAATGTTACATGTCTCTTGAGTCACTTCATGCTCAAATACCCTGGTGCACAAAGAGTCACTTCCATTATCTAGCAATGAGTAGAACAAGGGAGGGATTTAGAAGTACCTAAACCTACCACTTTACACTTTTACAAATTTTTCAGTAGACAAAAAAAATAGCTTTTCTTCTTTGTTTAGTAAGTTATTAATTAGAATTTGCTTATTAAATTCTTTACTCTTTCTACTTATGTCGATTCCTCTTTGCATTAAATAAAATTGGTTAATAATATGGTTACTTTAGGTCGAGCGTCCCCCATGCCCAGTGGTGTTGGCGAGGGCGGGGGCGGTGAGGGGGCCCGCGGGGGCTCGCGGCGCTCCTCCTCCGTCACAGCGGAGGACCAGCTGGGCCCCCTGCCTGAAGGCTGGGAGGAGAGGCTTCATTCCGATGGAAGGATATTCTTCATAGATCACAGTGAGTTGTGCCATTATTTGATTCATATAGGCAACGGATAATTTATTAATCTTGATGCTGTTTTTGCTCCACTGTTGGGTTTGCCACCTCTAGTCTGAAGCCCCCAAAATACCCCAGCGGTTCCCAATTTTTTTCAGCTATGGAACCCTAAATGATCGTCCTTCATTTGGTGGAACTAAAACTCCCATAAGTAAAGTTAATTAGCAATTGAGAACTCACAAGCCAAATTTATTTTTTATTAATGTTTTAGAGGTGTCATGTTTGACTTAAAATTAAATTAAATTGAAAATATGTATCGCGAAGAATGGAATTTTCTTATCGTTTTATTAGTAACTATCTGGTTCCCGGCATGCGTTGCAATGCCATATTCAAAGAAATAAATTGTTTCTCCCTGCATGTCCTTTCCCGTGCGTCCCCGTTCCCCTCCCGCGTCCCCTGCCCCTCCCGCGTTCTCCTTTCACCTTCCCCGCCTTCTCTCTCCCCTCTCCCACTCCCCCGTCCCTCCAACCTTCCGGTTCCATATATTCAATCCCTTCCGCGTTCCATATATTCAATCCCAGTACATTCAGTTTTTAAACAGCTTGCGTGCCACCTATTACAATTTTTTTATTAAAATTTTAATTTTTCAGGTGAGTACTTAAAGAAGTTCATTAATTAAAAGAGTTTTGAAAATAGAATTTTGATTTAACAATCATTGTTTTGCAAAATGTCATTCTCAAATTTTGACATTTTTGCAAGGGTTTTTGTAATGATTAAAAAACTTTTCAGATGTATTGTCATGGGTTGTAATAAACCAGAAACCTTCACGGTGGTTAGAAGGTATTTTGAAAGTTTCAAACATTTCCTATGCTTAATATAGAAATATATAGACATTTCATATACTCATATATCCCCAAGCAAACATATTTTGATTTTTCTGTATATGTACATTGATAGTATTTGCGCCAGGGGTTGATACCTATAACTTTTGGTAATTGGTGTCAGCTGCCTGGTTTCTGCAACACGCCCATGCCTAACTCTCGGAACCCCTGTGACCCCTCCAAGGAACCCTAGGTACCGCGGAACACCTTTTAGGAACTGCTTAGGAAAAACTCTGCAGAACGGGAAGTCCGTTTGATAGATTCCCATTAAACAAATTCTTTGTTTGGTGGAAATATTGTTCCTGTTCTATTATTGTTTCAATGGAAGTGCTCCTAAGAATTATCATTATTGACCCCTTCGGTACTGGTTGACATTTGCCAAGGAGAAAGGGTCATTTTTACGAAGACCCGACAACTCAAAATCATGCAACTTCAACACCTCCTATGAAAAGTCATTAAAAGTGATGAAAAAAAAAAATTTTTTTTTTAAAAATAGGTTACCTATTAAATGAAAAACACACTTTATAATACACCACTTTTTATTTGAATTAATAATTAATAGCCAACCAGGTTTCGCTTAACTTAAGTTTCAACAGGGCTTATTATATTAACTAAAGATAATTACTTAAAAACAGGTGTTGAAATTGCATGATTCTAAGTTGTCATGGAACCATTTTTATAACTCGAGTCGGCTCTGGAACAACTCAATTCCAATCTCTGTGTTTCCTCCTTCCTTCAGCATGGGTCTGTTCAAAACTCAAATTCACTCAATAAGACCCTCCACACAGCATCCCTAAAGATGACATCGGCCCTGAGGGTCAGCCAGAGATAATTAAAAACATCTCTGTGTTGGAAAGCACTGGCTTCATTCACATTATACATGGTGTTGCCTGTTGATAAAGTTATTGTGTTGTTTTCAGATACGCGAACGACGCAGTGGGAAGACCCGCGCATGTCCAACCCTCAGATCGCCGGGCCCGCCGTCCCCTACTCCCGAGATTACAAGAGGAAATACGAATATCTTAAGAATCAATTACGCAAACCTGTAAGTACACCATCTTACAAAGGAAGTGTTATGGTAAAATAACATGTTGGGTGTTAAAATGTCATGATAACAATGAAAGATAGAATAATGATGGAGAACATGAGACTAACATGGGTTTAAACTAGCGATGTGTGGGTTCAGAGTGGGCTCTTGAATTCGAGTTCTTCGCAGGAAGCGGATCCTAATCCTACTCCTTTTTCAAATCCACTACTCCCAGAGAACCCGGTCCAGTACTCGGACCCAAACTCGGAACTCGGCGGTCCGAGCCACTCGGGAGTCGGGAGCAGGTCCCGGGTTCAAGTTCTTTTGCGGGTTTTGGCTCCGAGGTCCGGCTCTGGTCGAACCCGTGCGTCTCGTTCCGAGCCACTTGCGTGTTGGGAGCAGGTCCCGCATTCGAGTTCTTTTTGGGATTCGGTTCTGAGTTCCGGCCCTGGTCGAACCCGTGCGTCTCGGTCCGAGCCATTCGCAAGTCGGGAGTGGCTCCCGGGACCTGCTCCAAGAACAAGTACTTTTAAAAGGAAGCGCTTCTCAGAGGTCTCCGGCAAAATGCAGAACTTACCCATCTCTAGTTTAAACTGTAATAATTTGTGTCTCAGGTGTGGACCTTGTATAGGCGGCTGTATATACTTGGTGTGAGCAGGGGTTATTAAATCAAAGATTAAATTAGTCTATTTATTAACATGAATAGAAGCACAAATAAAATGATCTTATAATTTTGATAAGGGCTAAACTGTAAAACTGATTGGGCAATTAATAATGGAGCGGTAGTACCGTGTGGTTTTGTATGGGCAATCCAAGTTGCAGTTCTGTGACTCTGTTTTTCTCATATGCGGCAATCTAATTCTATTTAAATTTTTGGTTTCATAATTATGTACATTTTTATTAAAAACAGTTTTATCCTAAAAGTATTTTGGTAATTGGTTATTTATAATTTTATGTATAAAAATTAACACATTTTATAGCAGTCTTTTTTTTGTTGGAATCCAATTTAGCCCTTCTCTTTTTTGGTTAATTTTTGCATATTTGCCTTTCCTTAGATACATCTCACAGCTCAGTTTGAATAATTCCTAGTTTGTTCAAGTTTCCTTCATGGCCTTCCTTGGAAAATTTTATAAGCAAATTTCACTGTTCTTACTATGATATGTGGCCACAACACTTGGTAACACTAATAAAGCCCACAACATGCGGAAATATTGATTTTTTGTTGTTTTATTTTATCATTTCAGAGTAATGTACCAAATAAATTTGAGATAAAGGTGAGAAGAGGCTCCATCCTCGAGGACTCGTACAGAATCATCAGCTGTGTGGGTCGCCTGGACCTGCTCAAAACCAAACTCTGGGTTGAGTTTGAGTCTGAAGTTGGTTTAGGTAAGAAATATGAAATGACAATAAAAAAACATATATGTATACTTTGTAGAAATGTTAGAGTGGTAAGCAAAAGATATGGTAATTGGCGTACTTTCGTTTCGGTACTAAACTGTCACGTGTTGCATGAGGTTGTGTGTTATCTCTAACCAAATTGAGTAAATGAGTGCCAAAATGCCCTTGTGATACCTCACAAGAGCTCCCCTGTCTGTACGATGTAAAGCCAAGGGATCTATGTCTCCACCCGGTTAGGTTGCATTGTGAGGCGGGTTGAGGAACGGACTGTAGCATAGAATTTATTAATGCGGGTCTTGAAGAGGCCTGGATTATATGTAGGAAAAACAGATTCCGGATGTTCCACACAAGCCGATTTACACAAAAACGAGTCGAAGAAATGACCCACGAAGCCAGCATCAATGGGTGTTCTGCTCGTGTCCATCGAGTTTCATGCATGTGCACCGTAACACCAGGTATCGTTGCAGCTAGCTCTTTAGAGCAGGCTCCATTAAAATACCCCCGTAGAACAGACTCAGCGTGCCAACATTGCGTCTGTGCATCAGAGATGGCAATCGGTCTGTTAACAATTGTTAATTGTCAATAATACGCACCGCCCTCTTTTGTACAGAATCAAGTAGCTTTATAAAGCTCCAACCAGGAGGTTGCTCTCAAATCCAATTGTTGGGTATATTTGAGATTTGTATGGGGTTAGCAGCTGGTCACTTTTGAAGAATCTGCTAGCCCTGTACAAGATATCCTGTTTCTTAGAAGTCAGATTTATTCGTGCTTCTATGGAGCCCGATACTTAAGTCAGTCGGTCTAGTATATTACTCGAGCATTTCAATGGAGTCTTTATTGGGAAAAGTGCTTCCATCAAACAATTACACTGCAAACACTAGTAAAAGCCAAAGCCTCATCGCATGGCAAATGACTAGTGTAAATCCCGCATAAAACAGACTACCGACAGTTCTTTTACTTGAAGGCAAAGGATTTTGTATCGATAAATAATTAACCACTTCGACCACCACAACGACCATCGTGCTAGGCACATGCCTAGCATGATGGTTTAAAAATAATTTATCCAAAATAACCTTTAATAGAAATTATGTTCAATCTTACGAATAGAATGGTGAATTGATCATTACAATGTAAATTCTGTTCAAAAACATTAAATTCTCCGAGTAAAATTCAACTTGTCACAAATTGATTTTTTCCTGCTAAACTATAAAACAAAATGGTGCAGATTTCCCTAGATGCAATATGACCAACATAAAAATCATTAAAAACGTGATATTGTTATTAGGGCGGGCAGCAGATATGCCGTTTAACGATCGTTAAGCATTTTGTTATTAGTAAGACTGTAAGTATAGGAAAATGTATAATAAATCGGTACAAATGCGGGAAGCCGGGTCTTAAAAATTAATGAATAAGGAAAATTTTATTATTTATTTTGTATTAAAATACTTTTTTTTTGTAGATTATGGCGGTCTGGCCCGCGAGTGGTTCTTCCTGCTGTCCAAGGAGATGTTCAACCCTTACTACGGCCTGTTTGAGTACTCGGCCATGGACAACTACACTCTGCAGATCAACCCGGCCAGTGGTGTGTGCAATGAGGAGCACCTCAATTACTTCAAGTTCATCGGCCGGGTGGCCGGCATGGCCGTGTACCACGGGAAGCTGCTGGACGGTAAGACCACCCCTATTTCTTTTGAATCTCGCACTTCAAGACAAGGGTAAAATGATGGTGTCACATGGTAGTTAAACTCTCCGTCCAGTTGGTGCAATCCTGAGCTTTTCGCAGGGTCTCTAATATGGAGACTCTGTTATGTGGTGTTGTTTTCTTTTCATAGGGGTTGACCATGTAACCTCCTTCCCTCCATTTGACTGATCGTCTCAAGTTTCTCCATTTGGGAACTCTCGAGGCTGAGTTTCTTATGATAGATGTGTTTGTCTCTAGTACTGTCTCCACCAAATTCTCAGCTTCTCAGCAGCCATAAACTATATGCAGTGCATCCTAGAATATCTTTCTATTCTCTTTAGGTTTTTAATTTATTTTTCCAACCACAATACCAATCGTCTTTTTGTCAAACAACCAACCAACAGCTTGTTACTGTCAACTTTGCAGGATGCCAATGGAGAAACTAATGAATGAATAAACTATTAGGAATGCACTGGTTTTTTTTCTCCCAAAATTTATGTTTGACCAAATACAAAAACAATTCCTTAGCATCGACCGGAATGAAGCGAGGTTCTGGAGGCGAGTGCGAAGTGACAAGTCACCAACGAGTACCAGAGAAATACTAAAAAATCACAACCTTTCTGCACATGGCAAGAGACGTGCGTCTACGAACCTTCTTTTGCTTGCAATATGCTGGTCAACATTACCAACGGCAAAGTTAACTGTTAGTAGATGTCAGTTTAATTTTGTTCACTGGAAATTTACGCTTTTTTTAAATTCTATGTCTTAATTCTGGTGACCAGACAACTCAGAATCATGCAGCTTTAACCTGTAATCGGCCGGACACGCCCATTTGCGCGCAGTTTTTGCGCATGCGCGAAAAAAATATTTCGAAATAAAAAAGTTTGTCTGCGATTTGACCCTTCTATGTACAGAATTTGTATGAAAACAAGGTCAGAATTGCTTGCGCCAACATATTGATGATATAGCCACTAGTTTCATTCACCTGACAACACCAGATTATTTTTAAATGATTTTTATCTGTGGAATCGAAATGTCATTTTTGGCGCAAATTGAAGCTGTCAATATTGACGCGTGTTCCTCAACTAAAACATCATAAAACCTATTAATTTACGTAATTAACGCAAGTAATGTTGTTTTGGTGCATAGTTTATTGTTCTAGGAACGTGTTTCAGTCAATGAAATATATGATAGCTCAAAATTAATCAACAAAACATTTAATTCAAAATTCAAAATCGTGTTTTGTTGAAATTTCCGTATTTTTCCTGGAATTTGCGGGCCTTTGACAGGTTAACACCTCCTTTGAAAAGTCATTAAAAGTTATGAAAAAAATACAAAAATAAAAATTGGTAAAATGGGTGGGCTATTTTTCAATTTTTTTTTCATAACTTTTAATGACTTCAAAGGGGTGTTGAAATTGCTTGATTCTGAGTTGTCATGGAACCCAATTCTGTTTTTTTTGTAATGGTGTAGTTTTTATAACTTTTCTAATCTCGTCTGTATTTTTTGTTTCAGCATTTTTCATTAGGCCTTTTTATAAAATGATGTTAGGAAAATCTATAGACTTAAAAGATATGGAATCAGTGGATTGGGAATATTACAACTCACTTATGTGGATAAAGGTACTAAAATTACTTATCTTTATTTGGTATTTTTTTATGAAACATCTGCATATTAAGTTTTAATTGAGTCATGTCACAGAGACTCAAAACCCGCCTTAGAATTTTTGTTCATTTCGAAGTAGTCATGAACAGTTTTAAATTCCTTGAATATTAAAATTACACATTTTATGCTTATTCTATGCAATCTTTTTTTTTCAAATATATATTTTTTTAATTTTCTTTTTTTTCTAACATTTGTTCTAATTTTTTTTCTCTTTAGGAAAATGACCCTTCAGAATTAGACGTGACATTCTGTGTAGACGAAGACCAATTTGGAAAGACAAATCAGAGAGAACTTAAACCCAATGGTGCCAATATTGCAGTTGACAATTCTAATAAGGATGAATACATCAGGTATGTTAACATTCTAACCCAGTGTTTCTTAACCGTATTGAAAGAATCACCCCTTTACCACAGTAAAATTATCCAGCGCCCCTCCCCCCCGAAACTTAAAACGCACACATTGTGGTAGGAAATCCATTTACGCAATGGAATCACTGCTCTAACCTAAACGTATATCCTTATTGGTGTCGCCTTTCTTTCGCTTTGAATTGTGGTGCAAACATACTATACCTATCTATTACTTATCCATAATTTAAAAAATTTCAATTGTGAAGTAACCCAGATAAATTAAATTACTTGTATCTGTACCCACATTATTTGTACCATGACCTCTGGTGAAGTAAGTTACAGCTCTGTCACAGAGGTTGGCTGGAGATTACGTTTCACAAAAATTACATTATTCAAATAAAGTATTATTAAGTACCGTTGTTATTTATATTGCTTGTTCGAATTAAACCTTTATTACAACCAATAATAACTAAACATATAATTTTATTATACATCATGTGTGTACGTTATCTATGAATTCTTGTTCATTTATATTGTGGCTCAGTATATCAATTGATTTTAAGCACGGTTTGGTTGGTAGCTTAGACAGAACATAATAAAATAGTTTTACCTACCAATAAAACTTATATTATGTACCTAACCTCATTTAAAACCTATATTGAGAGAAGCATTCTCAAATCCCCTTTCGCGTGGCCTTCCCCGATCTTTTTTAGTACCTTGTGGCTGTCAAGTGGTCACCAGATGCTAAACAAAAGTATCTAGGTACATACATCTAACTTTTGTTTATGGCATTTTTTTCTCATTAGTTCTCACCAGGCCATGATTGCCTAGGTTTTAAATGAGGTTAGGTACATAATATAAGTTTTATTGGTAGGTAAAACTATTTTATTATGTATCCTGAACCGTCATTTAAAACCTATATTGAGATCTGTTTGTTATCGACTGGTGACCACTAACGCTAATGTGATGATATTAAAATATGTTAAACACTGGAATACCTACTCATGTGTTACAGTGGGTGGAATAGAGAAGTCACAGACAATGCCCTATTTACCTCTAGAGAAGTGTTAACTTCTCTTCTATAGAATTTGGCAAAGGTGTCCCGGCTCCTCCAGTTCCCTCGAGCCAGGATGTCATCCAGTCTAAAATTATCCAGCCAGTTAAGTGATGCCACTGCTGCCCGTACGCTTCCCGGTGCAGCTGTGGTCTTAGCTTCTTCTAGAATCGTTTTGACCCAACGGGCAATGGCTGTTCTTGAAGCTGCCTTAACTGCTCCTGATGTAGTGATGAAGAGTTCTGTTAAATTCTGCTTTGTTTCTGTCTTCTGTCCGTTCTTTGGAGATTTCAACAAGTTCCTTAATCCAGTATGTTTGGTCTATATTTGGTTGATTGCCATTTAACAGCCTCCAACCTGACTGTTGGTACGTAGCGGAGTCTGTTTTGGAACCGAAAACTGGCCATAACGAGACCCCTTCCTCATCTATGGATAATTTGTCTGGTGAACACTGTAACAAGGTCAGGTCATGCCCTCTTCGTCCCGAAGCTAATAAAAGTAAAGTCGCTGCCCTGCTTGATGTTCCAAAGAGATTCAACTTTTTGGGTGGGTTAGCTTCTAACCAGGTCAACACCACTAAAGGATCCCAGATAGGAGATTTAGCCAATTTAGGATGTCTTAATGCTGCGGCTTTGAGTACTTGTCTGACTAGAGGATGTGAACTTCGGTTTCCTTCTTCAGGGCTACTGAAAGTTGTTACTACCGATTTATGAAGTCGAACTGTGCTGGGAGAGAGACTATCTTCTAGACTAAGATCTGTTAAAAATCGTGCTAGGTTACTTCCTGTAGGGACATTCGGGTTTACCCCATGATTTAATGCCCCCTTTGCCACCTAAGCCAAGCCGGTTTGTATGTTTTAAGGGTGAACTCTCTCCAACCCGACTTTAAAAAATCTTTCTGTTTGTCCGACCAATCTGTTAATGACTGACTCCACCCCGGCACTTCCACACCTCCAAAATGAAATCCTCTACTTGTGGTGGGGTTTCAAGGTTCTGGTGTCTATCAGCACTTCTATCAGTTTCAATATGGTGAATGGAGGACTCGCTGCTCGATTTTTTAAGTCTGGTCTCCAGAATACCTTCTTCCATCTCGGGGCTACAATCAAGTATAGGTCCTTGACCCGGTTCAGGTGTGCTAGAACTCTCGGCATAAGGCACGGCGGGGGGAACACCCAAACTAGAGGAAAATCCCACTCTTGAGTCCAAGCATTGAAAAATTTTGCCTCTTTGTCGAATGCATTGAGGGACACATAATCTTCTACGACGTGGGCTTCTGATGCATACAGATCTATAGTTGGCACCCCCTATTTTGCAAAAACTAATTTTGTTGCAGCCGGTAAAAGATGCCATTTCGGAGGTTCATGTTTTCAGGAGAGTTGATCTGCTACCTCGTTGAACCTTCCCGGTAAGTAGTGGGCAGAAAGTGAAATGTGATACGTGTCTGCCATTTGAAGGACTTGACGAGTCGCTTCAAGCAATGTCTTGGATCGTGTGTAGCCTTCGTTGCGAAGGTATGCGACCACCGATTTGTTGTCTGACTGGGTAAGAAGACCCGAGTCTGACAGCTCTGGCCCGTGAGGAGTAAGTGCTGCCAGCACGGCGAGCATATCCTTGACATTGCTGTGGAGTGGTTGTTGTGTTTGGGACCAAGCTCCATTCAACCTGAGGTCGTTTAGCTGCGTGCACCATTCCCAGTCCGAGGCATCAGTCGTGAGGTTGTGGCGAATTCCCGGTAAGTAGTGGGCAGACAGTGAAATGTGATACGTGTCTGCCATTTGAAGGACTTGACGAGTAGCTTCGAGCAATGCCTTGGATCGTTTGTCGCCTTCGTTGCGAAGGTATGCGACCACTAATTTGTTGTCTGACTGGGTAAGAAGACCCGAGTCTGACAGCTCTGGCCCGTGAGGAGTAAGTGCTGCCAGCACGGCGAGCATTTCTTTGACATTGCTGTGGAGTGGTTGTTGTGTTTGGGACCAAGCTCCATTCAACCTGAGGTCGTCTAGCTGCGTGGGTTTGAATGCAGGTAGCTTGCTTGTAACATGCGAAGGTTAAGCCTGCCTCTACGAATGGTGAAACTAGCAAAATTGAGGGTACCCAAGAGGCCCTGGGCCTGCTCAAGTGACCATCTACCTAGATTAATGTATTGTTTCAGTAACTTTGTTATTTTCACTCTTTTATCTTGTGGGAGATCTTTTAAATCAGCCCTTGAATTCCACATAATTCCCAGATATTCAATTTTCTGAACTGGACTTGGAGTGGATTTAAGGAATTGTATTATCCACCCCAGAGTTTGTAACATTGAAATAGTTTCAAATTTATGAATTTTCAATATATTAATATACTATCAAAAAATTCTCTAAGCAGACAATTATTCTGACACCTTTATCTCTTAATTTTTGCGCTATCCAATTGGTAAGATAAGTAAAAACCTTTGGAGCAGATAATAGTCCAAAGGTAAAGGCAAACATCTCATTTGAAGCAATTCTCCTTAAAGATGAGTCTCAAGAAACGGCGATGGTTCCACTTTAACCATCCAGTCCCCCGGTTGAATAAATGGTGCAATCTTATTAAATGCCGGTAGCTTGCGACTGGCACACTCCCTAAATTTGCCTATAGTTAAAAAATTGTTCAAGCGACGAAGGTTGAAAACCGGTCTAAATGACCCGTCTTGCTTCGGTATGAGAAACATCCGTGACAGAAATGAAGGAGATATTGAAGGCGATGCCAATATCTTTTCCTTTTTCATTTTGTCTATTTGTCGCGTCATTTCTTTTGTGATATGAGTTTTATATGTGGAACTTACCGTGTCTGCCAGTATACTTAGCATGGATTTCTGACGGAAGGGTAGCTTGTACCCTCGCAACATCGTTAACAGCATCGGTGGGGCTCCTAAATCATCCCAATTGCTTAGGAACTGTCCTAACTGTCCCCCCTGAAACTCTCTCTGGATAGTCAGACTATCCTTGTTGCCAAAATTGGCCTGGTTGGTCCTCTCTTCCTCCTCTGGACTCATGTTAGTTGGTTCGCTCACCACGGAAGGCTTTGCTATCGCGAACGTCCTGCCTTCCCGAAAGGGCCTGCTGTCGCGAAAAGGCTTCCTCGCTGGCCCTTTATACTTGGGCAGCTGCGTGCTGGTTGATGGTTGAGGGGCGAAGCTCGAAATTGGGAGGCATTTATCCAGCCCTCCCATTCGCTTAATCTGAGATTCCAATTTGCTTGGGTCAAAAAGATAACCCGCTGCTGGAGGAATATTTTTAACCGCTTCCCGTACACACTGACTCTTTACTTCGTTGAGGATTGCGTCCCTGTGATGCTGGATCGCGTTTGCTCTCTTTCCGCAGACCATCTACAGAACATCTGTAATCACTGCCTGCTACTCTGTATCCGGAGTCCTTCCTCTACTCTCCAGTTCACAGTTCCTGCAGAGATTTTCTGAGGCACTCATTCTGCAGAAAGAGGGAATGGCTCAATGCCCCACAGAATTTATCTAGGATTAACGAGACCAATCCCTAGAGAAGTTGATGCACCACTCTCCCGTGCATCTTCTGATCTTCTGAGTCATGCTCGTATTAATTCATGGACAAGCCGCCGCCTTTTTTATGCACAGATTACGGAAATTATACTTCATTTCAACAATTATTACAAGAAACAACTATTTACGAACATAAAATAGGTTATTAGGTTCTTAGTTTAGGTAAATGAAGTAATTAATGCTTTTTTGGTTTGAAACGAAACTTCGCAAATGTCATTTTCAAATTTATGCCTATTTATTATTTAAAGTGTAGCGGCATGCGGCGGCTTGTCCATATTTTACCAAGCTCGTTTTTGAAGCCAAAAAGTTTTGAATAAATGAGCTTATATATGGCTTATACGCTTCACTTGGGCCGAAAGATGATCGATCTTTTTTCGCCAATTTCGGCAACTTTCACTTCGACTCTTTTAATCAAATCACTTTATTTATTTCCTATACTGTCATCTCTACCGAATCGGATAAGAAAATTTCGGACCCGCTCATTGTTTCAAACACAACACAACACATGTCAATCACAACACAAGATACAAACAAAGAAAACAGACAAAGAAACAAAGGACCCAAAATGCAGACAATCTTTGCTGTGTTCACCACATATATTGTCATTTATCGGTCTTAAACTCTGTTTTTAATTTTAAAATACTTCGAACAGCCTCGCTGTTATAACATAAAGTATGATTTTGAAATAATTCTTGCTTTTTTGGGGAAAAATCGTTATAAATTCGGAGCTACTACAAAACGAAAATGCCAGCGACGGAATTTAATACGCTAATGAGAAAAAAATGCCATAAACAAAAGTTAGATGTATGTACCTAGATACTTTTGTTTAGCATCTGGTGACCACTTGACAGCCACAAGGTACTAAAAAAGATCGGGGAAGGCCACGCGAAAGGGGATTTGAGAATGCTTCTCTCAATATAGGTTTTAAATGACGGTTCAGGATACATAATCCATGTATTATTCTGTCTGACAACTACAGCGTGATTCTCTTTTCTTTGTAAAACCAAACTATTGTCTATGTGGGTGGTATATTTATACTTTCTACTGTCATTGGAAGATCGCAATCTTTGAAAATGTCATTAATGGCAGTTTATTTCAAGCTTAAAATATTTTTAGGCGGGTTGATTTTTTATGAGTTGATTTTTGACAAAGTTCCCCACTTCAATCGGCATGGTGCTATACGCGAGGGTACTTGCTTTAAACAGTACTTGTTTTGCCAGAGTCGTGCACTATTCATGAAATTAACCGCTGAAAACAAACTGTCCTGACATTGAAACTTTTAAAATCCCTTATCAGACTATTTTAGATTAATTATCAATTAATAACATTGACATTCCTCATCACTCGAAGATTACAAGTTATGTCAGATTTGACATGTGACTGCTGGCGCCTCGGCGTCTAAAAAGGGAACTATTCTGCAATATAGCAAGGCTTGAGCGGTTCTTTAATTTTAATTTAGCCCGCTTAAATTTGAGCGAGGAATGTCGTACATAGCGAGGATACGGACTGACTTTATAGCGGGCCATATGATGTGATTATATATATTACGATTATGCGTGGTAATATATGAGAAACATTTGTATATCATAATATGTAAGAGTTGTGTTTGAATGTGTAACAGGCTAGTCATCCAGTGGAGGTTTGTGAGCCGCGTGCAGGAGCAGATGTCGGCCTTCCTGGAAGGGCTTGGCGGACTGGTGCCACTACCGCTGCTGAAGATCTTCGATGAGCACGAGTTGGAGCTGCTGCTCTGCGGCATCCAGCACATCGATGTGCGCGACTGGCGAGCCAATTCGCTCTACAAGGGAGACTATCACGCCAATCACCTCGTCGTGCAGTGGTTCTGGAGGGTGAGCGTCCTTTACTCATGCTACTGTCATAAACCCTATTGTCTTAATATAAACTGAAATTATAGTTCTATTATACTCGCTCTACAAGGGTTACTACCAACCCCCTCATTGTGGTGAGGTTCTGGAGGATGAGCACTCTTATAATAATGCTGCTTTCATAAATCTATTTGGCAGGCGGGAATACTCATCCTCAATAACTTTTTCCTTCCCAGAACTTCCTTTCCTTCGTTTCCTTAAAAATACCATCCATGCAGTATCCCCAAAGATGACATAGGCCCCGAGGGAAATTGATTTCTTCAAGACCTCACGTGTAGAGGTAATTAATATAAATGGCATCAGATTTTTCACCTCAAATTAGTCAAAATAAGCATGAAAAATTCTTAGGTGGGAAATGGATTTTACTATACACAGGGTACTATATTTGTACTGGATTTTACTATACACAGCACGTATCTGAACGATTTTGGCCAGGGATTCCTGAGCATACTTGGAATAATATTTTTTTTTCAATTGAAAACAATAAAAATAGCGGGCCACGTGATAAGCACTCTGTCTCGGTCCAGCAGCATGGTAACACACGAAACAGTGAAACGTTTCAGCAGCAAAACAACATCTACTTTTTGTACTCCAAATATGCTCAGCAATCGCTGGTTAAAATCCTTCGGGTGCGTGCTGTTACACCCTGTAATTGATTTCTAGAACATGGTAATGTAATATTCGTGTTGATTTTGAAACTTGTCCAGGTGGTGCTGTCATTCTCTAACGAGATGAGGTCTCGCTTGCTGCAGTTTGTGACGGGCACGTCCCGGGTGCCGATGAACGGGTTCAAGGAGCTGTACGGCTCCAACGGGCCGCAACTCTTCACCGTGGAGAAGTGGGGCACCCCTGACAACTACCCCAGGGCGCACACGTGGTAAGCAAATCTCAATATTAATCTGTCACAAGCCGTAAAAAACACGGAAATTCCCTAACAAAGCACGACATTGAATTTTGAATTGAATGTTTTGTGGATTAAAAATGTAACTCTCTCTTAAAATTGTAACTCTGTCGGTTGCGTTGCAGAAAAATTATTGAAACCAGCCAAGTAAGTACAACTTGATTCTCATCGTGATTACTAATGATTGTGTCTCCTTGTCCAGCTTCAACCGGCTGGACCTACCCCCGTACGAGAGCTACCAGCAGCTGCGAGATAAGCTGGTGAAGGCCATCGAGGGCTCGCAGGGCTTCGCTGGCGTCGACTGAATTATTTATTACATATATATCTCTATTCAACATACACACACATGTACTACCCTGATCCTTATAATATAATATGTACTCTGATCTTACAGGAGGGATGCACGATTCATATTCTTATCGTTAGAGGGTTCTGATTAAACCTTGATAGGATTTTTAAGTCTTCATATTATGTGTTATTTATCCTACCGGCTGCGCCACTGTTATTTTAATATTAGAACGTAGGATTTATAAAGATGATACTTCAGTTCATAATACTTGGTTTATTAATTAAGCGATGCAATGTATCTATTTTAGCTGAGATCTGGGATGAGAGAGACAGCTTAACCAAATGCAACTACTTATATACAATGAACTCTTTATGTCTCATTCAAATACTCCTGGAGTCATGTTAGCACTTTAAAGTCCCACATGTTTATCCCACATTTGTAGTCTATTTGCAAATCTATCGCTTTCCATTATTGTTTTTTGCACTTATGTATTTGTGTGTATGTCTTTACATATATGTTTTATGGGATGTGTGGGATCGCCACTAACTTCCTCACATTCTGCAGAGCGATTCCGTATCTTTTGTGGGATCGTTATTAGATAGCGGATGTAATCTCCTGTCAGATTTGTGTAATTTTTTTGGCGGTTATTTGATCTTTCTATGTACAACGTACATTAAATTAATAAATAATCAAGCGTACTTGCAGAAATTCGTGTTTAAGTCGATCCAAAGTAAAATTTGTGATATTAAATATGTAAAGATCACAGAAATCTGACAGGAGATAAAGTCCGTTATCCGATAACGATCCCACAAAAGATACGGAATCGCTCGGCTGGAATAAATAATTTGTTAATATCAACAAACTTTGAAGTCATTTTTCGCATTCAGTTTTTTCTAGAATTGTCTGAAAAATTGGTTTTAAAAACTAGTTTAATATACGTTATTTGCTCATGTTTAGGATCATTACAAAATGACATTATTATGACAAAACAAAATGTATTTAAAACTGTAAGAGCAGTTAAATTTTTTATTATAATTATCTACTGCTAAAACAGTGGTGAGGCGAAGATCCTCTGCTTGAAGGCCCTCCATACTAGCGACCAATTCTCATACAGAATATTACAAAATCTAATATTCAATTGAAGATTTAAACTATAAATTGCAACAAAATCAAGAATGCGACTCCACTACCGAATAATATGTTTTTTTTTAATTGATTTCCATGATTTAATTTCTAATTTATGTTTCTTAACACACATTATAATGAAGATATAATTTGAGATTTTCACTGCCAAAGTATTATCGTGTTTTATTTTTGCGATAGTACGCCATGCTGTGCTTCCTTCTTCTTTAGCCAACGTTTCGGATAGTGTTTCAAGGCCAGAAACGTTGACTTAACCGGTCAAATGTCGGGCCATTTCGCGGAAATTCGCGGAACTTCACAAAAAAACACTAAAAAACCATCACTTTGAATTTTGAATTGAATGTTTTGTTGATAAATTTTGAGCTATTGTATATTTTATTGACTGAAACACGTTCACAACACAATAAACTATCTACTAAAACCACATTACTTGCATTTATTACGTAAATTAATAGGTTTTACGACGTTTTATTCGCGATACACGCATTTATTGCGACCGTTAAATTCGCGGCAAATTATGACAGCGCATTGTCATGGATGAAATCGTTTTAAAAATATTCCAGGGTGACTAGGTGAATGAGACTTTTAGCATCACCTAGAGTAATGATGGCGCAAGCGATTCTGACACTGTTCTTCATACAAATTCTGTACATAGAAGGGTCAAAATCGCAGACAAAAAGTTTTTCGTCGACAATATTATTCAAATATTTGAATTATTTTCTCGCGCATGCGCAAATGACGCACGCAACGGAGCGGCTCCGGCCAATCAGGGGTTAAGAAGGAGGAAGCGCAACATGGCATAATTCCCCAAATATAAATCACGATATAATTATCTTATATCTTAATTTAGTCAGCTATCCGAGATTACTGGGAAATATTAAAGTGTCCATTGTAAAGTATTTATGTAGAGAACATACATTAGAAAGTATAATATGGAAAATGATTAAAAAAAAAATCGAGTGCAGTTCACAAGCGGCAGAAGTCAAACCTTCAATCACACAATCTCAACCAATTGAGCTCATAATCAAAGCTGCCAATGCGGTAAGGTTTCATTCTATCTCATTCTCTCTCAGGCTAAATCCTACAGATATGTGTGTTTATCTCTTTTTAGTGCCGTTTCGAGTTTCAAGCTGTCACATGCCTTGCCATATTTCGTATGAAACCTCGGAAATTTGACAGTTCAAATCGCGGCAAAATCTGACGCCCAGATGACATAGATAATTCATTAAAAAATATTCTAGTGTTGCTAGGTGAATGAAACATTGGCTACAACAAGAACGATATTGGCGAAAGTGATTCTGACCTTGTCCTTCATACAGTTTCTTTATAGATAAGGGTTAAAATTGCATTTAAAATAAAAATAAATTAACCTCTCCTGCGCGGTTCCGGCACAGGAGAGGTTAACTCACAACGGTGCCAAAGAAGTTTCACTTCAAAATGCATTTAAGTTAGAGGCGGAACTGAATTTTCGATCTTTCGCAATTTATAACTTAGATATTTAATTAAATTTTAGAATTCGTAATATTCTAAACCATATTTTGGGCACTAATATGAATGGTCGTAATTTTTTTCTAAAAGCTGTTCTAATGATAGAATAAGAATTGTGCAGATTCCTGTTTGTATGTGTGGATATTTATTATCTGTTATTTTATCCATTGTAATATTTAGATAGATTTCTTTGTGTGAAATTTGTAAATAAATAAAATTATATATTTTTCGTAATGCACCAGTGTGCTCTTCAATACGCAACAAACAATAATCAATAAAAATAATAATATTTAATTATGAAATTTATTCATTATTAAAAATATGAAGCTTTTAAAATATTTTTTAATGTATTATAACTAATCAAAAAAAAATATTATTTTCAAAAAGTCAGGCAAATTATTGATAAAAAAATTTCACAATATTTTGATGTAGTTTATTTTTTAAATTCTCTCTTCTGATACAATATTGTTCTTCAACTCACTTTGACAATTATCATTATCTAAATGCAGTATTAGAATTTGCTATGTCATCCTAAATCTTCTTTTTGTAATCCAGGGAATAAACCACCCTAATAGGAACGGCTGTGAGGCCTTTTTCATACAAAATTTAAATTTGAATTTGAGGCCAATATACAAACCAAATTGAATAATCATTTTTCTAATCAAAAGATATAACAACTTTCTAGAACATATATGTGCTAGTTTATTTATTTGTGTTTTAACCCCTGGTTGACCGGAGCCGCTCCGTTGCGTGCGTCATATGCGCATGCGCGAGAAAATAATTCAAATATTTGAATAATATTGTCGACGAAAAACTTTTTGTCTGCAATTTTGACCCTTCTATGTACAGAATTTGTATGAAGAACAGTGTCAGAATCGCTTGCGCCAACAGTACTCTATGATACGCCTTGAAGTTTCATTCACCTTGTAACACCAGAATATTTTTAAAACGATTTCTTCTATGACCTGTCAGAATTTGCCGCGATTTTAACCGTCGCAACCGATGCGTGTTCCGCGACTAAAACATCGTAAAGCCTATTAATTTACGTAATAAATGCAAGTAATGTTGTTTTGGTAGATAGTTTATTGTGTTGTGAACGTGTTTCAGTCAATAAAATATACAATAGCTCAAAATTAATCAACAAAACATTCAATTCAAAGTTCAAAATGGTGCTTTTTTAGTGTTTTTTCGTGAATTTTAGTGAAATGGCCTGGCCTTTGACCGGAACACTTCCGACATACGACAATTATTGTATAGCCCGGTTCCATGTTCTTTAACTAAAATACTAAACAAACCTTGTTTAGTGTTCTACGATTAGCGATAGAATAGAGGCCGAAGATACAAGAAACCGGCTTTTTATATTAAAATTCATAACAATGCACTGTCATCTGATAGAACTGACACTAGGGCCATCTGGACGCACAACAGAAACCTGTATTATCGACATACAACCTGTCGACAAGTAAACTAAATAAAAACCTACAGAGGGCAGTAATTAATTCAAATTATATTCTTAACAATTATAATTATTTTAAAAATTCAACTTGCCTCATTTACTATTAATATGATGAATTATAAAATAAAAAATTGTAAAAAAAGTGTTTTCTTGGGCAGAAATTTTAATTTACATATTATGACAAATTTGGATTCTAACGTAAATCAATAATTTGCAATTTAAATTCATGCCCATCAAAATGCTTTTTAAAAAATATTTTTCTTTTTATATTTCATCATTTCTTTAAATACAGCAAAATTATTTTATGGCCTATATTTTATAATTTAAAACACCAATAAATAAAGTAGCTCATATCTGTTCAGCGCATTTGCTACACCTTTTGATAAAAAAAAAATATTATTCGGTTTAGTGGGGTATATTGACCTTAAAACCAAATTTAAGTTTTGTATTAAAAAGGCCGTGCAACTGTACCTCTTAAAGATCACAATTCTATGTCTCGAATCAAAATCTTGTACTTAAATAATTATATTCATTTTATTACTCTTTTTTCTTACAATTATTGATAAATAATTACATAATACAATATATCCCTTAGTAAAAAAATCCCAATTGTAATGTGCCACACTAGTAAAGCTCTTAGCTATGAACTATGATCCACATTGAAACACGTGCGAGTGAAGGTACCTTACTTAAGCATCGTCATCCACCATCCATCTTTGCCGGTTCCGTTCCCAAAAACAGCCATGCGATTCTGTATCTTTTGTGAATACGGTATCGATTCCATGCGTAATCTCCTGTCAAATATGTGTGATTGTCTATGGATTGCAATTGCTTTTTCTACCGACTGATATGTCAGCGGATTGGTTTATTTATCATGTCAGTTATTGTGTTTCAACTAGTAACATGAAATGCTGCAAGTAAACATGATTATTTATTCATTTAATGTATGTTTAAAAGTTTTATACCATGGATTTGACATTTGCAAAGTTTCAATCAAAATACACATGAATTAATTATTTATTATTGTTTGCCCAAATTAAGAACCTAATAACCTATTTTGTGCACGTAAATTTTATCATTTAGATTTTCATAGCCGAAAGTATTTTTGTTATTTGTTTTTGGTTTGTTATGCCGTGTTGCGCTACCTCCTCCTTTAGCCAACGTTTCAGACAGCGTTACAGTGTCCATCATCAGGGCAGATGTTTAGAAACGTTGGCTAAAGAAGGAGGTAGCGCAACACGGCATAACACCCCCAAAACAAATAACAAAAACGTAAATAGTTGTTTCTTGTAGTAATTGTTGAAAAGAAGTGTAATTCCCATAATCCGTGCCTAAAAGTGAAACAAAACTTCGCAAATGTCAAATTCATGGTATTTATTTTATTTTTTTTTTTTATTAGGTTTGTCAACAGTGATTTACATCAAAGCTTTCACAGATAAAATTACATTGAACATGGTTGATGCTATCACTAATTAAAGACAAACTCAGCATTGATAATATAATACTTACATATACATTACATTCATTCACACAAACACATACTATACATTACAAAATAATAATTAACAAGTTTTACAAGGAACAAGTTTTTAGAACAATGAGTTTATAGGTTCATAAGTTTTTAGAACAACGATACAACTAAATATACATTAAACTAATAAATAATCATGCATTTTGTGTTTTAAACTAGTTAAAATACGACAGCTGACGTATCAGTCCACAAAAAAGGCCATTGCAAGCCATAGACAATCACACAAATTTGACAGGAGATTATGCGTGGAATCGATTGCGTGTCCACAAAAGATACAGCATCGCTCTTCTGATTTATTTTCTGTCAGGTTTTTTTAAAAGACAAACTCACTCTCATATCATGTCAGTTGTAAAGAGGTAAGTAAGCATCTAACAATACGGTGCCTTTTCTTATTTTTTTATATTGCATTTTGGATATTTCAAAGCTCCATAGCTCATGGTGTAAATGACGTTGCTAACTTGACCCCTCAGGCTAATTTGTTCGCTTTTGAAAGCTCAAGTAGGTCTCATATAAATCATGGTTTCTCCCTTATTGTCATAGTGAGAAATACAATCTGAACAGTGTTGGACATGAAAAAAACACGCTTTATAATCAAATCTAGAAGTTAACCACAGAAAAATTAAATTGAGCACCTTTATGAAACCAAAGATTTTGACCGCAATTTCAGAAAAATTTATGAAACTTCCACAAAAAGTGAGGTGATAATAATGTATATAATACATTTGTCTAATAAAATATGTTGGTTTTTTTTGTTATCAGTAATTTTAGTTAGAAAAAACGTATGGTGAGCCATTTTTAAAACTTTTTTATGTTTGCATTCAAAATTTGAATATTTAAAATATATATGTTCAAAAACAATTTTTAGTTTTCAGATACACTCATAAATGTTACATTTATTTGGATTTTATTGCAAAGTGAAAATTTTCTGACTTTCTGACAAAACATGCCAGAGGCCGGAGGGTTAAATAGCTGTGTCGATCTTAATTGATTTATGGGACTGCACTAACTTGCCAAACTCCTCGCATTCTGGAATAAAAAATCTAAAGATGTCGGAGCTCACTGTTTTTTGAGAGTACAGATATCTGATTTATAGTTTAAGCACGCAAAGATAAAAGCGCGAACACTTATCTGTTGTACCGCAAGTGCTTATATATTGTACCGTTACACTACGCTATCAAATATTTCTTCCTATGATAGGAGAGGGGGTCAGATGAATTAGAGAGCTGCCGTGAAATGTTATTTCTTTGTACTGGATCTGTTAACTTGACAGCTGTCATCCGCATGTTTATATAGTTCCGTAATTAAAATGACTCCCTCTGCTGTTTAACGGCGGAGAGTGGGTCGCATAACCTTTCGCATATCGCCTCAGTAGCGTTTACGGCAGATTACTATATAACTTTGAACTTCGAGCACATCATCTGCTTGGTGTGACAGGTCTGTATGGGATTGTATGGCGAGCGTTATTGTGCATGCAATTTTCTTTTAAGTTTGCATGTTACACCCGTCTAATATCGAGACTTCAGATAAAATACATCAATCTTTTTCAATAATTAAAATAAGATAATGTTTATTTTTGTTTCGGATAGTTTATATGTTGCCATATTAAAAAATTACATTTTCATGAATTATTTTTTAGATCTAAGTAAAGGAGGGTTGTTGAACTTATCTCTTATTGCAAATAAAGATATGACTTTTTCAAAGATAGAAAAAAGGGTCGGTCAGTGATTTTTTTCACATTGCAATTTAAGGTTTTTTAAAAACATTATGTTTTTGCATTTGGGTTTAAAATAAAGAAGAACACAAAAAGTGTTTTACCATCATTATAAAATTGAAATGGAATGGTGCTATACGATGTCAAGCCGTGTAAGAGAGGCAGAACACTTGTTAAATGGGCTAGAATCAAAATGTACTAAGTCAGTGGTGACATTGGTTCCCATTCAAATATGTATGAAAAGCACTTCTATTTATTTATTTTTTTGGGTGAATTTTTTTTGTTAATCCTATTTTTTACATTAGCATAGAAAATGGTCATTGACCGACTGGTCACTCGAAACTTAAAGTTCCTCAATTATTACTGCGATTAATTTAACTTATAATCAAATACATCTCACTGACGTCGATCCATCATCACAATGATATATCTCACAACGCTTCTTCATCCTGAATTTCCATTTGACGACAACAGTCATTCATACATCATTAGTTGTGTTAGATGCATGAGATTGGTTCTCTATGAAATGGTTCAACCCATAATTTCAAATGCCTAAAATTGCTGTAAGTTTTTTAAAATAGTCAAATTTGAATAATTTCAGAGTTGGGTTTGCATCTCTGTTTATTATGTAATTTTATAAAAAATAAATATTATGAAATCACTTCTTTGCTAAATTATATTATCATTGTTTGAAATTAACTTTAATGGGGTATTTCACCACCTCTGAGTAAACTGCCGATTAGCACTACTTGTTGAGTAGGTTGAGTAGCATAAATTATCTGTTTTCATCACTGAGTAACGCTACCCATCAAGTAAATGCCTGTTTTTACTGCCATATTAATGCTACTATTAAAGTTTGATTGTAACTTTATGAATAGTTACTCAACAGTTTAGGTGAAATACTGTCTAAATTTGTGTTTAAGTATATTTGAATAATTTTTATACATATACTATCAATTTCTTTTATAACGACTCTGCTTGCAATGTTTTTCAGCGTATAACCACTCTGTTATGGCGTATTGACATTGGCATGAAAAGGTACTTAGAGCCGTTTTTTTTTTTTACTACTTTGGCCACTAAATAATGGCCAATGTTAAACGGTGGTCTTATGGACTTGCATATAATATGAAGAAATGTAGCAAAAACTGTGGGATTTAAATTGACATTTAATATCGATATCTGGGTTCAACTGGTAATCCGGTAAGGTGTATCAATCGCACCCCTAGTCTTAGACTGACAAAGTCAAAAATTTGTATTTTTGTGTTAATAATGCAGAAACGTTATCACCTGCTCAAAAACTATCACATCTTTAAATGGACTCTACAAAACTTGAAGACAGAAAATGCCACACACCTTCATCCCAGAACTGAAACTTATCCAATTTTCAGAGAATGCAATTTTTTCGACATGTCATTGACTAGTTATTTCACAGAAATTCGCGTGAGACAAAGTCTTCAAATGGCCGGTCAGTGCAATTTTGTTTTTTGACAGTTGAAAGGTTCTGCTTAAATGCCGATACTAAGTCCGTTTCAGCTTTTGAACAAACTGTGATCAGTAGAATTGGACAACGATCATGTTGTTAAGCTCATCAGATTTTTACAATTTTATAGAAAGCTGAAACGCCTGTAGAATCGGCGTTTAACGGGGACCTTCCAAATGTCAAAAAAAAAAACATAATGGCTGAATGGCTATTTGGTGACAATTTTAAATTTGAATTTCTGTGAAAAAACTGGACTTTAGAGTAGGGATGCGCAGTGTGTCTTGTAATGAAAACTTATTCCTCTATTTTCAAAGAAATTTTAAGTATTTTAGGAAATTTTGTTTTAAGGTCAACATAAAAAATTTCCCAATCTATTTGTAGAAACAATAGGTTGAAGTCAAATCTTAAAGTAAACTATTTAGTGTGATAAATATTCTAAAGTTGTACATATTTATTTGTTTAATTCATAATAGTGAAGAAGTTGGAATTGAAAATGTGGTAGTCTTAAGCGCTGTGTAAAATATTATCATATAAATCATTCGGAAAAATCACAGAATAGGCATAACTGACAAACGTTGGTGGCATGTTCAGACGTTGTGTGGAAATTTTGTACATTTGGGAATGAATGGGAATGTTCTTTGATTTATTTATGTCTCTTCTTTAGAAAGTTAGGTATTTCAGTTACATCTATTTACAAAATATGTCTTTGGTTGGGGTGTTTCAAAATCCGTTTAACAACGATTCTCTATCCGTTTCAGCTTTTGATCAAATTGTGATGATCTGACAAGCGTGACCGTCCATTATGCCCGACAGCTGATCACTATTTGTTCAGAAGCCAAAACTGGCAAGATTTGGCGTTGAACTGATATTGTTAAAATATTTTAAATATAACCAAATGTGAATGAGTTTGAAACACCCCAATGAAATTCCAGTGTTGTCATCTAGCAGGTTTCCAGAAACCATTTGTTAAAAATTCAAAATTTGTGGAAACATTGTTATTAAATTTTCATTTGCTGGCACATTGTTTCTAAATATAATAATATCAGAATTGTTTTAAATTTAATAGTTGTAGCATGTTCTGTTTCATTTATTACCCCGAAACCATTTTTATTATAGTTATTCCTACGATTATAGATAAATTTAACCCAACGACAGCCGTGTATTTTGTTTGTGGAAACCAATTGTCTTATTATTTTCTGAACACCATTACGCCTCGTCTTACTTTATAGGCTGCAACTTTTTATCATGAAGTTATTCTGCTATTGCACCATTCTAAAAGGTTCTTTATCCAGAAACACATTCTTCTACTGGCACTGTCTTTAATAATAAATTCTTATGTAATATTACAATTGTACAGAGAAAGCAGCGTACCGATTTTTTTTATAATTATTTGGAGAAAGTTGGGAACATTTTTTTTACATTTGGCAATAGGTAGATATTATTATTTAATATTTGAAGACAAAGAAAAGAGAAACATATTTGTGCTTTTATTATATGAAAATTTAAAGAAAAAAAAACTTATATCTGAATATTTAAAGAAAATAACCACTTATAACTGAAGATTTAAAGAAAATAACCACTTTTAACTGAAGATTTAAAAAAATAAGCACTTATTACTGAAGATATAAAGAAAAAAACACAATGACTGAAGATTTAGAATAAAGCAGTTGTAAAGTAGATTTAACGAAGTAAGTACCTATAACTGAAGATTTAGAGAGAATAACTTATTAAATCTGGTTTGCATTTCTTATTTCATATTTTTGCTTTGTATCAATGTAATAAATAATATTTTTTTGTTACTAAATCTGCAACATTTAGCCGAGTATAGATAATAATTAGTATTTAAGTAAAAAAAAAAGACTAATTTATTTGCTGTGTCTAAAATTTTAAAGAGTTTTGCTCAACTAAAATGTAAGTTATTCATTTTAAATAAGCTTAAACGGGATGAAATAATATAGAACTTCAAATCAAAATCTGGTCCAAACTTAATATGGGAAAAATAATATGTCGTGATAAATTATGTTAACCTATTTTAAAATAAAATAATTACCTACTTTGGAAAAATTGCTTTTCTAAATTCAAAAAATTGTAACCATTAAAAAAACATTGTTTATGCTCGGTAAAATGTTGTCAAAAATGAGTCACTTGCATGCATTCTTTATTGACTTTAAATTAATATGATATTTTTTTGTTAATAATAAATTTTCTGTCTTTTTCTCTTGATGTCACTTTATGAAATTAACCTGATTTGTTATGCTCTTTATTTATTTATGTAAAACTTGACAGTGAAGTTTTTTTTTTAACACTGGGTTGACTTTTGAAATTTTAAAACTGACAATATTAACGATTTTAGTTGTTTTAAAAAATTGGAAAGTAATAATTAATTATTTGACTTATTTTTGCCTACGATAGTTGGTTAAATGTATATTTAATAAATTTAACTCAATGTTATTTACATCTTTTGACGGTACTGGATTAAAAATAAGAATAGGGGCTTAGGAAAAAAAATATGTACGACTCTAAAAACGTTAAATTTTTTGGTTTATAAAAATGTTATGTTTTTGATAAATGCTGTGGTTCTGAAAATATGTTATTTTTTTTTTAAATCTTGAATACTTTAAAAATCCTTCTTCAACCGAATAAAAATTCTGCATCCAAGTACTCAAATCATCAAATAACACGACGGATTGTTTCACAGAAATTCAGATGTAACTTTGTCATCAAATGGCCATTCACTGTCCTTTTTTTGACAGTTGAAAGGTCCCCATATGTCAAATCTAAGTCCATTTCAACTTTTGAACAAATTGTGATCAGCAGAAGAGGAGATCTATTACGTTGTTAAGCTTGTCAGTTTATTACAATTTGGTGGAAAGCTGAAACGCACCTAGAATCTGCGTTTAATGGGACCTTTCAAATATCAAAAAAACAAAATGGCAGTGAATGGTCATTTGATGGCTTTGTAACACGTAAATTTTTGTGAAACAACTGGGTGGGCCTAAGTGTTGAATAATAATTATTTTAACTTTGTTTATAATTTTTACAGTTTTTTAATGAAACTTAAAATCTTTCACTACTTTCAGAGGAGTAACATTATACTTTGAAAGAGGCACTAGATTTTGGATGTTTCGATTGGTTGTGTTTTATTCTTTGATCTCAGTGGAATGACTTCTTTTAAACTTGGTATAATGTAATGATATCTTATTTTAAAATTAATTTCTTCTGTGTGTATGAATCATCCTTTGACCCTCGTCTATATAATAATGTGTTTTTAATTGCCCTTGATATGTTATCACTTTTCCATAGTGCCACAATATTTTAGGTATCGTTTGCAAAGAAACATAGGTTTATGTATTTTAAACTTCATTACATAACTTAATAGCCATTTTGAATTTTTGACATTTGTGAACTACGCTCGTTATACACATCCTTGACCTGTTTTAGATTTTGATCAAATTGTGTTCAGGTGTCAAGCGTAACGGTTATGTTTAAATGCTTGTCAGCTGATCATAATTCAGCCAAAATCTGAAACCGGCCGGGAATCTGTGCTTAAAGTTAAATGGAATGTACATGCAATATTCTATCGGTGACTCAATTCAATATTGTATTTGTTAGCCTTTCTTGAAAGATTTGAGTTTGTTTATGGACAAAATTATTTATTCATATTCGTAATGAATATGTATGGATGCAAACCATTAATTCACGATAATATTTTAAAGCATAACTTTCAAAAAGTGTTGATGTAAAAAATACTTGATTTGTATTAGTTTATTATCGTGTATTGTCAGAGTAATTTTATTACAAAATGGATTCCTGTCGAGCCTGGGCAGATGAGCATTGTATGTTGTGTGAAATATGGAAAGAAATACACAATTGTTTTAATGTTTGACATTAATTAAGTGCCTATGCTAGAACTATAATTTGGTAAGGATAAGTGAAATCTGAACATTTTCGAATGATTCCGAGAGTGTAAATAGTATGAATAATAATCACCTGTAGATATTTCATAATTTTATTTGTTTAGTCTTTCTTTGCAATTATATTATTACTTTTATTATTTGAAGTCTTGAATATATTTTAAGAATATTATGATATTGTACAAAGGAATTAGTATTTTGTTCTTATCTTTTGTTTAACAAAATACACACTTAAAATCAAAAAATTGTTGGCTTTATTAGTTTGGAAAGTGAACAAAAATGTTTTCTGATTGAATGGAATGAATTTCTTGGCATCACTTTCCTCTTTATATCACTTATTCTTCACCCCTCAACTTTTAAATTTGAAGACAAAAAATAATGTAAAAAATGTTAATGTTTTCGTCCAATTCATAGACTCGTAATGTTTAAACACTGAAATTCCTTACATTTATTTAGCAATACTGATCTAACTTTATTATTATCATAAAAAATATTTATATTATTATCGGATTATTTCAATTACTGTCCATTTTTAATATATGAAATAAATTAAATTGAAAACACATACATTTTATAGCGGGTTTCATTATTGATTATATATTATTATGATCGTTTATTTATTTTGTTTTTTTTTTTTTTTTACATTAGCTCCACACAGGTCCTGAGTAAAACAATTTCCCTCGGGGCCTATGTCATCTTTGAGGATGATGTGTGGATGGTATTTTTATGATGTGGTGAGGTTTGTCTGGGTCTTGGCGGCAGATGCATTTGCCTACCTGCTGCGTGGCGGGCCGGATCAACCTTAAAAAGACCCTCCACAAGGCATCCCCTAAGATGACATAGGCCCTAAGGGAAATTATTTTCCTAAGGCCTCCTGTGTGGAGCTAAAGTAAAAGAAAAAAATAACAACATAAAAATGTTTCCATTAATAATTTAGGTACTAAAACTGTCTTGATAGTTAAACTGGCTATTCGCCGATGGGTTAAAATGAAATATGTGGTCATTAAAGATATAATACATACCATTAATGATTCTTGAATCTGATAAGTAACTCGCATTGCGAAAATTCCTGTTTTAATTTAGTCTAGTAGAAAGTTGTTCCTACTATAACGTATTACTGTGAAAAATCCAACATTTTTGTAACTTTTGACTATGAATTATGGAGAATTTTTTTTTTCCTTGTTTGTGGCCGGCCTGGCATATTTAATTTGGTGTGAAAATTGGAAATTGGATGATGGTATGTTAAAAAAAGTTTTTGCAATGTTAAACATATTATTTTATAACCAAATTCTCTGAAAAATATCCGTTGTGTGCACGAGGTCATGTTGCCTGTCGCTAATATCGCCAGTCCGGATAGAAGTAGGATTTATAAATATATTTATATCAAATGATTTAAAAATTCAATAGATGTATTATAATAGCTTATGACTACGCAAGTTCTGTGCATAAAAAAAAATCAATCAATTTAGTCTAGACATAACTCTGATTTTACAGATTGTTGTACAATTTACTTAATTTTCAAATAATCTGCTATTATATGTTTATGGTGGACACCGGGAGGGCAGCATTTGTTTAATTTTTATGCAAATCTGTTTTATTCCGAGATTGATTTAATTTTGGTCACTTGACCTTCAAAACAAGAGGAAGGTTACTTTCTACACTTAAAATAGCATTTGTGGACGTTTTCACAGGCTCTATGGCACCGAACCTCCTGTTTTGGATTCTTACTAAAAACTATGATCTTTATAGGAATCTACCTAAAATTCGGCTAAAAGTAGCATTTGTTGCAAAATCTAATTTTAATGGACGTAATTTAAGGCTTGGGATGGAACTTCAACAGACGTTTTCTCAGGCTCTACGGCATCAAACCGCCTGAAATTTTGGATTCTTCAAATCAATTAATTTTTGTTTTGAAGAGTTTTAATTTTCAATGTATGCACGGGAAGGAAATTACATCCGTAACTTCGGGATAAGGATTGGCTCTGAGGGCCGTGGCGTGTCGGGCCTGGTCGGGAAGAGGTCATCGGCCGAGACGTGGAAGCCGGGCGGGGTCTCCCCGCATGGTGCCCTCGCGGGTGCCGCGCGGGTGTGGGTCTCCGTCACCCGGCGCCTCGCCTTGGCCTCCCCTCGGATCTTCCTCGCTGTGTGGTGCCGGCGTGTTCGTTCGCGCACGCTCGGTTACCTGTACGGCCGCCGGACGACGGTCAACTCAGAACTGGCACGGACAAGGGGAATCCGACTGTCTAATTAAAACAAAGCATTGCGATGGCCCTCGCGGGTGTTGACGCAATGTGATTTCTGCCCAGTGCTCTGAATGTCAAAATACATTTGTTACTATAATTTTAAATTTTTTGCGACCGTCAAGGAATAAATAAATTTTATTCCTTGAAGGTCAGAAACATTATAAGATTTGCACAGATACTAGATAATATAATATTTTCTACTTATTATTTCGCCATTTTCGTAAATATGGGAACTTGCAATGCTTTCAATAATCATACGGAGTAAATTTTTTTTTCTAAAGGCCGGGTGGTAAGAATTTGAAATGCATTTGCCAATAAGAATGTTCTATTTAACCGATCATACCTCTGAACCAATCATAATTTAGAATGAAATTCCTGATCCAATCGATCAATGGAATCTAAAGCACTTAGGTACCTAGGACTTGAATTCAAGTTTGCACACACAACGGAGCAGATTTTAATGACTCAAATTCGTGTTACGCGTAAACTAGGGGTTAAAGTATTATTAAAAATATTATGTATTGTTCTTATGGATATTTTTAATGTAAATTTAGATTATGATGAATTGCCAAAACTTTTCAAATTAGAAGACTATGAAGGATGTATGGAAGACCCTGATGCTTTATATTGCTTGGTGGATATTGAGTTGAGCGCAGAGAAGCCCACTGAACTCTGGAATAGAATAAAGGTGAATGTAATATTATTATAACAACTAGGATTGATATCCAACTAGGATAGGACTGAAGGACAATGTTGAATGTGCGATTGAACGCTTTTATTATTACTGTGACGATTGTAACTGGTACCGAGACGGGCAAAAAAGGGCAATAAACATATGTTCCTTATCGCTATAATGCTGCAGCTCTTTCAATAGATGAGATACACAATGTACGTAGGTCTGTTTCCTCCAAAGGAAAGAAGTGATAATTTTCTTGCATCTCTCTCACACCGCACCGTGACGTCTCCGTAGACCAGTACAATACTACTTGCCGTGATGATAATTTTAAAAGTATGGAATATAGTTGCATGGATAATATTGAAGTGTGAGTGAATTCCAAAAAATTTAAAAAATGTCAAATGTCAATGTGCTGATGGTTTTGCTTTTGTTGTTAAACATATAATGCTGCAGATATGATTTTAGATTTTCACGGCCAAAAGTATTTTTGTTGTTTGTTTTTGGAGTGTTATGCCGTGTTACGCTACCTCCTCCTTTAGCCAACGTTTCGGACAGCGTTACAGTATCCATCATCAGGGCAGATGTGTAAATGTTAGTGGTAAAATGTGTGCTTTTTTTTTTTACATGAGCTCCACACAGGAGGCCCTGAGGGAAATTATTTCCCTCAGAGCCTATGTCATCTTTGAGAATGCTGAGTGGAGGGTTTTTTTAAGGAAAGGAAGGAGAGGAGAGTTCTGGGAAGGAAAAGGGTTTAAGGGGTGGGTAGGAATCTGGGGTTCAGTATGTCCTGGTCATCCGCCTCCAAGACCTAGACAAACCTCACCCCATGAACCCGGGCTTAAGTACTTCGAAGCAATACCGTGTTGCCAGCTCCACTCCACTGCGAGCTGGAATTACAGTATACTTGAAGATGGTTTTCTGCATTTAGCTTTGGTGTAGCCGTCAATTACCGGATACCAAGAACTATTGAGCTTAGCTCCGTCGTCTCTATTAATGTTAATAGGATTTTTATGAATTTCAATTGCCTCTGTAATTAGGCATGCTCTATAAGTTTTGGGTCTTCCCAGAACTTCAGGAACAAATCCAAAGTAATTGCCGATTTGTCAGGGTGGCCAAGTTTACACGCTCGAAAGTGTTCCGATATCCTTTTGGAAATCATCCGCTCTGTCTGGTCCACATAGACCTTATCACATCCGGAACAGCTGAGTTTATATACTCCATCTGTTTCTAGAGGAAACTTGGTCTTTGCAGACCTCAGTAGGTCTTGTATTTTGGTCGTGGTTCCGAAGACAGTCTTGATGCTTTCTTTCCTCAACAGTCTGGCAATTCTGTCTGTCACTTTGTGAACATAAGGTAGGAAAGCACAGCCTTTAGACTCTTGTTCAATTCTGTCTTCGTTTGGTGTAGATTTGGCTCTTATTATTTGCCTTATCTATCTTGCCGGGTAACCGTTACGCTCCAGTGCATCGGTGAGCTTTGTAAGTTCCGCTCCGATTTTGGTTTCTTCACATATCCTGGTCGCTCGGGTTACAAACGTATGGATAAGTCCTCTCTTCTGCGCTGGGTGGTGATGCGAACACGGTATTGCTTCGAAGTACTTAAGCACACATTTTATCACTAACATTTACACATCTGCCCTGATGATGGACACTGTAACTCTGTCCGAAACGTTGACTAAAGGAGGAGGTAGCGTAACATGGCATAACACCCCAAAAAAAACAACAAATATAATGCTGCAGTTATTTCTTACACACTAAATAACAACAGTCGAAAATGAGACTAACCGTGAACGTATGTCTTCACCCCCCGAGACATACAATCATTATCGTACATCTCCCTCACACATATAAAGAAAATTAAAGAGGAAGAGTAGTTCTTTGGAGGAAACAGTCGCACGTATTTTGTGTGTCTCATCTTTTGTCTCACCATTATTTACTGTGTAAGAAAGAGCTGCTGCATTATATAGATAAGGAATGTATGTTTATTGCTTTTTTTTTGCCATCACAGTACCGTAACCATGAATCAACTCGGTAATTATAAAAGTGCTCTTTTTGTAGTTTTGTAGATTTCGTTTCTGCATTTTTACCGTTTTTTAAATCAAGAAATATAGCGTTGTTTTTATATTTTGCATTATGTTAAAAATTCCGGAAATACAGACTTTCGTTTTGGTAATCCAATGGATGGTTGGGGTGACTATCTCGTGATAAATGGACAAATGATGAGTAGTGTTCGATAAAAGCTGATTCTCGGGCTGTTTCAGTTTTGGACCAAATTGTGATCGGCTCTCAAGCATAGCAGTCATGATATTATGCTTAAAAGCGAATCATAATTTGAGCAAAAGCTAAAATACGCTGACAATCGGCGATTGAACGCTACCATTCAATTGTCAAATATAAAATATGGCGCTGATTGTCCATTTATCGAGTCGTCAAAAGTATTTCTCAATTAAACCATTAAACTTCTTTACAGAATATGAGTTCACAGCCGATGAAGTACTTTCGTCACGACATTCTGCACAGAGGCATTTGTGTCACAAGGAGTTGTGATGTATCAGGTGTTCCTCTTTCCACATTACAGATTGATAAATCTCTGCTCAGAGGGGTCTTACAGAACTGTGCGCTGAGGGAATTGACAAATGAATATGGTTTTGGTGGAAATGTCACAGCGGAACGATGTGAAAGTAAAAAGAGGTCTGAAATTTCAATCAAAGGAAGTTGGATCTATACGGGAGCTATTATTTTTATAATTTTGGCTAATATTGCAGGAAGTGTTTTTGCTACAGATATTGATGTAAATAAAGGTAAAAAGTTGCACACGCATATTCTAATAACATAATTCCCTCGATTTTTTCTGTTTATTGTCAATCCTGGCTGTTTTTCTGTTTTTATTTTACTTGTTTTTAACAGGCAAATCATTTTAATTTTAATGTTTACTATATACACACCGATAGTGTATGTCAAACTGTATGTCCTATGATACAGTACACCACTACACAAGCAAGAATCTCTTAAGTACGAGTATATTAATTTTATGTAAAGTGTTAAAGCAATACTATTTTCATTTTTTATTTTTTACACATATTTAAAAAAAAAAATCTAAGGACATATATTTTTTTAATTTTATCTATTGTTGAAAATGGTATGAACTAATGATATAATGAATGAGAACATTTTGTCTGATCTCTCAACACTTTGCTATTAATTCGTATATTTTTATCACTTATTATTTTCTCTGTTTATCATTTTATTTTTAAATTTTATTATTTTGCTTTTACTTAACTGTTTTGCATGACCGATATTTGCGTGTGTTATTTTTATTAAATTATGAAATTATTAACCCCGATACAGGCGAACCCTAGTGGGGTTAATAATTACATGCTAAAAATATATGTATATAAATTGTGAAGAAGCAATAAATAAATAAATACCTCATATTTTATTAAAATTTCAAACATACCAATCACCGTCTACTAAGAAACCGCGAAACTTTCCATATTCTTTTCCAAATAATCAACTTAACCTTCTTCCACCGTAGTGGCAAGATTCAGGACATATTTTGCGGTAGCCCCAGACTTTCTCGGTAGACAAATTTCTCGAAACTCTTGTTTTAAGTTGACTGCACTTGACTCAAACTTTATTTTCTCTTCTTTTTGTTGTTGTTGTTGTTTTACACATTTTTGGTTTCATGTATACCTACTATTGTACATGTTATTCGACGGTTGTTATTCTTTGTAATTTTTTTTTTTAACCGTTTGTCGAAAGTTTTGTTAACCGTCTGTTTTGAACTGTGGTAATCAAAACTAATTTAAAATAAATAAGTATATTTGTTGTTTTACACAATGTCGATTATTAACTGTCTGTTTTGTACCTTGATAAACTAAAATAAATAAGTATATTCTTCTAGGAGATAAATTTCCATTTCGTTATTTCCAAAAGGTATTACAAACAGATGCCTGAATGCTTTCTCCATTCCAAATAACTGGAATAAAATAACTAAAACCAAGGGGAAAGGAATAGGTTGGATGCAAGGCATGGAAGGACTCCGGGTAATCATCATGCTGATTGTCATTCTGGACCATTTCTATCTGGCATTCTACAGCATGTACATAGATAATTCTGATTTAATTGAGATGGTAAGACTTGAAATTAATAATATTAATAACATGTATTATGTATTCAGAAAATTCTTTAATTTTGTTGGTAAAATAAGGAAGCTTTGGATTGACATCGCAAATAACTCTTCGAGCACAGTGTTTTGCTACTGAAATTTTGAGACCTACTGAATTTGCACTTTGCTACTGAAATTTTGAGACCCTCATTGCCAGTGTTGCCACCAATCCATTGTTTAATTCACCTCACTCATTGTTTTAACCCCACTCACAGTTTGTGTAGTTGTTATTTTTATATCATGTCATTTCTTTTTCACATCTGTTTTTATTTATTAACGCCCTTTTTAGGAGGTTTTACATATGAAACATAAAGATTATACAGTATTTATTGTACATAACTGAACTGCCTCAGTAACCACATTTTGTATTTGTTTAGTGATAAATTGAAGATGTCCACTGACTTGGTATAATTATTTCCCTCCATTAGTATTCTGGGCAAAGAGGAATACACATGTTAGTCAGTCCTAGAATTTCTGCACTGAAATAATCCCGACTTCTAGTATTACGTAGTGGAATCCGAAAGCTTATCAACGCAAACAATTCGGGACTATCAACTACACAATTTAAAATTTTATAGAGAAATTCCAAGTCAGTGAAAATCCTTCTGCCTGACAATTTACGCATATTCATAATATATCATTTTTTAAAAAGAGTATTGTAGATCAACGTAATTGCTGGAATGCCCATTTTAAATATACTGGAAAACTTAAGAATTTATTTTGTATTCTTTCAATAGCTGTACGTGAATATTATAATTTGGATTTCTAGCATTGATCTAAAGCATCAGCATTGCAAAATGTCTGACACAAATGAAGCCACGTTTAAAGTCTCGGCGATGCAACTCGGAACAACTTACAACAACCCGGCTGGTCGGGGGAGACTGACGTCGCCGACAAGTTTACAAAATATTGGCAAGTTGTGTCTGTGTACGAACTTTCGTGCATATGCACAACGGTAGTTTCCGAGATACTTGTATCATTGAGAAAAAGGGCCTTAGACATCCGGGTTCCAATATTTTGTATCGCTTGACAAACTTACTGGCCTAATATATAAATAACACTAATGTTTAAACGTCAGACAGGCGGAGATTGAGGTTTGTAAGCTGGAGTCATCTGGCCTTGTGACGTTGCATTACACATAGTAACCTGAACTATTATTGTTTTTCTTTTAAATTACTAATTTTATTTTATTTATAGTTCCAGGGGACAAATACACTTAAAGTTTTCTTCAATAACTCACTTTTGATGCAAGTTAACTTTGCGATAGCCAGTTTTTTGATGATACATTCTCTTCTAAAATATTCCGACAAACGGAAGAACATCAGTATCGTCAAAACACATTTTCCTCTTATGATTGAACGGTGGTTGAGGTAAGAATAAATGTCTTACCAATAAATATGTTTTAAAATTTACATAACCAATAAACAAGTGAAACCCGAAAAGTTTTCTATGGAAAAAAATTCGCGGGTAAATCTTACATGTGGGATAAATTGGGCCATTCAGTCTTCAAGGAACTGAAAAAACCAAACTTCTTAAGAGAGTTTCACTTTAATAAATTAATATAGCGTAAATGTTTGATTAATGTAATAATTAATATATGTAAATCAGTTGTGTAAAATTTAAAATAAGTTTATTAGTGAGGGGGAATTTCAATATTTTCTTAGTAGAATCGAATAGATCGTAGAGAACAATCTCACTATTCCAGCACCCTACACATAATTTAACAGATTCGTTAAACCCTCTTGTATCCATTTTATGGTTTGGGACAGAGCATTCAACTGGGTCCACATTTTTGTCACTAGGTCCATGCTCTGGGTCCACATTTTTGGATTGACCTTCCATTTAGTCTGAGGTTAGAAAACATTTTACAAAATTTTGAGCGTTTTAAACAAACATTTTTACAAAAACAAATAATTTAAATCACACAATATCCGATATAACATGCCCCTGATGTGATTAAATTACTATTCAGCGCTGCACAAAGTTTATTGTGTATTATTATGTACATTTCAGTAATTGGGCACCATTAGGCTGTGTATATGTATTTTATTAATTAACACAAAATAATCAAAGAATAGTGTTAAAAAAAAATCTAGCTTGTTCAGGTTTCCTTCATTGGCCAAATATAATTTCGTAAAGCAATAATCTAAATGTGGAGCAACTGAAGTTTTAAAAATGAGGTCCGTAGTGTTGCTTAGTTTGTAGCTCTGTTTAGTTTGTTTCTTACGGCTGTTGTTCCCAATCCTACAGATCAACTGCTTAGCCGAAATTTCGGCTCAACACTCCTCAAATGTTCAAATACGCTCTTCCCAATGCAACTCTCCGACCAACAGGCGAAACAAGCGTTACTAAACAAATCACTTAACTGATTGGAGACTCAAATTGACCGATCGAAAAATTGGATTCAACGGCCGTTGGTCTTCTGAGAAAATTTCCTTTTTTTATACCTTCTTTAGCACATATATTTTTTTTTTTCAATTATTTCTGGCTTTCACCCTTCAAGGGTGTTCGAGGCCATCATTTATAATTACAGAGAAAGGAAAGGTGAATTTATATATTAATTTTATTTAAATGTGCAAATTTCAGAATTTTATGGAAGATTGGAGTAGAGTTCAGACTTAGAAGAGATGAAATGTTGAATGGAGGAGAGGCAATTTTTGATAACGCTTGATAGAAGAGAGGATATTTATTTAGAGAGGGACAATCAAAAAATATGTGATCTAAAGTTCCCACATCTAGACCACAGAACGTACAATCTGGGGAGTCAAGCACATGAATTTTATAAAGGTGAGAAGGAACGGAACAATGTCCGATTCTCATACGAATAAGTAAGGAAATTTCTTTTTTGGAAAAATGGGGGAATTTTTGAAACCACGGTTTTGATGGGATAGTCCTTTGTATTGAGGCGTAACGGGCACCCTTGGATTGACTAGCAATGTTCCAATACTCTGTCCAAACATTGCGGGATCTATCTTTGATGATGGAAAAAATATCAGACAGGGGAATATGGTTTACGAGGGTAACGGTAGGGTTAGACGCTCCTTGTTTTGCCAAGGAATCAGCAATATCGTTACCCACTATGCCAACATGTCCAGGAATCCAAATCAGAGTGACAGTTTTTCCAGAGCTTTGAATGGAGGTTATCAATACTCGAATAAGACATACAAAGTGATCATCAGGATGAAGAAGAGGACTGGTTTTAAGTTTTTGGAGGGAACTGAGAGAGTCAGAGAGAACAAGAGAATGTTCAAAATTATTTTTTATTATATATTTGAGAGATTGAATAATCGCAATACACTCGGCAGAAAATATTGAAAATTGGTTTGAAATTGAATAAAATATTCTTTCATTACAATTATTGTGGTAAACGTTAATACCAATACCACAGTTAGGAGAGTCCGGAGATTTGGAGCCATCAGTAAATAAAAGAGAAAAGTTGGGCCATTTAGAAGAAATAATGTCATTGAACATATTATTGACAGTACGGGCTGGGAGATTGGAATGACTTTTAAGGATGCCGATCCCTTCTAAAATCGTTGGGGATAGGGTGACGTGACTATATTTTAATTTGTACAAAGGAAGAAGATCATTTTTGATAATTTGAAGCTCTGAGAGAGAGCGAAAATTTTTACAGATGGCAGGGAGAGGTTTAGTTCGAGCTCTGATTGTAGATGAATGTGAATGTGTTGAGTCGTTGAACAACGAGACTCTGGGAATAACCTGATGACTTTTAGAATTTAAACATTTAAGAACGAATTTGTCAGCAAATAGTTGACGCCTTAAATAAAGAGGAGGATCAGAACATTCTACTTGAAGGGAATTGATAGGCGACGATTGCATCGCGCCAGTTATTATTCGCAATGACTTAGATTGAATTTTGTCTAATTTACCGAGTGCATTTTTGGATGCAGTACTAAAAAGTGGGCAGGCATAGTCGAGATGGCTTCGAATAAGTGCATTGTAGAGCAACTTAATGCAGATAGGATGTGCACCCCACCAAACGCCAGTCAATGATCTGATAATATTTAAATTTTTTTCACATTTAGTAACTATATTATTAATGTGGGAAGACCATTTAAGTTTCCTATCAAATGTTACTCCCAAAAATTTAACTTCGGAAGCATTGGGGATTGGAGAGTTTTTAAATAAAATTTGAACAGGGGGGTTATTATGACGATTTGAGAAGGTGACACACTGACTCTTTTGTACTGAAAGTTCAAGACCATTTAAAGTGAGCCATGTGCAAAGGGCATCCATGGCTTCATTAAGATATTTGACGGCGGATGGAATGATTTTGGATGATAAGAAGAAAGCTATGTCATCTGCGAACTCAACAACTTTTACTTGAGGGGGAATGGTGACATGCATATCGTGTGTGTATATATTATACAGTAAGGGGGATTATACATCGCCTTGGGGTAAACCCTTCCAAATTGACCTACTCTGAGGAGTAACATCTGGTAGCTCAATGAAAATTTTCCTATCGAGAAAAAGATTAATAATAGATTGGACAAACATGAGGGGTAAGCCAAGGCCTAAAAGTTTTTTTTTAAGAATTGGGATGGAAACATTGTCAAAGGCGCCTTCTATGTCTATAAAGACTGCAAGACATACTTCTTTGTTAGAAATGGATAAATTAATATCAGTGCTGATGATGGCAAGGTTATCTTGTGTAGATTTCTTTTTCCTAAATCCAAATTGGGATGGAGAGAGAAGATGATTACTCTCGACAAAAAATTCTAACCGGTTTTTAATTAATTTTTCATAAATTTTACTAAGGGTGGATGAAAGAGCAATTGGCCTATAGTTGGATCCAGAATTGAGTGATTTGTTTAATTTTAGAATTGGGATGATTATTTGAGAACTCCAGTCATCAGGTATTATGCCAGTCTGGAAGATTTTATTTAAGATGCTTAAAAAGTGATTTAGAACATTATCATTACTATTTTTGATAATGCTATAAGGTATACCATCTCTGCCTGGAGATGAGTCCTTAACTGTTGATAAACAATTTTTTAATTCAATTAAAGTGAATGGAGAGTCTAGCCAATGATCAGACATAGGAGTGTTGTGGATTGGAGTTATTTCATCTAAGTTAGGTACAGAAGGGGGGGCAATTTTGTCCAAGAACTCGTCTATCCATTTAGAATGAGAAGCTCGAGGAGATGTTGGACTGAAGGAGGATCGAAATCTTCGAATCATAGACCAAACTTCCGAAATTGGAGTGTTCGGAGATACTGAACTGCAGAAGTTGTACCACCCGGATCTTTTTTTTGACCTCAATACCCTTTTGGCATTGGCTTCGGCATTTTTGTATATGAGATAGTTCTCCATAGTCATATTGTGACGATAGGAAAGAGATTTAGCTTTCCGAATTCTCACTACTTTGGAACATTCCTCATCCCACCAGGGAGTCGGAGGGAGTTTTTTGAGAGATTTGGTTTTAGGGGGAGGATTTGATTTATTGATTGCAGTTACGAGCATTGATTTGAAGTTATCGTAGTCATCTTTGACAGATAATGTATCGGTATAGGATAAATTTTGTATAAACTTATCCATATGTGAGTTAAATTCGTCCCATTTGGTGTGTTTTGTTTTAATCTTTGTCGAAATATGGGACTTGTCTGAATGGAAAGAAGTTTGATAAGTGATGGTGATCGGGAAATGATCACTGGAGCAAGGGTCGGGGGACACCACCCACGAGGAGAGAGGTGCCAGATTAATAGAGCATATGGAGAGATCCACTGCACTGGGGTTTGTGTTGGGGCGAGAGATTCTAGTAGGAGATCCGTCATTCAAAAGAAAAAGGTTGGATTCATCTAGGAAATCCATCACACTTCGACCGTCTCGATCACAGAAAGCAGAACCCCAGACGGGGGAATGGGCATTAAAATCACCCAATAAAAAGAAAGGAGGGCTTAGTTGACGGACAATTTGCAACCACGCTTGTTTATTGAAGTGCGATGTTGGGGGAAGATAGATAGAAACAAAGGAAGTGTCCTTTATTTTAGCTGCAACCATTTGAAAGTCAGCATTGGGGGGTTTGATATTATTTATTGGGAAAAACGGAAGGGATTTTTTAATAAAAAGGGCAGCACCACCACCCGTACCTTCCGGGCGATCATCGCGGAGGCAGGAGTACCCTCCCACATTAAAGTGGGTGGATGGAGTAAACCATGTCTCCGAGATAGCAGCCACAGAAACAAGGTTTGAATTTAATAGGTTAAGAAGGTTCGATTTGTTAGAAATAGCACTGCGGCTATTCCACTGAAGAATTCTGACATCTTGAAGAGCCATTTTGAATAAATGATTTTAATGTGGAAATAATAGAAGCAGCGTTGGACGGTAGATTAGTTTGAGAAGAAATTAGGTCAATTAGAAGCATAATAAGAGTTTGAATAAATGAAGAATTATCTTGGGAGAATTGTTCAGAAAGCTTTTGATGGTTTGTTGAGGATGAATTATAATTGTTTGCGCACCCATTTGTGGCATTTGAAAGAGGTGAACCATTGGGATTTAAGAGAAGTGAGTTGTGTTGTTGCTGATCGTATCCAGGAGCCAGTTTAGAGATAGGGTTTTTGTATGTGAATTTAGTTGAACGAGAAGATGTTGAAGAGGAGGCGAGTGGGTTGGATGAAGAGTTACTGGATAAAACCTCAGCAAATGATTTTTTGACAGGCGGGAATAGTTTAGAAGCCTGCAGAAAAGACAAGTTCTCAGAGGCCATAGAAATTTTTATATTTTTTTGGCGAGATTGTTCCGGACAAGAAGAGTTAATGGCGGAATGAGCACCTGAGCAGTTAAAACATTTAGGTGAAGAGAGAGAAGAACATTGGTCAGCCGTGTGGTTTTCTCCACATTTGAAACATCTGGGAGGGGATCTGCATGCAGCCTTGGTATGACCAAAACGACAGCAATTGTAACATTGAGTGGTGGGATAAGTATACATTTCAACTGGTAAGGAGTTGAAAAATAAATAAATATGGGAGGGAAGAGATTGTCCTTCAAATGTGATGACGACAGATTGGGAGGGCTTCCAGGAAACGATGCCCTCAGAAGAGTCCTTATAATTTAACCTCCTGGCTTTTATGGGATTGCCGATGTGTTGGGGGGTTGAAAGTGAAGACAGGATTTCTGGAATGGACAGATCGGTCGAGATACCTCTGACGAGGCCCATTCGAGTGACATTGAAAGTTGGGATGTACGCCTTGAATTTAGAATTTGATGAAATAAATATGTTTTTGATAAAGTTGTTGGCGGCTGAACCTGAGAGGAATTCAACAGAGATTCGGAAGCGACCCTCAGCTTTTACACCTCCAGGCTTAATCGAAAGGTTCTTGCTATTTGATAGAAATTTACCAAATTCAAGAGGGTGGATAGTTTTACCTTGCTCAGTTTTTTGAGCGTACACAATGAACGGGCCACAGGAATGAGGAGAATAAAAGTTTGTAGGAGGAGGTTGAGGAAGAGCAGGTGAAGACTGAGAAGAAGAAGGAGAGTCATGTTTTATTGAGGAAGAGGGACTAAACTTCCTTTTTTTTGTGGTAGTCAGAATGACAGATTCACTGTCTGAAATTACTACATTTTCACCATCTGGGGGGTCAGGGGGAGGATCTGGGGGCTTTTTAGGGTGTCCAGGGGGGTCCTCCTCCATTGTTCACAAAATTACAAAAGAAAAAATGTATGGAAAGTGACAGAAATAAAAAAGGTTATAAATATCTGGAAAACAGCGACAAAAAGTGACTCCTGGAAGATCAGAGGGGAGAAGAATCCTCAAGGAACAACACACTACACTTTTATTGACCAGAAAACATAAAAATATTAGTTAAAATAATAAAAAAAGATTATTTTTTCCTAGGCGAAAACAAAATAACTGTGACAGCCAGATGTTCAAAATTAGAATCCTAGCACATACATTAATTAAAATTTGCTGAGAAAGTTAGTTTTGAATCCAATATTACAAATAGGTATTCAAATTAATTTAATTTTTCATCATTAATTGGGCTCCATTAGGCTGTGTATACATATTATGTATCCAGCACAGTGAAATTCTACTACATATACATTCTGTTTGGTAAATGAATTATTTGTATTAATTTTAGGTTGACACCAGCTTTGGCTGTGACAATTGGTTTCTTTGCCTATTGGAGCTCTTGGCTGCTGAGTGGGCCCATGTGGGCCCAGTACCATGTTGGTAAGGAGGCTTGTCAGAACTACTGGTGGACCTACCTGCTTTATGTCAACAATGTTGTGCATGATGCCATGCCGTGCATGATTCAGGCTTGGTGAGAATTAATCTACATATTTAAATATTATATTAAAACAATGAGGATGGTAAGGAAATATGGATTGTTAATATGTTAGATTTTTTTTCAATGTTTGTATTTGGCTTTGGAAAAAATTATGCTTGGTTACACATCTATCTTTTTGATTTTGTTATGTTTTTTATTTTGGAAAATTTTTGATCTGGGAAATTTTCTTTTTCGAAAAATTTCTTACTGGAAAATGGATTAAAAATTTTACCAAAAAATTGGTCAAAAATGGGTCAGGATTTTGTATAAAAGTTTTTGAAACTGAGAAATTTCAAGTATTGTTAATTTTCTTTTTGAAATATCTGGCTGCTTGAAAATGTCAACGGTTCTTTTTGAAAATAACAGAGGGCGCTACTTCCGTTTACAATAATCCGAAACTGTACAGACATTAGCATAATATTATTATCAGATGTTTAGCATAACCCTTTCCGACCGGCTTCATACGAGCGTGAGTTTGTCTTTTAAAAAATCTTTTCAGCAAATAAATCTGTTTTTGGAAACCACACCGGTGTCGATCGATCGTGCGGGAGCGGCTTATGCAGGGCGCCATCACGCGCACGTGGTTAAACCAGTAAGTCGCCCAGCCCCAAGAAATCATAATTAAGAGCTTTACTGGTGAGGCCCATCAAAATTCTGACATTTTTTGTCGGTCGGAAAGGGATAAAAGTATTAATAAATCCCATTTCTATCCATCTTACCGCGTGTAGCTTGTGCAAACAACGAACCTCTACGTAATTATGTTGATCTTTAGCGTATATTTTCTCATTCAGGTATCTAGCAGTGGACCTTCAGTTACTCAGTGCCGGTTTGTTAGTGGTTCTCCTTGTTTGCAAGTTTCCCCAGTCTGCTAAATTAGTTCTAAGCGTTACTTCCGTGGTGGCAATCTTCACTCCTGGACTTATCACATACTTTAAGGGATATCCCACAGTGATGGATTCAACCGCTGAGTAAGTACAAAACAAATTCGCGCATTAGGCGATTGTACCACTCGAGAGATAAACCGATGGAAATGTGTTTTTGGTGTACCCTAAGTAAGCTCGAATTTTCCTTAATTCAGTTTTATTTTTATTAAAAGTTATTTATTGTAGATGTTATCGATATTTTGACATTGATCATACTTCTAAGGGTTATCTGTTTAGTGTTCATTACATATTATGGTTATGTTGTTTCTTTTATTATTTGTATGTATCTTTGTATTGTATTGTGCTATTCCTGCGTACCTTTTACAGCAGTGATGAGCAACTCGCGGCCCGCTTAACACGGTTAACATATTTTGTGTGCCCCGCAAGCCTTTTTGTACTTCCCACTTGGCTAAATAAAATATCAAAAAATTTGCAGTAAATAATATTCTACGGTTTTGTTGTTTTGCATAAGGTTTTAGTGGAAAACTTCAGCCTTTCTTCAAAGTTTTGGATCAGCTGCTCAAAATAATAAGATTTTTCTTACATATTATTATAAAACATTTCGTAGTTTGTCCTAGAAAAAATATCACCTTTGCAGCGCAGCTTGTTCTTGCTAAGCGTTTGATGCATTTTAAAGGTTTATGTTTCATAAAAATCCAAAAGTTTTCTTGACTATAATTGTTTAACTTTCCGAATCAACAAAATTAAAAATTAAAAATGTTCTCTGGCCTTGGAGATATAAAATTTTCGCCTGCAGTGCTTTGATTTTTGAGTTCCGTAATTGTTTTATTGAAAGTTACCATTTTTGAAAATGCAAATAGGTTTGCAACAACACCGACTGCAAATTTAATAATGCCGAGCTGTAGGCACCTTACCCCCTGCGGCTCGAGAACCAAATGAAATCGGATATAATAATCAGCTAATAGTTTCAGCTAAATTGATCATTACTGTTTTAGAGTAAATTACTATTTATGTAATTATGTATGTAATTCATTTCAGAAATTACAGGGAGAAGTTTTCAAATGATGATACATTTAAATATATTTATGTCACATTCCAAGGGAATTATTGTGGCTATACAGTAGGACTGGTTGCTGGATATATCCAGTTTTGGATTGAAAAAAATAAAGTGAATCTTTGTCATAAAAAGGTAATTTTATTATAAATCACTAGGTTTTTCACAACCTGGGAATGCTTGACTATGTTTACATATAAAAAATGGCAGGTACAGTATCTACAGTCTGACATAATAGTAGACAAAAAATTAGGGCACTGCGATCATTTAAAAGGTATTAAATGGCAACACCAAGATGGCAGAAAATTATAGTAGGTTTTATGTTACAAGTGCATATTTTTTACTTTTACCAAATACATAGTGTTCAGAAATTAGTGGTGCTTTCCGAAAGGAGATAATTCTATGGTATATCATATTCTAAGACAATTTTATAGTGTCCGACCGAACTTTCGGTTTTGGTTTCGGTTTCGGCCTAGTTTCGGCCAAAAAACGAGTTTCGGCTTAGTTTCGGTTTCGGCCGCCATCTAGGGTTTGGGAGGTTTCGTTCTGCGATCGGACATGTTCGGTGCACTGAACTGCGAGCTACGAAGTGTCATTTTGCTGCGTCCGCGCTCATAGTCGTGTCAGGATTTGATTCACTTGTTTGTGTTTATTTGTTGTGAAATTGGAGTTGTTTATACTCGTACTTAACATTATTTAGAAATAGGTAAGTTTTATTTCGCTATTGAAATGATTTAGTTCATAATAGGCCCTGAGGAAAATAATTTCACTTCATATGTCACTTTGGGGATGCTGAGTGGAGGGTTTTTTAGAGAAAGGAAGGAGAGGAGAGTTCTGGGAAGGAAAAGGGGTGGGTAGGAATCTGGGGTTCAATGTGTCCTGGTCATCCACCTTCAAGACCTAGACAAACCTCATCCCATGAACCCAGGCACCCCTGCTAAATCACCAAACTTAGCGAACCATTTGGGGTGACCTATGGCAGAGGTGTTGGTTATCCAATAAAGGTTCCCGGGGCGGTGGTACCCATTCCCGCCTCCCAAATTATTTTGTTCGTAAGATGAAAGAGTATTTTTTGTTTAGTGTACCTAAACAAATTAGGTTTAAAATAAGTAATTTTGTTTTCTACCTTTTATTTCATATTATTTGTTAATAATGTTCAAATAGGTAATATCTACTATTTAAAAAAAAAAAATTTTTTACAAGTCGATTTACGATTATGATTTCAAAAAGCATAAATAATTTATTTGAAATAAGGAGTGATAATTATGTTATGTTTATTTTTAATTCAAATATCAGAGACTTAAATATGATTTAAAAATAAAGGATGATTGATTAAGATTGACTATTTTTTTCCACAAAAACATGACCTTATATGAAAGTTTCGGTTTAGGTTTCGGTTTCGGCCGAACCTGAGACCGAAGCCGAAAATCAGTTTCGGTTTCGGTTTCGGCCGTAAAAACTAGTTTCGGTCGGACACTACAATTTTATGTTTTACAGCGCCCTTGAGGTGATTTTTCACAAAAAAGGCGCTATATAAATTAGCCAAATATTATATTATTATTATTATGTAACGCTTTATGGAAAGGTAATTTTTTCTGTATTTTGGAATTTTATGACGCGAAATTGGCCATTTATTAGGAGTGTCAAGTAAAATAAATAATCAAAATTATAAATTAAACTAGCAGACCCGGCTACACGTTGCTGTGGCTAACGAAACACAACGCCATTACCCAACCTTTATAAAATCCACACCACCCGCTTGCCAGCTGCCCGCTGCCTGAATTGAATATTTGAATTTCTCGGCTTTTCTCTACTATAATAAGCATGTATTATTCATATAAACCTTCCACTTGAATCACTCTATCTTTTGGTGAAAACTGCATGAAAATCCGTTGCGAAGTTTAAAAGATCTATGCGCACATACATTTTGAGCGACTTCATTTTATACTATGTAATGCTGATAATGATAAAACGTAAAAAAAAAAATTTTTTTACCATTTTAAATTTATTTTGTATGTAGTATTTCTATTAAATATTTTTCATGAAATAACAGATTTCAATACTTACACAAATTCGTTCAATATTATTATTTCCTAATGTAAGCTTTTTTTAACAAAAAACTGTCAAACTCTTATCCTTGGTGTTGCTCTAGTAATGAATATTTCTAGTTAATGGTTAATGTGATTAAAAAGTCAAAACTCCCTTTAGAACCAAAATAAATAAATCATGCATGTGGGTTCGATGAGCCACTCTTTTGACAGTAGGTTAATATTATGCCTAGCTAGAGTGAATGGCAGAAATACTTCATACTCGGCAACTATATGAATTATAATAATAATTTTTTCTTTTCTTTTTTAGTGGGTGCCGTTTATAATAAATGCTATCGTACCAATGACGATTGGCACAATGGCGCTTGGAGTTTGGCTTCTATCGCAACGAGCAAATGTGAATCCATTCACATCGGCTTTATTTGCCTCCCTGGCAAAACCATTCATAGCAGCTCTCTTCTCTTTCCTAACCATCTGCATGGCCAACAATTGTGATGGTAATATAAAGATGGGTGCTGTGATGTGCGCGGGCTCTTCTGGGAGAATGCATTGAACAGGGGTCAAATTTAAAAAATTTCAAAGGTCAAATTTCAGGAGTCAAATTTAAAAAATTTCTTGTGATGGAACGGAATTCTATTGAATAGTGTTTTGTTTGTTGTTCGTTAAGCGTTATTTTGAAAGTTTTTGAAAAACCAATTTATAGTTGTTTTAATAATAATATTTCAAGTCAATAACTACACATAAATACATCTTTGTAAAACCATTTAAATTTTTTAACATTTAGGTTGAGTTTTTTGAATCCTTGTCAAATTTATTTGACGGTAATGCCCGAACCATAAGAGGATAGTATTTCAAGCTACTATGCTATCCTATACTGGCTTGGCACGAGCTAGAGCAGTTTTACACAATGCTAGGAAATTTTAAGCCAGTATCATTTCAGTGACTAAAGCGTCACTTGCTAACTAGCAGCAACTAGCAGATTTTTGACAATCTACGAAAAAAAAGGTGAAAGGTCGTCAACTTTACTCGCCTACACGCTTGCTCCGCTTGCTCGTGATTGGTTTATTTACGTTTCCAACATGGCTTCCGATAAACAGCTAATTTCGACTGTCAAAAATCTGAAGAATTTAGTTCATGCAGGCGTCGTTATTCTTGTTACTGGCGCTAAAAGCGACCTCAGTTTCCTACGCTTCTGGTTGAGTGGACAGTTTTGTGTGTCATCATGATAATCTCACTCGCCGATTTACCCGCTTTTAAAACTTAGTAGATAGTAGCTTGTAACTCGCCGTGTGTCATCGAGGCTTGAAGTAAAAACATGTCCGTGGGGAAACACTACACTTTCTGATGATTTACTAGTTTCACCGGCCACATAAAGCTAAACGCATAACCAGGATAGTAACTTTGGTAGAATGGGGCGCTACTGGCTCAAATAGAACCTTATCCTATTAAACTATCCTGGCTTGAGATTGACTAGCTTCCTCACTAGCTTAATAGGTTAAAAACAAAGCTAGTTTTGTTTACATGTATCTAAAATTACTAGCTTGCTAGATTACTAGTAATAGCTTGCTGTCCTTGCTTGAAATACTAGCTTCGTGTGACTCGGGCATCAGCGCCATTTTGAATTTTTGAACCAATTTTGGTTCAATCATCCCAACCTTAAGAATCTGTTTCTAGAGAAACTAGTGCCTAACTGAAAATGAAAAAAACAGCAAGGCTCTAATAACTAGCTACATAAAATATATTACACGAGGATGGTGTCGTGGAAAAATAATTTTGATTTTTATCTTTTTAGTGGGAATTTTCAAAATCTTGGAATCCAGAATATTCAACATCCCGGGGAAGTTGACTTACTGTGTCCTTCTGGTTCATTTCGAAGTGCAAAATTATTTACATTCTTTACTGACATATCCAGTGCAAGTAGGATTTTTTACACTGGTAAGTCAAAACTATAACATTAAAACATAAACATTAATTAAATAGTGATCACGTATTTGGAGTAAAAAAGTAGATGTTATCTTGCCCTCTGGTGAAATTGTTTCACAAAAAAATTTAAAAAATGTTTATTTAACTTTTCACCACTGGCGAGACCTTATGCATGAGTCACACGAGTATAATATTAGAAGCTACTATGCCGGCGTTCTATCTTGGCTTACTCTTCTAACTTGGTATAAGCTAGAGCGCTTTACATAATACTAGGAAATTTTAAACCAGTATCATTTGCAGTGACTAAGGTAATAACACATCATCTGCCAGATTTGACGGTTACGTAAAGCTAAACACAAAGCGAGGATATGAATTTCGGTGGTGGGGGAAGATACAAGCTCAAATTTTAGAACCTCATCCTATTAAACGAATTCTGGCTTGTAATGTTAGCCTACTGGCTTTCTCACTAGCCTACTAAGTTAAAAACAAAGGTAGTTCTGTTTACATGTAGTTAAAGTTACTAGCTTTCTAGATTATTAGCAATGGCTCGCTGTCCGGGCTTGAAATACTAGCCTCTTGTGGATTGGGCATTAAGGTTAACCCACTAAACGTCCACCCTACACGGTCCACGGTCCCTTGCTATGGTAAATAGAGATGGGTAAGTTCTGCATTTTGCCGGAGGCCTCCGAAACATGCTTCCTTTTAAAAGTACTTGAGTCCTTGGAGCAGGTCCCGGGAGCCAATCCCGACTCGAGAGCGGCTCGGACCGATACGCACGAGTTCAAACGGAGCCGTACCTCGGTGCTAGAGCGCGCAAAAGAACTCAAACGCGCGACCCGCTCCCACCTCGCGAATGGCTCGGACTGAGACGGAAAGAACTCAGTTGGCTCTTGAACTCAAACGTGCGATCTGCTCCCGACCGTGGCTCAAAATGTACATTTTGGCGAAGTTCAACGAAATCCATTCGTGTTTTGTCGTGGTCCCGGTGGTCCGGCTGACTGGCCATAACGGATGTATTTAGCTAGTTAATGTTCATCACTTTTAATAGGAGATTTTAATCTCTTATCTACGCCGTGGATGCCTGTGTCGGTCAGTCGGTATCGGTACACGCATTTGATGTGTTTGTTTATGCTTTCGATCCATTACATATTTTATAATAGTTTCGGCCCGCCGGTATCTGGAGATTAGAAGACTGGAGACTGGAGATTAGATTTATTGAATGATTTGATTGATTAGTGCGTGTCAGTGGATATTATTATTTAACTAATTAAAGCATCTGACATTGAACAAAAAATAAAACTTCCACTCACCTTAAAGGTCGTAAACAAAAATACATATTTTTTAAAATCACTCAAATAATGTATTGCTAGATTGCATTATTAGTGCGTGACAGTGGATATTATGATTTAACTAGTTAACTCATCGGTACGGAAAAGAAACCCAACGTAACCCAAAATCAACGTAAAGTTCGTAGACAGAATCGATCGCTAGAAAAGCAAAGGCTGTTGTGATGCGTCACCAGGACTTACTACTCACTAGTACCAGGAGAACTCGCGACTCGTGAGTGGAGCAGAGCGCGAACACGGTGACGCCGGCCGGTGGATGCATTCGGGTTCATACTACTCACTACTCGGAGAACTCGCGACTCACGAGTCGAGTGGAGCGCGAACAAGGGGACGCCGTGCGCGCCGGCCGGTGGAAGCATTCGGGTTCCTATTACTCACTACTCACCAGTACCAGGAGAACTCGCGAGTTGAGCGGAGCGCGAACACGGGGACGCCGGCCGGTGGAGGTATTCGGGTTCCAGGTCCGACTCCGAGTTTCGGATTTGGGACCGAACCCGAGTTCCGCGACCGGGTTCTCTTGGAGTAGTCCATTTTAAAAACAGTAGGAGTAGGAACCACTTCCCGCAAAGGACCCGAGTACAAGAGCCTATTCCAGCTGAACCGACACATCGCTAATGGTAAAGGGACAGTGCAAGTGGGTTGGTCTGAAATTCTTCTCGATTTTTAAGGAAACTTTTGAAAACCTTTCTGTATTCCAACGTACACAGCATTTCTTCAGAGAAGTAATATAATTTAATGAGCTGAAGTTAGATGATTTTTTTTTGGTTAACTATTGCGCGTTTGTAATAAATATTACTGTGACGATTCAAGTTTACGGAACCGTGACGGCATAAAAAAGGCATGTAAACATATATTCCTTAACACAATAATGCTGCAGATATATCAAAAGATGAGATATACAATGTACATAGGTCTGTTTCCTCCAAAAGTTATCATTTTCTTGCATCTCTCTCACATACCGCACCGTGACGTCTCCGTAAACCCCTACCGATACAACTTGCCGTGATGATAATTATTTGGAAAGTATGGAATGTAGTTACAAGGATAATATTATTATTAAAGTGTGAGTGAATTCCAAAAATTCAAATGTCAATGCGCTGATGTGCTTTTGTTCTTAAATATATTATGCTACAGTTCTTTCTTACACACTAAATAACAACAGCCAAAAATGAGACAAACAGTGAACATATGTCTGCACCCCCCTAAGGAAACATACGATCATTATCATAGATTTCCCTCACACGTATAAATAAAATGAAATGCAATTCCCATCGCCGTGGCTGAGCTGTAAAAGCTGTTTCTCCAAAGGAAAAAAAGTAGTACTTTGGAGGAAACAAACACACGTATTTTTGGTTAAACCATTACTTAATGTGTAAGAAAGAGCTGCAGCATTTTAGCAATAAGGAACGTATGCTTATTGCCTTTTTTTGCCGTCACAGTACCGTAACAGTGAATCGTCACTGAAATAATAAAAACGCTCATTGATTATGTTTGCAAGTATAATGAAAACAGAGTGAATGCTTTAGTTATTATTATTTCCAGGTCATTCTACCTGCTGTGTCAATTCTCCTGACGTATTGTGTGGCCCTGGTGCTTAGTCTATTGGTGGAATACCCTTTTCACAACTTACAGACTATTGGTCGAGTTGACAACAAGAACAAGGACGAACTTGGGAGTAAAAATGACTCCAAGATAACATCGGGTTTATTAAAACAAGATTAATTATTTAGATTTCATTTGTTGTTTGGTTTCAGAAATCAACAAGTTTTTTTTTGTATAATTACTATTCTAGTGACAAAGTTCAACCTCTCCATTCCTGCTGATCTGCTGTCTACCTCCGATTTCTTACACCAAGATTTCTTACTCGGCAAACTACGCTCCGCAGGTCATATCCAACCCTGTGTGGAGCTAATGTAAAAAAAGGCAGCTTCTTGCGGTTTCCCCTGAAACGTAGGAAAAAATTTCACCTTCAATGCTTCTTTTTTTGTAATGAAACTGGGGCCCCTCTAAAATCAACCAACTATTAAAGTTCCACGGTCAAAAAAGGTTCACGGTCTTATATCCAAGCAGAGTTTTTCTCTAAAAGAGATTGTGCAATCCCAAAAAAAGTTAAGAAAATAATACAACTTGTATTACAATTTAACAACACTGAAGTGTGTTTAAAAACAGGGCGCTTTTCAAATAAGGTGCTTGAAAATTCAGCCCGAGAGCGAGTCTAAGGGGCCATCCATAAATTACGTCACATGAATTTCATGATTTTTTGACCCCCCCCCGTCCCTGTCACACATCGTCACATTTGTGAGACCCCCTCTCCCCTAGTGTGACGTCACATATTTTGCAATTTTACATTTTAATAATTTAGATTTTTACATGTGACGTCACAGAGCTAATGACCCCCCCATACCCCTTGTCAGACTTCTCTACTTCCCTCCCCCCCTTAAGGTGTGACATTATTTATGGATGGCCCCTAATGTGCATTACGAATTCAGCAACTACAGGTCACAGAAACAGTTCACACAAAACATACTAGTGGCACTCCAGCGGTAAACCATGCGAGCTTACAAATCTTTGGAATTTGTTAGCTGAAAGGGTGCCCAGGAACTGAGATTCATACGGAATAGTATTTTGCAAGAATCAATTGATTTTTCTGTGATCATCGAGATTTAAGTTGTTATTAAAATATAATATGAATTGCTGTTCCTCAATCAACATTCTACTAATTATGGATATCATTCGCCTTTATCCAGAATGTCGAGACTTGTCAACACAAATCAAAGCATTGAATTTTTTGGTGTAAGCCTAAGTGACTTTCGGCAGTCGTTACGCAATGTGGTTTTTTAAAGTCTTTTTAAATCCATCTTCAAGCTACTTGTAGTTATTTTCTCTATGTACTTTTATATTATATGTATTTTGTCAATGGTCTTCATCTATATGTAATCTCCTTTCATTGTGATCTCTCTTTTTTCTTTTCTGTTCGTGTTATTGTTATATTGTTAATTGGACTATTTGTCCGTAAATAAATAAATAAATAAATAACATTTTTTTATAATCTCAGGCCCTATGCTGCCGAACCGACAGAAATTTGGGATTCTTACTAAAAACTATTGTATTTATAGGAATCAATCAAAAAATCTGCAAGAAGAAATATTAATTTGTGGAAACATCATAATTATTATGGGCGTATGTCAAACTTCAAAAGCTGTTTGCTAAGGACCTAAGCAGCCGAACCAACTGAAATTTTGGATTATGGGTGTAATAAGGCTTGTGGTCGAACTTTAAAAATTGTTTTTTCAGCCCCTATGCCGCTGAATTGATAAAAATTTTGTGTTCTTACTAAAAATTATGGTCAAAACTCAAGTAGCATTTGTGGAGAAATCATCATTGTTATGGTGATTATTGTATGAAATTTCAAAGCCGTTTTGTAAGACCCTATACCGCCGAACCGACTGAAATTTTGGATTCTTAGTAAAAGCTGTGCTTTTTATATGAATCGTCAAAAAATTGGCAAAAAGTAGCATTTGTGGAAAAATCATCATTTTTATGGCAGTATTGTAAGGCTTGGGGTCGAACTTTTTAATCAGTTTTCTCAGGCCCTATGCCACCGAAATTTTGGATTCTTTCTAAAAACTATAATCTTTATAGGAATCAACCAAAAATTTGCAAAAAGGAAAATTTTTGTGGAAAAATCATCATTCTTACGGGCGTAATGCAAGGACAAACTTTAAAAGCCGTTTTCTTTGACCCTTTGCCGCCTAACCGACTGAATTTTTGGATTTTTAGTAAAAACTATGGTCTTTATGCGAATCAATCAAAATTTCTGCAAAAAGGAGAATTCGTGGAAAAATCATCATTTTTATGGGCGTATTATCCCCAGGATATTCGGATATTATATATATAGTTCATATTCGGAGTTATGTTGTTTTTCTCTCTTATCTTATAAAAAATAAATATTATTAATACGAAAATATTCTTGGGTTTTATTATATTTTCCATAAAGCTATAAATGATCTTCAAAATACAAAAAATAAAAATTATGTGGGGTTTTGTCCGGTCAGTGGTTGAGTGGGCATCGCACTTGGGTCCCACCTGGGCGTCGAGTAATCGATTCCTCGGCTGGCTAAGTCCTCCATCACAACACAAGCAACATTTTCGGCTTTCCGTGGTGGTAGTAGGAGATTTTCAAACATTGTTGGGTTATTCGTTGTCCGAGAATGTTTGTCTATCTTTTAAAAAAAAATAGAGTAATTAATAGTAGGCTTTGTAAATACGAAATAATTTTCACTTTTACAAATATAAAAATTCAAAGATGTAATTAATATATTTACATGTGACGAAAGAGTCTAGTCTAGAATAATATTACGATATTTAATTTACTTGCAAGGCCAATAAAAAATATTTTAGTATGCCATTGCGTTATAAAATACAATAAAACCTGGACAAGTGCGGTGAACTACTAGCAAATCCACGGTGGATTCATCGGCACATTATGGATATAAACGTTAGAAACTCATGGTGAATTTCTTGGTACACCGAGAGTTGAGTCATTTCCAGTTTTTAAAAAAAAATTTTATATGAAAATCGCACATGAGATCCAACTGCTCCCAACCGCCTGGAGCCAGTGAGATTATGGCATCCCAAATTGGAGTATGTTGTGAGGCTGAAGGTAAGTGAGGAAGAGAAGGAGATGGGAAAGAGGAAGAAACCTGACTATTCAGATCTAGTCACCAAACATGGCTAAAACCATTTCAAACAACGTTTCAATTCTAAATGGTGGTCTTACACCAGGGCGATACGGGGAGTATTTTCGTGCCGCAAATATACCTTATATTAGTTTAAATGATTAAATCTTGAAAATACAAATCAATCAAATAAAATTTTGTTGCCTAAGCCGGGATTTGAACCCGCCACTTCCAGACTGCTTAACCTTGCCCCTTGACCATAGAAGCCGACATGAGGCAGTGATAAGATTATTACATTGTGTAAGAATTTGATAAGGTAACCTTGAACTCATATTTCTGTTTTTGGAAGATTAATATCATCAATCACCACTACCTCCTGTGATGATACTGATAAAAAATGTATTTTTTTAAATTTTAACCAATTTATTTAGTACCTACTTGTCTTCTACCTAGGAGGACTTACAAAAGGGAACTTGCGTTGGTTATTTGTAATGTAAAAAATATACACTTTGAGTAACAAAAGAAGGCTTTTTATAGTGATTTAAAATGTAAATATTATGCAGATGACCTAAAAACGAAATCTGTGCCTATTTATTGCTTCTTATACACACTGCAAATTATTGTAGGTACGGATACTTCAAAAGATGTGTAAGTTCTGGTAAACAAGCAACTTTTTAAGACCAGCAAGGTATATCCGAATTGTCGGTTAAGATTATCGTGTATTGCGTGTTATGAAAATTTGCCGGCAAGAAGTTGCCTTAAAAAGCTGCCTATTTAGCAGAGTCCTCCATCAATATACAAGCAACGTTGTTTACTTAGAATGAGTTATGCATAATCTTTTTTATAAAGGAATTAATTAATTAACAGAAATAATTAGAATATTGCCTTTTCACTTACTTTTAAGCAGACAATAATTTATCTTCCTAATTAGCTCAGTTCAGACTGGCGATAGAGATAACATAATAGTTCTCTATTATAAATCTCGGCATGCCACCGAACTACAAGATTATTATTATTAGTAAAGATTAGATAAACTATTGAACCTCTATGAAAAAAAAATACACGCTTCTAGGGGTACTCAATATTAGTCTTCAGTTAAATGTATTTATTATTTTTCCATACTTATTTTTTTAATTTATTAGAATGATATACTCCTTGCCTTTTGCATCAGAGTGACTAAACTAACCATCAGAGTGACTAAACTAACTAACCATCAAGCCGTTTCCTCACTGGGGTAGGCAGAGAGGACGGACGGCCAAACAACGCGGTCTTGGCACACACTCCTTGCCTCGTTTAAATTCATATATCGTCTCATACATGCTCTTCTATTATTCTGACTCTTGACATGGCCTGACTCAAGTATCTGATTCACTTGGTTGTGCCATGTCTTTCTTGGACGTCCTCGACTTCTTCTACCATTCACATTTGAGTCATATATTCTCCTTACACTCCTTTCCTTGCACTGCTTCAGAGTGTATCGAGACAAAGGACTATACCACTAAAACCTTGGTTCCAACAATATGTACTCATATGTATTTCCAAAAATAAATTTCCTCACATATTCGAATGCGAATAGTTGGACACAAAGGACTATACCATTCAAGTCCATTCCCTCCCACCTTTTAAAATTCAGATAGTACTTTCTGTGGTCTAGAAGTGGGAACTTCAGATTAAATATTGATTGGTTGTCCCTCTCTAAACAAATATTCTCTCTTCCATCAAGCCTTAGGGGCCGTTCAAGTATATTACGTAATGCAATTTGGGGGAGGGGGGTTTGTAACACGTTACTGTGCGTTACCGGGGCGGGAGGGGCGAGACCACTATTCAGAATTGCAACGTTACTTGAAATGGCTTTAGCCGTGTTCGGTGACCGGACCCCTAGGACAATCGATTGATAGGATAACTTTCGGTAACTTCTTATCGTTCCCTAGCATGATTGCAGATCGCCAACGAATAAATAACAGTTCACAATAACTAAGTGTTATTAATATATTCGACGTCAGCTATTGTTTGTACGTTAGCGATCTGCAGTTGTCCTAGGGAACGATGAGAAGTTACCGAAAGTTATCCTATCAATTCTTAATGATCGATACACCTTCCTGTACCCCATCTCCATCCCCTCTCCACCACCTTCACCCTCACAGCATACCCAATACCTAGATTGGGGATGCCATAGTCTAACTAGACGGGAGCAGTTGGGCCTCTTGTGCATTATTTCAGCACATAAATAACGTTTTATATATAAACAGGCTGGAACACAACCATAATACTCGTTTTAACTTTAATGAAGGACTAATTGTACCTAAGATTGTACTGTACGTCATTTTTATTTTGTTCTCCCAAGTTGGCGACCCTTTTCGTTTATGTTTTATATTTTTTCAACTGTATTGTACGTCATTTTTATTTTATTTTCGTTGTCGGTATTCATTAGTGTTTTAAACACGAAATACGCATAAACACAAATTGCTGTAGTCAGTGTCGTTAAAGTGAGTTTGTATGTAGGTACTAATGTCCTCAAAAAGTGGGAGACTTACATCGTCGGCTGTTTTTGGCCTATAAAGGCTCTCATGCTGACTTGCCAGCGCAGCTATGCCAAAAAAATGCCAACGAAATTTGGAAAACAGCCAAAGAAAAAAAAAACGAGTGTGCTTTAGACCCATCGACTGAAGTAAAACTTTGCTAGCTTATATCTCCCTCTCAACTTCCGTTCGCCTCACCCGACCTTTCGCCTCGCCCGATCACAGTTTTCATAACGCTCTCGTCACGCATTCACCAGCTTACTCCCCAAGTTAAGCGTGCTTAAAGGCCCGACCGTTCGCCTTGCCGGATCACACTTTTCGTAACGCATTCACCAGCTTACTCCCTAAGTCAAGCGTGCGTAAAGAAGTTTTACTTCAAAAATAAAATAAACAATATACGCATGTATTGCTTGTTAGAAATCTCTTGTTTTTATTTATTACCGCAGACGCGATCAAAATAAGAACAAAGGTATTTAAGTGACTTTCCAGTACTTTGCGCAACTTAATTGTGACTTTTAGGTAAAAACTGTCACTTAGGTGTTAGGTAACATTTATTGAGGGGGAGGGGGGAGGGGGATTCACTGCAGTATTAAAAACAATTCAAAACACTTTGTAGTCACATTTTTGAAACAAACAAAAAATGTAGTTTTTTTAATTATTATTTTTTAAATTGTTAAACTAACGTTTAAGACAAGATTTTTTATGCATAGCACAAAGGGTAACAATTATTATAAGCAATAATTATCAGCCTGAAACACTCATCCACATTGAAAAATCTTCCGAGAAAAGATACATGACGCCAACGGGACTTGAACCCGTGCCCTTCTGATTGCCGGTCAATAAATTGTCTTAAACGTTAGTTAGTTTTAAATTGTTAAACTAACGTTTAAGACAATTTATTGACCGGCAATCAGAAGGGCACGGGTTCAAGTTAGTTTTAAATTGTTAAACTAACGTTTAAGACAATTTATTGACCGGCAATCAGAAGGGCACGGGTTCAAGTCCCGTTGGCGTCATGTATCTTTTCTCGGAAGATTTTTCAATGTGGATGAGTGTTTCAGGCTGATAATTATTGCTTATAATAATTGTAGTTTTTTTCATAAGTTAGCCGCCTTGCATTAAATTTAAAGTATTTTGAGACTATGAGAATTTGAAATAAAAATTAAATCACATTGAAATAAAATTGGCCACCCCTAAATATTTTTACAAAATAAAATCGTACAAGAAAACCACTCTTCCTGTTTTGAGAACATTCAGTCTAGACTAGTATTGCACTTTGCTGAGTAAGGTAACCTTTAATTGAGAATATTGTCGAAGTATGAGCTCCGGCCAGTTATTTCTTCCTTTGCTAGCAGCCGGTGTGCTTTATTTGTCTTGGTGTGAACAGTGGAAAATTGCTGATGGTACCTATTCTAATTGATTTATCATCAATACTTGTAATACTTAACCTTTTCTAACTGAACCTAAACTAGCCTATTATATAATCCAACTAACCCAACCAAACTTAACACAACCTAACACAACTAATTAAATGAAACCTAACGTAACACATAATCTAAAATTTTCGCATTTGCATAATCATGATCAATTTTTATCACACATACTAATATACAATGTCTGTGTGCCCCTGTAAAATCTGGTTCAATGAACTCAAATTATTGTCTTTAAATTTAGGTGCTATTATTATATTTGTGAAGGATTCTGACAAGTGATAAAGTAGGTACTTACCTATAATGAAAAAAATACATTTTAATTGTTTTTTAAAGTTGGAATTATAATATCCTGTGATTTTTCACTAGCTAGATAGTTTTTTTTGTGGTTGTGAGTACCGCACATGAGTCCCAACTGCTCTCAACTGTCTGAAGCCTGTGATACTGTGGCCTCTCCAATTGGCGGCTGAAGATTTTGGGAAGGGGAAGAAGATGGAGAGAGGAGGGTGGGGAAACACCTGGCTCTTCAGATTTGGTCGCCAAACATGACTAAAGCTATTTCAAGCAATGTTTCGATTCTGAATGGTAGTCCTTCATCAGGGCGATACGGAAAGTATCTGCCACTCTAAAATAGTTAATAACGATCAAAAATTTATTATTGAGAGGAGGGTGGGGAAACACCTGGCTCTTCAGATTTGATCGCCAAACATGATTAAGGTTTTTCAAACTATGTTTCGATTCTGAATGGTAGTCAGGGCGATACTGAAAGTATCTGCCACTCTAAAATAGTTAATAATAATCAAAAATTTATTATTGCTTGCAAACTAACTAACTACCCTAGCATAGGGAGTATGGCGAACCCATCGTTCAGGGAGTGGAAACACAAACCTGCAATAGCCATCCCAAGCCAAGGTGTGAGCTACCGTGCTCAGGCTGAATGTCCTGGCGAACAGCGTCACGAACGGTGCCTCCGAGAAACAAGGTCGCATCTCGGAGTATTTAGACCTCACTCCAGCACTCAGGGCTCTGCTGGAGTGGACTTTCTATTTCCCTGGTAACTCGTGGGACAAAAAAATGGACCATTCGAAAACTAGGGGCCTTTTGGGAACTTAGGAGTGCTGAGGCCACTTCTGTGGATTTCCTTCCTGGGGCTGTAGGAGGAACCAAGAGGAGAAACCGTGGAGAGGTGAGCTGAGGCTACCTCCATGAACTCTTCCCTTGTGGGGCCTTCAAGGAACCAAGGGGAAGGTCACCCTTCCAGCGCGGGGCCTTTGTGGAACCAAGGAGGAGTGAAGTGGAGAGATGATGTCCTCTTCCCATGTCTTCGAGGAACCATGTTGGAGTGAAGAGGAGAAATGGGGCCATCTTGGTGAACTCTTCCTCTGTGGGGCCTTTAAGGAACCAAGGAGGAGAGATTAAGTTCTCTTCCCTCCTGGGGCCCTCAGGGAACCAAGGTGGAGTGGACTCTTCCCTTGTGGGGCCTTTAGGGAACCAAGGGGAGGTGGACTCTCCGTCGTGGAGCCTTCGGGGAACTAAGGGGTGGAGAGGAGAGATGAAGCCCTCTTCCGTCGTGGGGCCTTCAGGGAACCAAGAAGGAGTGAAGAGGGGAAATGAGACCTGGGAAGACACATTGTCGAACCAGAAGATATAGCTTCATTTCCAATGACAATCCTGGTGAACTTTATAAAAGGGGCTGGGTTACTGTCAAAGGAATGAGGTAAAATGGGAGATAGTACAATGGGTCTATGGCCTAAGTGCTCACGGGAACTATATATATATTATGTAAACCGTCTCCGATTATTTAAAAAAAAAAAAAAAAATAACTATCACTCACGCTGTTTCCGCAGGGGTAGGCAAAGACGATGAAATGCAAATAAATTTTTCTGATACACACTCCTTTCTTCATTCCTATTAATTTTGTATTACAAACATGCTCATTTTTAATGCAAAATCTGTCCTACCTGCACGACCTTTTTCATACAAAAATTATATTTGGATTTAAGGCAAAAATACTTGACCAAAGTTAATAATAATTTTTTTCTCAAAGTACAGCCAATATCTAGTATGGATTTGAGCTATTTTACATATTTGTATTTATTCACTTTTACTAATTCAGAATTGGTAAAAGTGCACTTTCCGGTAAGACAAGAGGTTCTGGGTTCGAGTCCCAGTTGCGACCGTTATCTTTTTCTATTTTTCCGTGCCTTGTTCTCTTTCACATTTTCGTATAGATTTACAGCTCAACCAAAAATGTATTTTTTTTGTTGCCCTGGATATCTCTGCGGATTTTTATATTATCTAGTACCCTGTTTACGGGTATATTCATGAAAGTACTGAATTGGCTGTAGTTTTTATGATTTTGGCTTATCTTACTTACATCATCATTACATAGTACAAAGTAAAGACTCTCCCGTTGTCTGTACGCTTAGATTTTTTAAACTACTCAACGGATTTTCATGCGGTTTTCTCCAATATATAGAGTGATTCATGAGGAAGGTTTTATGGCATATAATTTGTCAAGCTTTTGTGTAAAGATTTTAAGCGAATTTCACCAAAAAATTAAACACCTCTTAATAACTCTAGTTCTGAAGAGCCAACTTACACTGCTATTTTTTTTAAACTAGCAGATCCAACGACACGTTGATGTGACTAACGAAACACAATGCCATCTACTGACAATGCAATTACCCAACCTTTATAACCAACGTCATCTGTTAATTTGCATACATATAAAATCCAGATCGCCCGCTTGCCAGCCCGCTGCCTATCGCCCGCAGCCTGCTGCCGCTGCCACATATATTATATATTTCAACCAATTTACACAAAACCTTGATAAATTATATGCCTTAAAACCTTCCTCATAAATTACTCTATCTATTGGTGAAAACCGCATGAAAATCCGTTGCGTAGTTTGAAAGATCTAAGCGTACAGAGAATGGGAGCGACTTTACTTTATACTATGTAATGATGATATAAGATACGCCAAAATCATAAAAACTAGAGCCAATATTCCAAAATCATTTATAGTTTCATAAATTGTAGACATAAAATGATTCAGAACCACTTTCATATCAAGGGCAACAAAACCATTGTTGACCAGTGATTATTAGTGTTATCTTCTCCTTCAAAGAAATTTATTATTCAGTTTCGTTGGATATGTTGACCTCAAATCCAAATTTAAAAAAAATGTATGAGAAAGGCAACACAGCCGTTCCTCTAAGTATGTTATTTTTGTATGATGTCATTTATCCAGTACCTAAACGACATAGAAGACAAATGAACTATATTTAAATAACTTTAGTCCGCCTCGGCACAGGACCCCCTAGTGAGGAGGACTAAGAAATACAATATTTTATACTTAATTTCACATTGCATTTTGTATGTAAAATTTTTTTATATAGTCGCTATAATAAAAAAAAAAAAAAAACCTACCCTCCCTAACCATATCACCTTGCTGAAGAAAGCATTTGAAAATAGAACATTACAAGACTGAATCGAAGTGCATTTGGTTGTGAAAAAACATTTGGAATTCATTCGTTTTATGTTATATTTTCGTTTTTGTAAAGAAGGTTTTTGACCCTAATACCTCGAGGTATCGCGGTGGACTAATAAATTGTACATTTGTGATTGTGTTGTGTTCGGCTTCTCAGAGGTAAGTGATTGGTTATTCCTTGCTTCCCTTGAAATCTTTCCATACACATGTATCACCCAATTCCAGCAAACGCCACTTTCATTTTTGTTTCGTTTTGTTTAATTTACTGTCCATTAACCAAGTGCATCAGAAGCTGTAATTTGGAAACAGTTTCAGATGCAACATGTAATTATTTCATTTGATCGTGGCATGTCTTTGTAGGTCGTCCCTGACTTGTTCTGTTCACTTGTGCGTCATAAATTCTTTATCCATCCACTTTACATGTCAAACAACCTATGTAGGTTCTATATCTTGTTTATTATCGAATCGGGAGAGTTTGGAGAGTCGCTTTGACTTCTCAATCCGTACTCTCTCGGAACATCGCCTAGCACCGCAGTGGGAGGGATGGATTCATAAGTCTGTCACTCCTGGACACACTGACCCCCAGATTCCTTTTCCTTCCCAGAACTTCCTCCCCTTCCTTTCCCAAAAAGACCCTCCAAACAGCATCCCCAAAGATGACACAGGTCCTGAGAGGAATTATTTTTCTTAGGGCCTCCTGTGTGGAGCTAATGTAAAAAAAAAAAAAAATTCAGTCGACCTGTGACCTTCTCCTGCCAGTTCCATGCCTCACTGCCATAGGTATACATATCAAAGTTGGTATAAGAACTTGATTGTGGACTGACCTGCTTTTCCAATTATTATTTACTAGCTGACCCGGCCACGCGTTGCTGTGGCTAATAAAACACAATGTCATCTACTGGATGGTTATCCAACCTTTATTACCACAGCCGTCTTTGAGTTTATTGCGAAGAGACAGACAGATGCCGCGGAGGACTTTATTTTATAATACGTAGAGATGGTGTGAAAGATTATAATAATGTGCATGAAATGCTTGGGGTAACTAACGTATTTAAGTTAATAAGGATTAATACTGTGTCCGTCTAAATAACTTGTCAATTACCGCAATGTACGTGACCATTTTTTAGAAGATAGAATAGGTATAGTAAGCTATCCGTAAAAGATAGATGTATGCCTTTGCGGACTTTTTTGTAGATCTATGAAAGAGGAATATCCCACCATGCATTGTTTTGTTAAATCCCAAAAGGATTAGGCAGCGTTTTCGATGAAAGCCACCAGGCCGCTTGACTTTTTCCGACACTTCTAACAATTATCGTTATGTTTCAACCAATTTACACAAATCCTTGACAAATTACATACCTAAACCTTCCTCACAAAATACACTATCTATTGGTGAAAACCGCATGAAAATCCGTTCAGTAGTTTTTGAGTTTATCGCGAACAGACAGACAGACAGATGATGCTGGGGACTTTAATTTATAATATGTAGAGATAGAGAAGATATAAAACATGGTATGGCTCTTTCCCCACTGCTAAAAGATATTAACTATAATAAATTATGAATATGTATGAAATTAATATAAAACTATTATATTACATATATTATAGAAAATGTGATTTTTCCAGGGTATAATGAACTGCCAACACTTTTTAAACTGCAAGACTATGAAGGGTGCATGGAAGACAATGAGGCGCTTTACTGTTATGTGGATATTGAACTGACAACAAAGGAACCATCAGCACTTTTCGATAGGATAAAGGTAAACAAATTACATTTTAATAGTACTCGTGTCTTTGCCTCTGAATATTATTTGAACTAAATTAACTAATGAATACTCACTCGTTTCAGAATGTCAGTTCGCAGTCTTGGATATATTTTCGTCATGACATTCTGCACAGAGGCATTTGTGTCACAAAGAGTTGTGACGTATCAGATGTTCCCCATTCCACACTACAGACTGATAAAACTCTGCTAAGAGGGGTCTTACAAAACTGTGTTCTAAGTGAAATGAAGAAGGAAAATGATTTTGGAGGAAATGTTATATCGGAACTTTGTGAAAGTAACGTGAAACCAGATCCAAGTACTGGAAATCGGATATATACAGGAGTCATTATTGCAATACTGTTGTTGAATATAGCTGGAAGTATTTTTGCCAAGCAGAATGACATCAAACATGGTAAATATACACAGTTAGAATAAATATATATACATACTTACATTAATAAATTTCGTTTAACCAATATTGCAATGCCAGAATTACATATGGACAAGTACATTTGGACGAAATTACACATAAACAAAATTAAACATGAAGAGAATTACACCCAGCTGTTAGATTTTCACAAGTCAAAAACATTAACTTGGGAGGCGGGAATTGGTACCGCCGCCCTGGGAACCTTTATTGGATAACCAATACCTCTGCCATAGGTCACCCCAAGTGGTTCGCTACGTTTGGTGATTTAGCAGGGGTGCCCGGGTTCATGGGGTGAGGTTTGTCTTAAACCCTTTTCCTTCCCAGAACTCTCCTCTCCTTCCTTTCCTAAAAAAACCCTTCACACAGCATCCCCAAAGATGACATAGGCCCCGAGGGAAAATATTTTCCTCAGGGCCTCCTGTGTGGAGCTCTTGTAAAAAAAAAAAATCTGTTCAAATTTGAGTACAGTAGGGCCTCGCTAATCCGGAGAGGTAAAAACAAGACCCCTTTCGAATTATCGAGGCGTCCGGATTAGCGGTGTGTCGGTTCAGCTGGACTGGGCTCGTGTGATTGGGTCCTTTGCGGGAAGTGGTTCCTAGTCCTACTTCTTTTACAAATCGACTACTCGGAGCCGGACCGGGAACCCGAATGCCTCCAACGGCCGGCGGCTTCCCCGTATTCGCGCTCCGCTCCACTCATGAGTCGCGAGTTCTCTGGTACTAGTGAGTAGTAGGAACTCTAATGCCTCCACCGGCCAACGTTCCCATGTTCGCGCTCCGCTCACTCGCGAGTCGCGAGTTGTCCTGGTAATGGGCTATTATGTATCCTGAACCGTCATTTAAAACCTATATTGAGAGAAGCATTCTCAAATCCCCTTTCGCGTGGCCTTCCCCGATCTTTTTTAGTACCTTGTGGCTGTCAAGTGATCACCAGATGCTAAACAAAAGTATCTACATACATCTAACTTTTGTTTATGGCATTTTTTTCTCATTAGCGTATTAAATTCCGTCGCTGGCATTTTCGTTTTGTAGTAGCTCCGAATTTATAACGATTTTTCCCCAAAAAAGCAAGAATTATTTCAAAATCATACTTTATGTTATAACAGCGAGGCTGTTCGAAGTATTTTAAAATTAAAAATAGAGTTTAAGACCGATAAATGACAATATATGTGGTGAACACAACAAAGATTGTCTGCATTTTGGGTCCTTTGTTTCTTTGTCTGTTTTCTTTGTTTGTGGGTATCTTGTGTTGTGATTGACAGTGTTGTGTTGTGTTTGAAACAATGAGCGGGTCCGAAATTTCCTCATCCGATTCGGTAGAGATGACAGTATAGGAAATAAATAAAGTGATTTGACCAAAAGAGTCGAAGTGAAAGTTGCCGAAATTGGCGAAAAAAGATCGATCATCTTTCGGCCCAAGTGAAGCATATAAGCCATATATAAGCTCATTTATTCAAAACTTTATGGCTTCAAAAACGAGCTTGGTAAAGTATGGACAAGCCGCCGCATCCGCTACACTTTAAATGATAAATAGGCATAAAATTTGAAAATGACATTTGCGAAGTTTCGTTTCAAACCAAAAAAGCATTAATTACTTCATTTACCTAAACTAAGAACCTAATAACCTATTTTATGTTCGTAAATAGTTGTTTCTTGTAATAATTGTTGAAATGAAGTATAATTTCCGTAATCTGTGCATAAAAATGCGGCGGCTTGTCCATGAATTAATACGAGCATGACTCAGAAGATCGGAAGATGCACGGGGAGAGTGGTGCATCAACTTCTCTAGGGATTGGTCTCGTTAATAGATAAATTCTGTGGGGCATTGAGCCATTCCCTCTTTCTGCAGAATGAGTGCCTCAGAAAATCTCTGCAGGAACTGTGAACTGGAGAGTAGAGGAAGGACTCCGGATACAGAGTAGCAGGCAGTGATTACAGATGTTCTGTAGAGGGTCTGCGGAAAGAGAGCAAACGCGATCCAGCATCACAGGGACGCAATCCTCAATGAAGTAAAGAGTCAGTGTGTACGGGAAGCGGTTAAAAATATTCCTCCAGCAGCGGGTTATCTTTTTGACCCAAGCAAATTGGAATCTCAGATTAAGCGAATGGGAGGGCTGGATAAATGCCTCCCAATTTCGAGCTTCGCCTCTCAACCATCAACCAGCACGCAGCTGCCCAAGTATAAAGGGCCAGCGAGGAAGCCTTTTCGCGACAGCAGGCCCTTTCGGGAAGGCAGGACGTTTCGCGATAGCAAAGCCTTCCGTGGTGAGCGAACCAACTAACATGAGTCCAGAGGAGGAAGAGAGGACCAACCAGGCCAATTTTGGCAACAAGGATGGTCTGACTATCCAGAGAGAGTTTCAGGGGGGACAGTTAGGACAGTTCCTAAGCAATTGGGATGATTTAGGAGCCCCACCGATGCTGTTAACGATATTGCGAGGGTACAAGCTACCCTTCCGTCAGAAATCCATGCTAAGTATACTGGCAGACACGGTAAGTTCCACATATAAAACTCATATCACAAAAGAAATGACGCGACAAATAGACAAAATGAAAAAGGAAAAGATATTAGCATTGCCTTCAATATCTCCTTCATTTCTGTCACGGATGTTTCTCATACCGAAGCAAGACGGGTCATTTAGACCGGTTTTCAACCTTCGTCGCTTGAACAATTTTTTAACTATAGGCAAATTTAGGGAGTGTGCCAGTCGCAAGCTACCGGCATTTAATAAGATTGCACCATTTATTCAACCGGGGGACTGGATAGTTAAAGTGGAACCATCGCCGTTTCTTGAGACTCATTTTTAAGGAGAATTACTTCAAATGAGATGTTTGCCTTTACCTTTGGACTATTATCTGCTCCAAAGGTTTTTACTTATCTTACCAATTGGATAGCGCAAAAATTAAGAGATAAAGGTCTCAGAATAATTGTCTACTTAGAGAATTTTTTGATAGTATATTAATATATTGAAAATTCATAAATTTGAAACTATTTCAATGTTACAAACTCTGGGGTGGATAATACAATTCCTTAAATCCACTCCAAGTCCAGTTCAGAAAATTGAATATCTGGGAATTATGTGGAATTCAAGGGCTGATTTAAAAGATCTCCCGCAAGATAAAAGAGTGAAAATAACAAAGTTACTGAAACAATACATTAATCTAGGTAGATGGTCACTTGAGCAGGCCCAGGGCCTCTTGGGTACCCTCAATTTTGCTAGTTTCACCATTCGTAGAGGCAGGCTTAACCTTCGCATGTTACAAGCAAGCTACCTGCATTCAAACCCACGCAGCTAGACGACCTCAGGTTGAATGGAGCTTGGTCCCAAACACAACAACCACTCCACAGCAATGTCAAAGAAATGCTCGCCGTGCTGGCAGCACTTACTCCTCACGGGCCAGAGCTGTCAGACTCGGGTCTTCTTACCCAGTCAGACAACAAATCAGTGATTGCATACCTTACATACATACTCGTCAAGTCCTTCAAATGGCAGACACGTATCACATTTCACTGTCTGCCCACTACTTGCCGGGAATTCGCCACAACCTCACGACTGATGCCTCGGACTGGGAATGGGGCGCGCAGCTAAACGACCTCAGGTTGAATGGTTGGTCCCAAACACAACAACCACTCCACAGCAATGTCAAGGAAATGCTCGCCGTGCTGGCAGCACTTACTCCTCACGGGCCAGAGCTGTCAGACTCGGGTCTTCTTACCCAGTCAGACAACAAATCGGTTGTCGCATACCTTCGCAACGAAGGCGACACACGATCCAAGACATTGCTTGAAGCGACTCGTCAAGTCCTTCAAATGGCAGACACGTATCACATTTCACTGTCTGCCCACTACTTACCGGGAAGGTTCAACGAGGTATCAACTCTCCTGAAAACGTGAACCTCCGAAATGGCATCTTTTACCGGCTGCAACAAAATTAGTTTTTGCAAAATGGGGGGCGCCAACTATAGATCTGTATGCATCAGAGACAGCCCACGTCATAGAAGATTATGTGTCCCTCAATGCATTCGACAAAGAGGCAAAATTTGTCAATGCTTGGACTCAAGAGTGGGATTTTCCTCTAGTTTGGGTGTTCCCCCCGCCGTGCCTTATGCCGAGAGTTCTAGCACACCTGAACCGGGTCAAGGACCTATACTTGATTGTAGCCCTGAGATGGAAGAAGGTATTCTGGAGACCAGACTTAAAAAATCGAGCAGCGAGTCCTCCATTCACCATATTGAAACTGATAGAAGTGCTGATAGACACCAGAACCTTGAAACCCCCACCACAAGTAGAGGATGTCATTTTGGAGGTGTGGAAGTGCCGGGGTGGAGTCAGTCATTAACAGATTGGTCGGATAAACAGAAAGATTTTTTAAAGTCGGGTTGGAGAGAGTCCACCCTTAAAACATACAAACCGGCTTGGCTTAGATGCAACGTCCCTACAGGAAGCAACCTAGCACGATTTTTAACAGATCTTAGTCTAGAAGATAGTCTCTCTCCCAGCACAGTTCGACTTTATAAATCGGTAGTAACAACTTTCAGTAGCCCTGAAGAAGGAAACCGAAGTTCACATCCTCTAGTCAGACAAGTACTCAAAGCCGCAGCATTAAGACATCTTAAATTGGCTAAATCTCCTATCTGGGATCCTTTAGTGGTGTTGACCTGGTTAGAAGCTAACCCACCCAAAAAGTTGAATCTCTTTGAAACATCAAGCAGGGCAGCGACTTTACTTTTATTAGCTTCGGGACGAAGAGGGCATAACCTGACCTTGTTACGCTTGTTCACCAGACAAATTATCCATAGATGAGGAAGGGGTCTCGTTATGGCCAGTTTTCGGTTCCAAAACAGACTCCGCTACGTACCAACAGTCAGGTTGTTAGGCTGTTAAATGGCAATCAACCAAATATAGACCAAACATACTGGATTAAGGAACTGGTTGAAATCTCCAAAGAACGGACAGAAGACAGAAACAAAGCAGAATTTAACAGAACTCTTCATCACTACATCAGGAGCAGTTAAGGCAGCTTCAAGAACAGCCATTGCCCGTTGGGTCAAAACGATTCTAGAAGAAGCTAAGACCACAGCTGCACCGGGAAGCGTACGGGCAGCAGTGGCATCACTTAACTGGCTGGATAATTTTAGACTGGATGACATCCTGGCTCGAGGGAACTGGAGGAGGCGGGACACCTTTGCCAAATTCTATAGAAGAGAAGTTAACACTTCTCTAGAGGTAAATAGGGCATTGTCTGTGACTTCTCTATTCCACCCACTGTAACACATGAGTAGGTATTCCAGTGTTTAACATATTTTAATATCATCACATTAGCGTTAGTGGTCACCAGTCGATAACAAACAGATCTCAATATAGGTTTTAAATGACGGTTCAGGATACATAATAAAATAGTTTTACCTACCAATAAAACTTATATTATGTACCTAACCTCATTTAAAACCTAGGCAATCACTGCCTGGTGAGAACTAATGAGAAAAAAATGCCATAAACAAAAGTTAGATGTATGTAGATACTTTTGTTTAGCATCTGGTGACCACTTGACAGCCACAAGGTACTAAAAAAGATCGGGGAAGGCCACGCGAAAGGGGATTTGAGAATGCTTCTCTCAATATAGGTTTTAAATGAGGTTAGGTACATAATATAAGTTTTATTGGTAGGTAAAACTATTTTATTATATCAAAAAACGTTTAAGTATGTACGTCAAAGTTTAACGTCACAGTTTTTGCTTATCTTGCGGTCGATTCTGTTCACGAACATTACGGTGAGTGAAAGATTGGTTTATTGTTCTATGTCTAGTATTGGATTAAATAGATTTCTTTTCCATTGCATTATATAGATTTCTTTTCCGTACCGATGAGTTAACTAGTTAAATAATTGTATCCACTGTGACGTACTAATCATTCAATACTAGCAATAAATTATTTATTAGGGTGAGTTGTGTATTTTTAAGTGTCAACTAATATTTTATTGAATTAGGCGCATAATAATTGCTGTCTGTTACTGGAATTTTTCACAATTTAAAAAAAATTATTCTTTCCCAATTATTGTCGATGGATGGGAGGAAATTTTTGGTAGTTTTTAACTGATTACTTTATTGTTCAAACGTAAATGTTATTTTGGAATTTGGGTAGGAATATCGAGGTTCTACATACCTAGTGATACAGTCTAGAAAGTTGATTTATAGGTTATGATTAAAAATCGTTATATTACACTGAGGCTTTCAACAAGATAAATAAGAGGACGCTTAGATGAATTAGGATGAACTAAAACTGGAGAGTACGACGCGAACCCGAAGGGTAGGGGAAGTCGGGGACACCCGAGGGAGACTGCACGTACGACCAAATGAATCAAATACTTCGTCGGGTCATTATAAATAGTCTGAATAATAGAACGGTGTACAAACATATGTCTTTTTAATTAGCTCCACACAGGAGGCCCTGAGGAAAAAATCCCTCAGGGCCTATGACGTTCTTGAGAATGCTGTTTTGGTCTTTTTAGAAAGGAAGTAAAGAAAGTTCGGAGAAGGAAAAAAGAATGAGGGGTGGGTAGGAATCTGGGAGTCAATGTGTCCAGGAGTGACGGACGTCTGAAATCATCCCTCCCACTGTGGTGCAATGCGATGGATGGAGAGAGTCTGGCTGGAGAGATCTAGGTTAGGTCTCCTTCAACCAGTCTCCCTATCCAGGCCGCCCCATGAACCCGGGCAATCCTGCTAAGTCAGCAAAAGTTTCAAACCATCTGAGTCGACCTATGGTAGGGGTGTTGTACATCCAATAAATAGTTCCGGGGCGGCGGTACCCATACCAGCCTCCCAAATTGAAAAGTATACTGAAAATATATAATTATACATTTACATTTGTATACAAAATATGCACAACGTGTACTAAATAAATAAAGATAAACTCAGTTATTTGACTCAGTGGATCGTGCATTGACTTCCTCTATCTTCCTTGACTTGTATCAAAAATCATCTTCCATAATATATAATCTCCCGACACACTTTTCACCGCTCTACCTGCACATGTTCAAGTTATCTAAGAATTCCCTTCTTAATATTGTGTATTTACACCTTACATTATTTCTCCATTTTTGTAACATGATCTTACATTTAATATGGCTTTCATGGCCAAAAGTATAATAGTGATTATCTTTTGGGGTATTATGTCGTGTTGCGCTATCTCCTTCTTTAGACAGACGTGTGCCACACATCTCTGATGACGGACACTGTAACGCTGTCCAGAACGTTGGCTAAAGAAAAAGGTGGTGCAAAACGACACGATACACCAAAAACAATGTCTTACTTTTTTTTTAAATAATTGAGTTAGATTTTAGAAAAATGTAAGCAGGTACTTTAAAAAATGTGTTGATAATCAATTGTATTTTATTTAAACAACACGCCAATATTAGGTGATGTAAAATGAAGCTTTATACCTATTAATATATGGAACGTCCTGAGTCAAATTTATATGTTTTTGAGATAACCACTTCTCAAATTTTGAAGACAATCGATGTTAATATTTTTTGATAAAATTATTATCATATCTGTGTACTGTGAATATGATGCCATTTTATCGTATTACACTATTAATACTTGTCACGCATCTTAAAATGTGAGGTGGATGCAAATAATTAGTTAAATTAATGGATTTTCGGCCTTATCTAACATTTAAAAATAACATCCTTTGCTCAAGTCTGCGAGGAGATAAGGATAATCATCACTTAATTTAAATAAATTTAATGTATAATTTTCGCCTAATAAAAAGATTTTATAATCTTGTTTAAAAAATTAATAAATGGGCATTTTAAGATATTGCTGATTCTTTTAACTGTTTATAAAATTTTATTTTCCTATTCGGATATAACGAAAAAATCCACACATTTTTTTTTTATACTTTAAAGTTCAAAATTCAGTTCAAGTTCAGTTCGGAATTGTTTGAAAGGTCATTTAAAAAAGTCAAAAATGGACGAATAAAAAGATATTAAAGTATTTTGACTATTGATTACTATTAAAATTTTTATAGTTTCTGGTCCCGGCATGCGTTGCTATGCCATTTAATAAAGAAATTGTTTCTCCCTGAGTGTCCTTTTCCATTCGTCCCGTTCCCCTTCCGCCTCCCCTTCTTCTCCTGCATCCTTCTCCTCTCTCGCGTTCCCACTCCGTCACCTCCACTTTCCCTCTCCCCACTCTACTCCCCCCCCTTCCCCTGTCTCGCAAACCCCCCTCCCGAGTTCCCCTCCCCCCTCCCAGGCCCCCTCCCCTTCCCAGGTTCCCCTCCCCCTCCCTGGTTCCCCTTCCCCATCTCTCCCTCCCTCGCGTGCCACCAATAGCAATTTTTTTATACAAATTTCATAATGCCAGAGCTCATCTGAAGTTTTATAAAAACCTTGTCCTGACAATAACGAACACACAAAAAAAAGAATTATCCAATTTGGTATAGTCGTTCGAAAGTTATGCGCTTAGCAACACATTCAGCGATTCATTTTTATATTATAGATGTATAAGTACCTAACCACTCCCCGACTTTGTTTTAAAACAAACTGTCTCTATTGAGTTTCTTTAGAGATTTATAAAAACAACAAATCCTCAATGACAACCCAAATATACATGACTATATTTGATTTATTCCTGCTTACGCGTGTGCTAAAATTGTCATTCCTTGGAACTTGGAACCTAATATACAACTGTTACGGCCTCACATTAATGGTCCACGACACGACGCGAATGTATTTTGCTGATCTTCGTCAAAATGTAACTACACAACTCACGACTCGGGTGCGACCGGTGATGGGTCCGATTCCGCGTGCAGGTTCTTGTCCGGCTCCGGGTTCTTGTGCGGGTTCTAGGAGCAGGCCCCGGCTACGTGTTCTTTGAACCCGTGCGTCCCGGCTTGGTGCGCCGCAACAGCACCTAGTGCTCAGTCTGCACCTAAGAACTCGGACCCGGGACCTGCTCCTAGAACTCGAGTACTTTTAAAAGGCTCAATTTGGGAGGCGGGAATGGGTACCGCCGCCCCGGGAACCTTTATTGGATAACTAACAACTCTGCCATAGGTCACACCAAGTGGTTTGCTACGTTTGGTGATTTAGCAGGGGTGCCCGGGTTCACGAGGTGAGGTTTGTCTAGGTCTTGGAGGCGGATGACCAGGACACGCTGAACCCCAGATTCCTACCCACCCCTTAAACCCTTTTCCTTTCCAGAACTCTCCTCTCCTTCCTTTCCTTAAAAAAACCCTCTACACAGCATCCTCAAAGATGACATAGGCCCTGAGGGAAATTATTTTCCTCAGGGCCTCCTGTGTGGAGCTAATGTAAAAAAAAAAAAAAGCAAATCTCGGAGGCTTCCGGCAAAATGCAGAACTTACCCATCTCTAGTCCGGATTACAGTATGCAATATTTTAAGAGGAATAAAACACATTTTTCACTTGGGTTTCATTTATTAAAGTAAAAATTTAAAGTCAATTTGGACAAGAATATGTATGTACGTACAAATGTAGTTATAAAAAAATTCAAACATGTAAGAAATTTGCGAATTCTTCCATGATTTTTTAATAAGGGATGCTTTGAGATCCTTCCAGCAATTAGCAAAAAGAAAAACTGTATCCTTTAGGGTCGAAAACGATCCTCTCGCCCGTCCAAATTACAGCGTGCGCCGAAGTAACAGAGGTCCGGATTAGCGAGGCTCTACTGTATTTAATAAATAAATTGTGATGCTTAAATTTCACTTTGGAAAAGAAACAAAAGTTTATTTAGGGTTACATTAGTTTTCTTGGGGTGCCATCTTTTAACTACCAATGCCATCAAACGACCAATGCATTGATGCATTCAAATACTGAAATTTATCAAAAGTAATCTGCTTTAAAACACTAATACTAGCCTCAGACGAGTGATATAATATATGGGCGTGCATATCTCTCGATATAGCTCATCGTACAATCCCAAACAGTCATCACATATATTGGTATTATAATATATCTGTGATGACTGAATGGAATAATTGTATGACGAGCTTATCCTCCCACTTACATATTAATAATATATCCATTGTGTATACCTTAGTTGAATTAAGGGATTTCAACCCCGGAGATTTTTTTCAGAACCGGAATTTCTCGCCGGCAAGGTATTTCCGTCAAGATTTCTTTATTCTTGGTAAAGATTGTCATATATTGCCTGTTCTTGTCGACATATTGCTTTATCTTGATGGTGAGTTCACTCAGCTATGGATATTACGACAATATTGCCGGGCCAAATCTATTTTTTTCTCTCTCTGTTACATGTAGGGATGGTTCAATGCTCTGTAAGGAACCCTCTTGCACAGCGCGGGTGTAAGCTGGGTGCCCTAAAATTTAAGTTTATACTTACGGAATCCATTCCTCGTTTGTGTGAAAGCACTATGAAACAATACATATAATGAGTGCGTAACCGCTACCAAAATTGTCACAATTTTGAATACAATTAATATTAAATAAATTTTTATACGATTTTGAATACGATTAATATTAAATAAGTTTTATCGTTTTTTAATGTTGTGAATTTGTCTATTATTACGGCAATCTTAACGAGGCACAACTAAATTGACGGCCAACACCTTGCTTTGCAAGACTCCCCACTGCCTTCAGCCCACAACATACCCTAATTGGAAATGCCAAGGTCTCACAGGCTCCAGGGATTCCTGTGCAGTATTCACATAAATAAAAAGTATAACTTTGGACAACAGGCACTATTAGGAAAATTGTCTTGCTTGTTTACGGGCATTTTAATGTGAATCAATTATTGACCCAGCCATTTTTTCTAAAAATTTATTTTTTTATTTTGAACAGGAATCGTTAACGGTGTTCTTCTTTCCTTCTCGATTCCAAACAACTGGAAAAAGCTGACCAGCAGTAAAAGTAGTACTGAAAAAGGAAGACATTGGGTTCAAGGCTTACAAGGAATCAGAGTCATTGTGATGTTTTTAGTAATCCTAGCACATTATTATGTTGTAATCTACAGTTTGTACATGACAAATCCGGAGGTCATTGAAATGGTAAGATTTTCAAAACACATGCTTACATCTTCATCTACTATTTCTCTAACTGTGTCTGGGGCAGCCTAATAGACGTCTCCCCTCCGGAATAGCACTCGGAATTTTCAGCTGAATTCGATCTTCTGTAGTATAATCAGTTTTATTTGACAGCTTCTTTACTAACTTTAGAAAAGAGATCTGGTATATCTATCTGTATTAATATGTATAATGAAAAGTGTTTATGGCGGAGATTAATTAAATTTTGCACACTTGACATTCAAAATACAAGGAAGGTCACATTGAAGTTTACATTAAAACATTACACGAAAATCTCCATGTTAAGTCCGGGCAATGCCGGGGACTTTAGCTAGTTAGTATGCACCAAACTTAAATGCAGACCTGGGGTCCTAGCATGGTCGGTCGATATAGGTTTTATCGAAAATGTCGGTAACTTGACATCGCTCCCGAGCACAACTGCAGGCCGCTAACGAACAAACAACAGTTCACATCGACTAAGGGTTCCTAATTTATTTGACGTAAACTGTTATTTCTTCGTTAGCGTCCTGCAGTCGTGCTCGGGAGCGATTTCAAGTTACCGACATTTTCGATAAAACCTATATCGATCGACCATGCTAGGGGGCCTGAACTTGATTCAATCCATTCTCGTGCAGGTATAGTCACTTTACTGACTTTACAATGACTGTAAACGAAAAAGAAAGACGCATAAAACATATATATTCGATAAAAAAGGGCGTGAGCGTGGAGCATGCTACTTTTCGGACCTTAAACTCGCCTATTGCGATGATTTATGTATTAAAGTTCTGTATTCTTTATTTTTTTTAGCTCCACAGTAAATCAGCAATCACATTCTTATTTGGTGGAACACTTGTGGTACAAGTCTACTTTTGTTTGGCCAGTTTCTTGATGTCCTATTCATTTCTGAAGTTTTTTGACAGTCGACCGAACATCAACTGCACCAAAACATATTTTTCTCTTTTGTGTCAAAGGTGGCTCAGGTAAAAAAATTAACCATACTTGTATGTTTTTTACGAACTAACTAACCAACACGCTATTTCTCCGCAAGGGCAGACAAAAAGGTCAGACTGCCAAACTACTCTGTCTCTTCACTTACTCCTGCTTCATTCACATCATACATCGTCTCATAAATGCTGTTCTATTATTCTGACTCTTGATGTAGCCCGACTCTAGTATTTGATTCACTTGATCGTGCCATGTCTTCCTCGGGCATCCCCGACTTCTTTTATCATTAACTACCACTACCCATGAAAATAATTTTATTGAAGCACGACTAATACTTGCAAGCCGATTCTGGATGGTTACTGACCATCCAGGGTAAATAATACTGAGAGTATTTATCACTCAGAACTTGACGCAAATACGCTACCGAAATATTTTGTTAATTTTATATAATTGGTACTTGAGTTAACATATGCTAAAATCTTAACATAGGTCAGGTACACAGGCTTAATGGGTTTAATTCATTTGCTAACTTAGTCCACCATCACTGCTCAAGGAACATTTTCTGCTTATATTGTGATGGTAGTAATGGTTTTACTAATATTGTCAGGTTATTCATAACCCGGGAATGTTTGCCATTCTTTAGCCATATGTACGCGGCTGTCACATATTTGAGCTCATTGAATGCTATCCCCGTGTCTGATTGTCTCATATGTGATTCATGGAGTTTCACTGAAACAAATACATTGAGTCAAAATGTGCCGAGTGGCGGGATAGATTTGAAAAGGTTTTAAAAATGCACATATTATAAATAAGTGAAGTAGCACACACAAATTAATTAAAACATATTGTAAGGTTTTGTACTGAGTTTTAATTGTTGTCTTTCACCAGGAATGAAAAGAAAAGTTTCTACCACTCGGCTAATAGAACAAATATTGTGTTTGTTTTAGGTTAACTCCAATCTTGGGTGTCACAGTTGGTTACATTGTTTTCTGGAGTGCGGGGGCGACATGGGGCCCTATGTCACTGCACCACAATCATGCCGTAGATCTCTGTGAGAAGTACTGGTGGGCCGATCTGCTGTATATCAACAACATTGTTGATGGAGCCTTATTGTGTACGCCGCAAACTTGGTAAATTTAAATTTAAAACTTTAAAATATTATACGAAGGCTAACCGTAAAATAAGGTCTCCAAGGTGCTGCGCGAGGAATGATTTTACGAGCGATCCGGCAACACTGACGTGTACCCTGGTTCCCCGACATCAAACCCCCACCATGCTGCACTCTCTGCAACTCTTAGTCTCGGCGTGGCAGCCGCTCGCGATGGAGCTTCCGCTCGTATCACCCGCCAGATGCTAATTACTCCGTAATTCGTTTTTTGTGTGCAAAGAACAAAAGGCCGTTAGACACCATTTTCAGCTATGTAAAGTGAACAGAAAACAGCAAAAAAGCGCGAAAAATAAGCTCTTTATAATATGCAAATATAATCTTTCAAGCAGTGATGTGAGACTTTCCTGTAAATAAATACAGTACTAAAAACAATTGAAAACGAAAAAATATGACATTTTAAACAGAATTTGCAATGCTCTTTTTCAGATAAAATATCAATTCCACTGCGCTAAGGTGTCGATATCCGATTCATTCATTTTTAACTGTATCATACTTCGACTAAGAACCACCAACATTATCTTCATTTTCTTAACGCAGTGGTCAGCACATTTGCCCGGTAAGCGAAAGGTCTGGGTTCGAGTCCCAGAGGTGCTTATATCTTTTCCTGATTTTTCTGTTTCCAGTTTTTTTATTGAGTTTCGCTAATATTGTCTTCATTCAATTAAAAAATCAATATTTGCAAGTGATGTGACGACAACCTAGAATAATATTAAGATTATTTCCTTGCCAAACAAATAAAATTTATTTTAGTATGCTAGGAGCACTTTCATGATTTAAAATCCTGTAAAATTGAGGCAAATGCAGTGAGTTCCTAAAAAATCCACAACGAATTCACTGGCATTCCAAGGGTAAAGATATAATTCATTATTTAATACTTTTATCCCCATCTAAACGGCCGTTACATAATGTGATCCATGATCTATCTAGGCTTCACTAGAATATTTAATATATTTTGTGTCAAAATGTGCCTCATGATTGGGGGTTAAATATCTGAAATATCAATATATCTTATATAATTAATAAATTTCATGTTTCAGGTATTTGGCAGTTGACTTCCAATTATATTGCATCGGAATGATAGTGATCATTCTAGTTTGTAAATATCCACAGTCGGCTAAACTTACATTAGGAGTTACATTACTAGCAGCAATTATTACCCCTGGCCTCATGTCTTACATAAATGCCATTCCCGCCACACTATTTATGACACCAGAGTAAGTGCAATTCATCAAAATTGTTATCCACTGGAGCGATCACACGAAATAAATAAATTTGCCTCGATTGCTCGCGATTTCCCAAAAGATCATTTATAAAATTTCTCACCAACATTAAAATAATCATACCTTCGAATATTAACGTGGAAACATAAAAACTCATTATAGTGCTATATAGCCAATGAATTAACCTGTATTTTACCATTTATCTTATAATTGTAGGATTTATAAAAAAAATATTAAAGAATCGAAAAGTTTATAACTGCGTAAATCCTGCGTGTTGTTACTTTGAAACTGCCGTGAGGGGTACTTATTCGAGTCATAAAATATATAAAATTTTCGATTTCTGTATATTGTCTGTGGTATACTTGATAATGAAAGGTGCATATCTATGGAAAAAGAACTTAATTTTAACCGTAAACAGCTGATCAAAAATTCGACGAGAATAAAATATTAAAAAAACTTATTTTTAACATCTTTCTAAAATAGTCTACGAAGTTAGGATTTGCGACATCTATGGTCATAATAGATAAAGCATTTCAATAGCTTCGTTTAAAAATAAATGGCTGGCCGGGGAAATGTTTTAAATAATTACAATAAATGTTTTACTAATGGTAGGAAAATTTAGTCTAATTTTGGACCGCTATTAATCGCAGAAAAATAGAAGTGGTCCATTTTCGACTATAATCGAACTGTGGTTTTATACCATTGAATGTACACACAGCACGAGTGTGGCATTTTCAATACTGAAACTGATTTTAACAGAATTATAAAAATAATGTGGACAAGCGATACGAGAGTACCTAATTATTATTTTTAATTTATAAACTAACGTTTAGACAAGATTTTTATGCATAGCACAAAGAGTAACAATTATTATAAGCAATAATTATCAGCCTGAAACACTCATCAACATTGAAAAATCTTCCGAGAAAAGATACTTGCCGCCAACGGGACTTGAACCCGTGTCCTTCTGATTGCCGGTCAGCTGCTCTTGACCACTGAGCTATGGGGGCTTATCAAATACCCGCCAAATAATTCAATATATACTAGTGTTTCATTCAACAATTACTGCTTATTATATTTTTTCCACCTGAAAACAACCAACTTTATTTTTGCGAGAGAGACATTGTAAGTGTTAAATCCCTCGCTAGGTGGCGTCGAACATCGACGAAAGTCGAATGTCAACGCCACCTAGCGAGGGATTTAACACTTACAATGTCTCTCTCGCAAAAATAAAGTTGGTTGTTTTCAGGTGGAAAAAATATAATAAGCAGTAATTGTTGAATGAAACACTAGTATACATATATTGAATTATTTGGCGGGTATTTGATAAGCCCCCATAGCTCAGTGGTCAAGAGCAGCTGACCGGCAATCAGAAGAACACGGGTTCAAGTCCCGTTGGCGGCAAGTATCTTTTCTCGGAAGATTTTTCAATGTTGATGAGTGTTTCAGGCTGATAATTATTGCTTATAATAATCGAGAGTACCTACGTATTACATTAAAAAAAACAATTATTTTTATTATTCCATATTATTTGGTATGTGTAAAAAAATTTGATTCTCTTGAAAGAAAATTTCTTAATTTTCATCTCGCCAAGTCAAGTTATAAGATATAACAACTAGTATTTCATAATTTGTGAAGGTCCACCACACCAAAATATTTTTTATATTTATTTCAGAACCGCCAAAGAGAAATTTATAACCGATGAGACTTTTCTAAATATGTATGTAAAACCACAAGGGAATACGGGAGGATATGCAATTGGTCTGATTTGTGGTTATGTCCAGTTTTATATTGAAAAAAATAAAGTTAACGTCACACAGTGGAAGGTAAATTAAACGATATATTTTTTTCTCATAAGTGAAGCAGATACTTTGTGATGTGACATTATAATTTGAAGTAAAACAATAACTTTATAAATGCCACCTTCATTTTTATATCGGTTGCCAACCAGACATCGCCACACACATTGTGGCTTTGTCAGGGAAGTATAAAATTGTACTTCCCTGATGAAGCTATGGTCTGTAACGAAACCTGTTGAAAAATGGAAGTGGTGCTTACAAAGTTATTGTTTTATTTAAAAAAAAAACAGTACATAGTTGTTCGGCATGTAATACTGCGAATGTGACATGAAAGAAAATGGCTCAGGAAAGAGAAAAACACGATACATCAAAATGTGGTGTAATTGTCCTTGGAAGCATTGTTACACATTGACTGAATAAATATGAACATTTTAACAAATAAATCGATTGTCCAGTTGATTAGTCAGACATCTCCAAATACTAAGTTTTGAGATATGTATTATAAGTTTGTACAGCGCCCTTGAGGTGATTTTTCACAAAAACGGCGCTATATAAATCATCCAAATATTAATGAGGAAAACAATATTTGAATGCTCACTATAATCAATTATTATTTATAGTGTCTGTGTTTTACATACTAAATTTGCTATAAAATAACCAGGAGGCATAACAGCCCGGTTCATTGGTACGACTTTTTGAAATATCCTACCAGTGACCCAGAAAACATCAATATTTTGTTTAATTCGCTACAAGTTTTTTGCGATATAATTGATTTGATGGTATTTATGAGTAATCTGAGTATTGTACAAGATAGAGAGTACACTTTTATATAAAACTAGCTGGTCCCGGCAAGCGTTGCTCTGCCATTTAATAAAGAAATTGTTTCTCCCTGAGTGTCCTTTCCCATTCGTCCGTTCCCCTTCCGCCTCCCCTTCTTCTCCTGCGTCCTCTTCCCCTCTCGTGTTCCCACTCCATCACCTTCACCTTCCCTCTCCCCACTCCACTTCCCCCTCCCCTTCCCCAGGCCCACGAACCCCCCTCCCGAGTTCCCCTTCCACCTTCCCCGCCTTCCCTCTTCCCTTTCCCACTCCCTCGTCCCGCCAACCCTCCTCCCGCGTTCCATATATTCGATCCCAGTACATTCAATTTTTAAACAGCCCGCGTGCCACCTTTTACGATTTTTATTCAAATTTCCATTTTTCACGTGTATTAAATTTTGTACCTAACATAGGTACCTATTTTAAATATCTAAAATTCTTGATTCGATTCAAACTATTAGGGGAGTACCTATTTTAAATAAATTTATCAACTTAAATATTTTCAAAAATAGAATCCTGATTTAACATTTTGCAAAATGTCATTCTCAAACACGCGAACTGTCAAACGTGCTATAGTCGTTAGGTTTTCTGAAATTATCCAATTTCTGCGCAATTTTCTTAATTTTTCTCTCCGTAAGAACCATCCTCGTACTTCAAGGAATATTCTAAAAAAAGAATTAGCGAAATCGGTTCAGCTGCTCTCGAGATTTGCGCTTAGCAACACATTTAGCGATTCATTTTTATACATAAGATTAGCGTATTTACTTCACACTCAACTAAAATTTCGATTTTTCGTAAATGTCTGACTAATCAACTGGACAATCGATATACATTAAAATTATAAAATAAATAACTTGTGTTACAATGGCAAATTTTTATACTTTCTCCTTCTTTAGCCAACGTTTCAGACAGCGCACATAGCCAAAATTTCAGACGTAACGTAGTCCAAAATGTTGGCTAAAGAAAGAGCAACATGGCATAATTACCCCAAAAATTATTCACAATATTTTTTTTACTGTGAAAATCTAAAATCATTTTTTTCAGTGGGTACCGTTCTTCGTAAAAGCTATAATACCACTGCTGTTTGCCATAATGGGGTGTGTGTTTTATGCATTCTTGGAGAGGGATAATTTGACTCCATTTGTATCAGCATTATTTGCTTCACTGCCCAAACCCCTCATCGCTACTCTGGCGGCGCTCCTCATCATATTCATTGCCAACAAGTGTGATGGTAAGATCATTTAATAATAATAATACTTTTGAAAATATTTAAACAAAAAACATTAAGTAATTTGTAAAAAATCAACTAAGAAGAGGGGGTTACGTTTTTTAACGATTCAATAATATTATTTGGAATTTTTTGTTTGTATTCCAGTCGGCATGTTTAGTTTCCTGGAGTCCAGCTTTTTCGACATCCCTGCAAAAGTGACTTACAGCGCTTTTATAGTACACTTTGAAGTGCAGAAATCATTGTGTATCGTGTCAACCTATCCAGTGGAATTGGGACTTTTAACATTAGTAAGTAGAATCAGCAATAAATAAAAAGTATTTGTACCACTTAAACTGCTTATTAAATCGACTAATATCAACATTTTAATTTTTTTACATTTAAATGGCCCACGTCAATCGCTGATGCTCGACCTGTTTCAAAATTTCAAGTGAATCAAAATTGTGATTAGCAGTCAATCTTAACAGCACTCCCGTTGATCAAAAGCTGAAACAATCTGAGAATCGGCTTTTAACGGGGACCACTCAAATCTGATAATAAAACAACCCAACCTTAGCTTACTCAAAACTTGTACTGTTTCACCATTTTGTTTTGTTTAACTTTTAACCAGACTGTAAATTGGCAAGATTGATGATTAACATGTTTTTATTATTTTGTAGACCATCCTGCCCATCGTGTCGTTGGTGCTATCGTACGGAGTGGGCCTGGTGTTGTGTTTACTAGTGGAGTTCCCCTTTGGCAATATACAAAAGATTGGCGAGAACTTCAGTCAGAATAACAGTAAACAAAAACTCAACAATAATGATGCCACTATGACTAAAAACAAAACAAAACCAACAGTTACCTTCAAGACCGACTAATTTCAAAAGAGATGCGGAAATTAAAAAAAAAACTTAGGCCCCGTTGTATCGCAAAAATTCATGTGTGACAATGTCATCAAATGGCCATTCAGCGCCATTTTCTTTGTTGACATTTGAAAGGTTCCCATTAATTTCCGATTCTAAGTCCGTTTCAGTTTTTGAACAAATTGTGATCAGCAGAAGAGGACAACTATCATGTTGTTAAGGTGGTATAACCAGACTGTACTGGAAAATTACCATTTTTTAATCAAATTCTATTCATATCAACTCTTTTCTGCAAAAAAATATAAATTGATTTTGAAAGATTGCTATTTTATCTAGTAAAGTTACTTTTTAATTTGGTCATTCGCAAATTTTAGATTTGTTAAATGGTATTATACAACACATATTTCAAACCATATATATAACCATACAGTATTATAAATCTATAAATTACCTAGGAAACTTACTTTTCACAATTTAAATTATGGTTCATATAAAATCATAAAGAAAAAAATTCAACGGGTGTTTTGTGACGAAAATCCATCTGTTTGTCTATTTATTTACAGATTTAGGCCATCCGCTCAAAGAGAAACTGAAAAAAAAACAATTGGCGACGCAATCGCTATCCACAGGAAAGGAACTTGTGAATTTCATTGGCGGTTCGCACACAGGCAACTTATTGTCAAGGGCGACGCGGTGACCAGCAGTGCCGCTAACATGGCAACCTGTCATTAAGGCAATTGAAACACGACGGCCGCAGTGACTAGCAGTGCTGGTTGCCGCGACTGTCGCATTTCAGTTGCCTTGTTGACAGATTGCCATGGTGGCGGCTCACGACCTGTCAAGTTTTCGAATAATTTGCGATGTGTCAGATCAGAAAAATATTGATTTTGTTCAGGTTTGAATTGAGTTGCCAACCGTTTTCGGTTTCTCCATGAGCGAAGGCCCTTACAATCGGTGAACAAGGACCTTTCAAATGTCAAAAAAACAAAATGGCGCTGAATGGCCATTTTATGAAAGTTATTGCATTTGAATTTCTGTGAAACAACAGGCCTTACGGTTCTATAAAAACTAATGCGGTTGGGGTGTTCAACTTTAGATATTATTGTGGATAAAATTTTTATTAAATAAATTATTGTCAGAGTCTCTTTTGGCTGCTTGTACAGATAATACATCTGTAACAGTATGAAAATGGCTGTGAAGAGGTCTAATTTACTACCTGTGAATTTTTTTGTCAAAAACATTTGAGTATGATGGGAAAACATAAAACTAAATATATAATATCAATAATTTTATAATGTAAGCTAAATATATAATTTTATTTATTCTTCAAGCGACTGTAAAAAGGTTCTTAAAATGTGCTTGTAATCATATTTATTAAGAGTGTTGTATTTAACATCTCATCTGTCGCGAGGCCGCTGGCAGGCCCAAAAACAAATCTTTGTTTTTTTTTAATGTGATTTTAACTCTTTTGTATAAAGAAACTGTATGAAACACAAGGTCAGAATCTCTTGCGCCAATATCAATCTAGGACCGAGGTGCTATTTGATTATTGTAGCTACTCTGAATTACTTTTAAAGAATTTTCTATGAAAATTGCGGGTATTTTCTCGAAACACCATTTAACGTTCAACTGGTTAATAAATATTATTCTCAACGCATTCAAAACAGAAATGTCGTTTGTCAATAATATAATTTTTTTGATGTTTTAGTCTTAGTGTGTAATAATAATAAATTGAAAGTATGTAAAGGAATTGAAGACTTTTATTGATAATTACTCCCTGACATTATGCGAGTTTAAAAGCTCTTTTTTCTTATAGAAAATACAAATATCCAGAATAAACGATACAATTTATTATTGTGTAAATTAAATATATATAAAGATCGCACTCACTGATCCGCCACCCCAAAAACCAGGCAAATATCCAATTAGTGAAACAGCAGATTATAATGCGCACAAATAAAATATCCTAAAAATAAAAACTTAAAACTGAATTTCTACCGATTTCTTACAATCTTCCGGAAATATTTGAAGTTTTTAAGCTCGTAAAAAAGTGTATGTTATTTTTGAAGATAATATCTAGACGCGTTCCACGCCGAAACGCAAATTATATAAAATTCCCTCGATAGAAAAAATTCGTAAAGTAGCGAAAATTATTTTAAACACGTTTGTTTCAGTTATTTTATGAGTTATAGTTGTGAAAAAATTCACAATGTTTCTTTAAATGATACTTAAGATACCTTCCACGAGATGTTTGCTCTATTTAAATGAGTCATGTTTTATTAAACATTTTCGCAATTTTCATTTTATCATTTTAAATATTAGCGCTCAGGGCCTATGTCATCTTTGAGGATGCTGTGTGGAGGTTTTTTTTTAAGGAAAGGAAGGAGAGGAGAGTTCTGGGAAGGAAAAGGGTTTAAGGGGTGGGTAGGAATCTGGGGTTCAGTATGTCCTGGTCATCCGCCTCCAAGACCTAGACAAACCTCACCCCATGAACCCGGGCACCCCTGCTAAATCACCAAACGTAGCGAACCACTTGGGGTGACCTATGGCAGAGGTGTTGGTTATCCAATAAAGGTTCCCGGGGCGGCGGTACCCATTCCCGCCTCCCAAATTGAAAATCTCCTCTAACATTCGTAATTTCATATCTCTCCATTTTCTTCTTTCAGAAAAATAAAAAGGTAATGGTTGCATCTGGGATTAGAACCAAAGATCTATTGTCGTACCGAGGCGCGCCTTAACCAACTCAGCCATTGGGACCTATATTTTTGCCGATCTCATATATCAAATTCAGAATCAACAATATTATCCCCAACTAATTTTCTTCAATGATATTTTACATGGGTGTAACCTTCAAAACTTATTCCAACGAAAATTGAGTTTCCATTTATGGTTTAACCCCTTAGGCCAATTTAGGAACAACTTGTATAGGTGTCATAGAAATTGTTTTGTCACCCTCACTGTCACATTGAGAAATATGATCTAAAGGGTGTTAGAAAGAGAACACACTTTATATTCAAATCTTAAAGTTAAGATGAAGCCTAAATAAAAAGCCTAAAGCCTATTCTAAATGATGCAAAATCATATGTTTTTGTTTTGAAAATTTGATTTCTTAGAAATATAGATGCTTCGATTAAATACTGCGGGTAGAACATATTTTGGCCCTTAAAAATATCGGTAATTTTTTTTATAAGTCATTTAATAGGCCTAGAAAAAATAAAGTATAAGGTCTATAAAAAACACTTTCAAGTCCAAACTCTCCTATTTATAAACCCCTTTTCGGATATGGTTTTATTGTTTAATGTGGCATATTCAGTTTCTTTTATAATAATCGCAAAAAATTGATATTTAAGCCCGAACTTCACAAAATAAAATATGTATTTTCGCATTGTTATTTTACAATACGGCCGGCAGTTGACGAATTTGTATTTTCAAAGTGAACCCTATGCCGTCCACCCAAGGACTTGCCACACCCATTTTTTTATCAGTTCGGCCCCGGACGGAGCGGAGAATAGACGTTAGGCTCCGCGTCGCTTGGTTCCGTGAAATCAATTTTAAATTTCCGTTTTATTACAATAAACAATACGTAAAAAAGGAGTTGATGTTTTTTACAGGCTTTTACGAAAACAACCTGTAAAAAAAATCTCAAATATTTTTTCCAACCTTTCCAAAAGCTTTTTCTCAAGTATTTTTAAACTCCTCCCATAAAAGGGCGTGAATTCAGATTTCGATTTTTTCCTGGACTATCGGATCGCCTTAACCACAAAAAAATAAAAATGTACACCTATATGAAACCAAAGTTTCGAAATGCAATTTAACAGACGTATTTTGTCAGTAGGAAAAAATATTTCCGCTTTCAATAAAATACAAATAAATGGAATATTTGTGTACGTTTCTGAAAACTAAGAACTGTTTTCGGAAGGTGATGAAATACACTTTCAAATTTTATTATTAGAAATAAACATGTCATTTTTTAAACACAAACATTTTTAAAGCAAACTTTAAAAAGTTTTAAAAATGGCTGCGCTTATGTTTTTTTTATAAAGTTACTCATAATGAAAAAAAAACACACATATTTTATTGGACAAATGAATTATAAATGTTATTGTCACCTCACTTTCTTATCATTTCATGTAAAAAAATCATAAAAGCTTCACAAATTTTCATAATTTTTGTTCAAATTGTAGACGGAAACTTTGGTTTCATAAAGGTGTTCATTTTAGTTATTTTGTGGTTAACTTTTAGATTTGAATATAAAGCGTGTTGTTTTCTATTTCCAATACAGTTTAGATCATACTTCTCACTACAAGAGAGACAACGATTTCTATGAGACCTTTGTGAGCTGAACGCTACTGAACGGGTTAAAAAAGATTATGAAAATTTTACATAAAAAGTGAGGTAAAAATAATGTTTATAATACATTTGTCTATTTAGGGTTTCCCAAACTTTTTCTGCGATGGAACACTTTGCGAACCTGTAATTTTTAACGGAACACTTAGTTTATTTTTTAGGTTGGGTAATTCCTAATAGTAAAAATATATATTTTTTTATTATTAAACACATTATTTATTTAGTATATAATATAAACAACAACAAAAATGGAATAAATAAAGCACAGGCACCAGAGCAAAGATTTTAAACCATGAATTGCATATCTTCTTGATATCAAACACAATATTGGTGAGTTGGATTCTAATATCTGGTGTGGCGTCCAGCCAATTCCTGCACTTTGACTGGATAATTAAGAAGGTTGAAAAAAAAAACAATAATAGCTTGTTTTGATAAATTGGGGTACTATTCTGACAATCTCGCCCAGAAATCATTTAAAGGCTGATTTTTATTATTATTTTTGAGGATCGCATTTAAATGAACAGCATTAACGGCTGTTTCAACTTCCATAAAGCTCAACCTCTCTATCTAGAAGGGTCTAGTACATAACGTAAGAACTATTGTGAAATATTTATACAAATTATTAATTTCTTGTGAATAACATCAGTATGTTGAAATATGAATATACGTCTATTATATTCGCAGAACATTCGTGTTGAACACAGTTTGGGAAATCCAGGGCTAATAGAATGTGTATGTGCTTTTATTTTTTTATGTTTGCATTCAAAATTTATATATTTTTAAAATAATGTTTATTTTCAATAATAAAATTTGAAAGCTTATTTCATCACCTTTCAAAAACAGTTTTTAGATTTCGGATATGTTCAGAAATATTCCATTTATTTGGATTTTATTGTAAAGCGGAAATACTGTGACTTTCTGATAAAAATACTCGAGGCCTGAGGTTAAATTTTATTGCTGTTTATAAGATGCCACTTCAAACATTTTTCCATTTTATGCATCCAAATGTTAAAAAATTCCAAAATGGTGCTGAATGCCAATTTGTGACAGCATCGACATGTGAAGAGAGTTTAATCAAAAACCTGGGAAGAATCACCCCTAGTTATCTCTAGAACTGAAGTACAAGGTAAATGTAATTAGAGTTAAACAAATAAAAGGCGGTTGGTTTACAATGAAATAGTTTTAGTTTTAATGATACATGTACAGTACAGTTTAATATTATTTATGTGTCCACAACAATCATTGTTTAAATTCTGTCGGCCACATCGTCAGTGTTAAATATACCAGGGCTTATTGCGGAACAGTAATATACAACTTACTCAAACAAACCTAAAACAGGGTATTACATATTCATTTAACAGAAACAATCAACATTCAAATCGTCTGTACAGCTCACACCATAGAATCATGGCCAAACTAGGCGAGATAAATTTTTATTAAAAGAGATGCTGAAAACAGTAACAAATAATACTTATTTTCAAAATGCTTATAATATAATTATTATTTTCTCCAGAATAAATATGTATAACCAAACAAAATAAACAACACATACTTTCCACTTACAATAAAATATCAACTTAGGCCTAGTAGTTTCGCAGAAATTCACGTGTGACAAAGTCATTAAATGGCCATACACCATTTTGTTTTTTTGGCATTTTAAAGGTCCCCTTTAAATGCCGATTTTAGGTGTTTCGGCTTTCTATCAGATTGTAATAAGCTGACAAGTTTTAACAACATGATAGTTGTCCTCTTCCGCCGATCACAATTTGTTCAATTCGGACTTAGATCTGGCATTTAATAGAGCCCTTTCAACTGTCAAAAAAAGAAAATGGCGCTGAATGGTCATTTGACAACAATGTTACATTTGAATTTCCATGAAATAACCTGTCCTTTTTAAAAAATAAAATAAAAGAAGAAACAATAATGTTATTGGTGGTAAGGCCGTTTAAATGATATATTTATAATTAGAATACACGGCATTCCATTATACAACAATATTATATAAATATAGTGAAAGCAACGTAATAATATAACATTATCTACAGAATCAAATAATTGAATAAGTTTAGCTAGGCGAGCTAATAAAGTATCTAGACTATACAAACGTTTAAAAATTACAATAAATCTATAATACAAATGATTACACCAATGTTAATATAATTTGATTGATACAATCACAATAATATAGTGAAGCAGTCACCAATTTCCCACAGGCAGTTCTACGACAAACTGACGCCCCCATACATTAACTCAATTCTCATAAACTGACAGACTGACGCTTTGTACAAATAACTTCATACAAATAACTCAATTCTTATACAGACTGTGCTTTGTATACAAATATGTAACTCAATTCTCACAAACTGACAGACTAAGCTTCATACAAATAACTCAATTCTTATAAACTGGCAATCTTATGACAGATTGATGACTCAAACGGACACCTCGTTCAAATAATTCAATTCTCATTAACTGACAGACTGAAGCATCATACAAATAACTCAATTCTCATAAACTGAATCTTCAAACAAATAATTCAATTCTCATAAACTGGCAATCTTATGACAAACTGATGACTCAAACTGAAGCCTCTTATAAATATCTCAATTCTTAAACTGGCAGGAAATGAGAAAATGCGTGATAATCTGTGAATTAAGGAAGGTCTTCAATACAATCCTCCAAGAGACTCGATTATATAAGTAGGAAAGGTCTGTTTAAATAAGAATGACTTCCGTGGCTTTAGTACTGATTTTAAAAAATATGACGATCAGTCAAGATTCGATATTGTGAATTTATTAGCGTTGTGAAAAGACACAAATTGATATTGAAAATAATTCCGCTGTTTGAGACAGTCAACAAAGTGACATAACCCATACACATACTTAAATGGACATAACCATTGCACGACATTTAGACTGATGTTTCATCAAAACAAAATATGTAATAATCTTTTAATTGAATCAGTCCAAAAGTCTAAACTTCAAATGCATCTATCAAAAAGAGAGCTAAATTTATACATGCACCTTGATTCATACAATTGGATTTAGTGTAATAAAAATGTTAAAAAATCATGCGGCGGCCATTTTGGCTGTCAGTATCTGAAGATTTGTATAGAAAAAATTTATTTGGTTTCAGTGTGATTTATTATGGGGTTTTTCGCCACTGCGCTGACCGTCTTCGTAAGAATTATTTGTTTAAAAACTCAAGCAATGCTCACTAATGATATGGCATTCTAGAGAACATTGACTAAACATCTGATAAACTCTCAATACAAATATTAACAGAGTCCAGGCCATAGAACAATATCCTTTGCAAACAAGCAACCCATAACCTCTATAAATGGAATACATTTTTACTTTAAACATACTTTACAAGAAAGGTTATTTATATTTCACCAGGTTACCCGGTCACCAGGTCACCAGGTCACCAGGTCAAACAAATTAATGCCAACATTCTTATCTTGGGGTTTTCAAACTCCGTCACATTTGATGACCGCCAAATCAACAATCAGTGCCAGTTTGAAATTTTGACATTTGAAGGGTGATAGTTGAGCGCCGATTCTTCGACTTTAAGATCACAAGTTGATTCAAAAAAATGAAACAGGCTGAGAATCAACATTCAACAGTGACCTTTCAAATGTCGAAAATTCAAAATGGCGCTGTTATTTGATTTGATGTCATCAAATGTTACGCAGTTTTAAATACTGCAACCTTAAGACAGTCAAAAAATCTTTATGGTAATTATTTTAAAATTAATTTTGCTATTTGTGATGCCCATAGGAATAATACAGCAACTATGCATTGTATTAGAAACTGACGTGTATTTTACAGATGCCTGGAATAAGAATAGGATGAAAACCCTGATGCAAAGATCTTAGCAGGAGTAAACACAAATAATACATATCATACATTTAAAAAGACAAACTTATCAGATAGAAATATACATTTAGCTAAATTCTCTAGCTACAAAGAGTAATACATAGTTAAGTTATATTTTATGAAATCTCTTGGTCATGAGGTACTAAAAAGCTATGACAGTACATATACACATGTCATTTAGTATTATCAATCGACAAAAATATATGGAATATGTTATAACATCATTTAATCCTTATTTTTGTGTCTACTATACAAAGACAACCAAATCAAAATATCAACCGTGAATCCAAAAGCATTTTCCCACTAAAACAAGGTTAGGGTAACTACTGTGTAAGCCAATGACGGGTTTATGTATAAATCTATGCATTCATGATTGGTGAAGTAAAATAAGATTAGTAAAATAATATTTTAAATGTTGCAGCGCATTTGTGTGTAAATGGTTGTTTATCAGTTGCGTCAAATTTGAAATGTTTTATTTTTGAAAAGAGTGTGTAAAAGACTGACGTAATCAAAACACATATGCACGGTGTTAAAATGAATTTAAAATGTTAACTCATGGTTCATCATATTATGTAATTACGTACGTAAAAATAAGTAAAAATAATACATTTTTTTAACATTGGTGACCGAAGAAAACAAATATCAAATTAATTTACAAGTGTGAAACCTCATTTTAATAAAATGTTGACAATTAAAATTTTCAAAACAGTGTAAGGTACATATGTTTTATTTTTGGGATTTTTCAACCTCTGTGACATTTAATCTACGATTAGCGTTATTTTAACATTTGACCTATGAAGGGTCTTTGTTAAATACAGATTCAAATGCTGAAATGGTTGAAAATTTGTCTTTGCAGAAATCAAATGTAAAAAACTTAAATGCAATAATCGTCGATCAAATGTTACAGAGATTCAAATATACCAAACCTGTGTACTTAAAGTATATGTGAAAATATTGATTCTTTAGAAAATAACGTAATTTAATTTAAATGCTTTATTTTAAAACTTATTTTGAAAATGGCTGCTTGGTTTTGTAAATGGTTTATTTAGGTACTGTGAAGTTTCTGAATTCACAAAAGGCTCTTTCATTTCCTACTGAGATGTGAATGGACAAATTTTTTTTTTAGAACACATGGATTTACGCTTGTTAAAATGTAAGGTAGTGAAATTTGTCATCACCATGGTACATATATATATATAATGATTTTTTAAATCTTTAGTTTTAAAGAATTTATTACTTTGGTACAAAATTTTGGATATTACACATGAAAAAGTGACAGTAAAACAGTAGAGATGAACAAGGATTCAAAGGGGTACGATGATTACAGAATAATTTGTGAATATTTACAAAGTCCGGAGAGAGGTACACTTTTTGCAACAACATTCTTAGTATTTAGAATATGCCCACATTAACACTGACTAGCACAGTAAATATAAGCAAGGCTAATTCGATGACTATCTTCAGTAATATTAACAAGCGGGGAGTAAATCAGTACGACAAAAAATGGCACGGTAAAAATAATATTTATGACAAACTGCCGATAGCCACACTGTAACATCTGCATCTTTCTTGTAAAGCATGCGAGACAAGTTACAATGTGGAGATCTTTAATAAAGATATTAAACTTGTCTTTGAATAATCAGAATTACATTGTTGGTTCGCAATGATATTCCAAAAATTAACTTGTTGACAGTCAATCACTTGTGGATATACCTCTACATAAATATTGAGCAGTATTTTATATTAAGCAAACAGAAATAAAGGTATACCACTGACAACTTAGTTGCAACCTCTCTCTCTTTTTCATAAACAACGCGTACAACAGAAAGAGAGGTTACAATGATGCATTCAGTTGCACGACTGCAATACAAAAAGACAAATAAAGTAATGCCAATCTATTCATCATTAATGTTAATTGATTCATCCACATTCATATACTTTACTCAACAAATTTGATTCATCTTCTAGACTTATACGACTGCTAAGAGTTACCTTTTCTATAATTTATCTTTAAAACACCAATTCACCCTTTTGTAGCTGGCTTACTTTAAAACTGTGTAGAAACGAGGTTGATGTTTGTTTTGATATGACACAGCTGGACTACGGTTTTCTGGGGTTGAATCTAGACGTATTCTATGTATTTCATCGAAAAGGTGCTTTGTAATTATCGAAATGGTCACCATTGATATGTATTAGGCGTGGATGCATTCATTTCAACACGTCCAACCAACACAGAGAAGGATATTCACCGATTTAGAATCTGTTGATATGAAAGATGTTTTGGAAAACCAAAACAATGCGGAGTTATTAAAAGAATTGCAAAATTGTAATATCCAAGCGCGCTCTGCACAAAATACTCCATTGGCTAAAAAACATTAAACTCTGTCCCTTTTGTAAAAAAAAAAGCCTTTAATACAATGTGGTGACAGAATTCTTTTGAACTGTGGAAATCTAACAATCAAGTTCTAAGCATTATTATTCAGTTTCATATTTTCATGGACGTAAAGCATCCGTCCCGTCATGCAAAGGTAAAAAATGCACCATGATAATGTTTTAAAATTAAACAATCTAAATAAATTATGATCATGTTTTATATCTACAAACTTACAGGCTTGTAAACATGTCCATTAATATGTATTTTAACTCATAGGTGCAAACATTGAAACTTTTTTAAAGTACGCAAAAAAAAATTGAACACCTCAAAATTGGGGTTAAAGCACTTCCTCTTCAAATGGTTTTACATAGGAAGCGTCAATATGTATTAAAATGAATTGAATTGAATAAATATAGATAGGATTTTAATTAAAAATGTAAAGGAAACCCTCGCCAGAGCTAAAATACTACGATAGCAACATTGACAGATTAGCAAACAACATAAATAGCAAATAATATTATTCGATCAAAATAATGTCACGACTTTGAATCTGACCGAGTCATAAATCTATTGATTAGATTAGAACCTTCAATTGTTTGTTTTGTATATAACGAGTATTTAGTTGGAAGACAGATATATAAATAATAAAATATACACAAATAAAACAGTGAATGTATAATGAAGTTGATGATAATGTAAAGCGTGATGAATAACCTTCTAAAAGTACGATAAAATAAATAACATACGATGTAAAAATCTACATGTAACATGTTCGTTTTTACACAAAATGGTTTTATTCTATTATTGATATAATTATTTGTTTAATTTAATTGTTAACAATATCATATTATCAGTGAGTTAAAGCACAACAATGGCTTCTTTCCGCGGGCGGTACTTCGTTCAAACCATCTCCATTGCGAGCAAAACGCAGTGTCAACGTGAACAATACGCTTGCAATAGCTTGTCAGGAGCAATATGCTGGCTCTTGGTGAGGAATTCGCTCGCATGTGCCGTAGTGCAACGAGTAACGAGCTTTCTGCCACCCTTGAGTCGCTGGTGAAGTAGTAGCTGGGATACAATGTGTAAGTGACGGCAACAACATTTAAAGTGGTTATATTATTTAAATTGCAATTATTAACTCCTCCGTGAAAACTTACCTTTAATATTAGCAAAGGTAAAAATATCTCTCAACAATATAAAAGAAAAGTTTACAACAGTTATTACGTTATGTTTACTTAATTACAAGTCCCTAGGAAAGAGATAACAATGATTTATGTATAGTCGAGTGCAGTCACCGAAAAGTACTATTCTTTAGAACTAGATTGTTTAGCTTCTTTGTATACAATATATTATTCAAGAAACGCTTTACACTTAGCCTAAGGTGACAGGCTTGCCTTACAAAATGTTCTGTTTCCTGTTTTATCCGCTGACAGCAGACAGAGTGGTGCTGGGTGCAAGTACTTGGGCTGACCCTCAAGGCGACATCACCAATGTGCCCTTCTATCAATTAACAACACAAAATGAAGCGACAAGTATAAAAGAAAAATGCGAAAATACTAGAGATTATATATTTACACATTGAATAAACTTAATATATATTTATTTTAAAAGCTTAACTTAGATATTTCAGTTGTTTAGCGTGATAGAGAAGTGGGGAAATAATGTGAAGGCATTGTACACAACTAGGGGTATTTACAGGCGTGGGTCGTGGTCGTGGGGCAGTGCCGGGAGTCCGGAACCCATCGCACACATCCCCACTGAACAAACAAACAGAATGGGATCATTTCAATACGCTCAATTACACTCATTGCTACACCTAATTTAACTATTCATTTTGAAATGCTTACGTCCACATTAATCATATCCAAGCATTGTTTTGATTTTAACAGTTTATCTTTGGTTAGAGCTTAGATATACACTTAAATACGACAGAATCAAAATTGGGGAACCAAACTGAAAAAAATTAATTGGGGAAACCGCACTTACAGAATCAACTGAGGAACCACACTGACAGAATCAATTGGGGAACCACACTGACAGAATCAATTGAGGAACCACACTGACAGAATCAATTGAGGATCCACAATGACAGAATCAATTGGAAAATCACACTATCAGAATCAACTGGGGAACCACACTGACAGAATCAATTGGGGAACCACGCTGATAGAATCAACTGGGGAACCACACTGACAGAATCAATTGGGAAACCACAATGACAGAATCAATTGGAAAACTACACCGACAGATTCAATTGGGGAACCACACTGATAGAATCAATTGGGAAACCACACTGACAAAATCAATTGGGGAACCAAACTGACAGAACCAATCAGAAAACCACACTGTCGGAATCAAATGAGGAACCACATTGGAATAATATCAATATTGGGGAACCGCACTGACAGAGGCGAGGGTTGAACAGTGTTCTTCATGTTGAGTGCTGTAATCTTAGGCGCCGTTTATTCAGCACAAATGACTAATGCAATTCCCATTTTCCAGAAACCTGACTTTCCATTTCGTATTTAATTTAAAAAGTAGTGAACAAATGAAAAATACTTGTACAATTCTTAGATCAGATACATTTATAGCCACTTATCAAATTACTTATTGGGAAAATGGCCATAAACATTTGTTGAAAATAGCACATTTTTCAAATTTTGAAACTGTTCATTTGCAATTAGTTTTACCACGAATGCAAAAAAACTCAGGTTCCTACCAATGTATAAAATCCACCCTTACTAACCATTGAAACTTTTTCCCTCAAATAAAGTGATAAATTCTTCCTACCCTTTACTTCCTCAGCACGTGTGCACCCTAAATAGGAAACACTTAATACTATAAATCACGTCAAACAGTTTACATACTCGGACCAGCTAAAACTTGTTTGAACTATAGATAAACAAACTGGCAACACTCCTACACTTTATTCAAGAATTTTCAATGCCGATAGTGTAAATGCCAGTTTTCAAGAAACACATTAATAACATCAGCTGTCATCTAATAGCATTACAGAACCAACCACGCTTCAAATAGTAAATTTACTTACAATATAAATAAATAGGAATGTTGAAGTGTTAAAAAAACCAGTCCACAATAATTCAAGTTTAACAATTATTATCAATTATTATCATTCACACCAAATGACTGCATCGTGTACGTGAAAAAATCCAGGAAAACACAATACAATATATTGCAACGGGTGAGTAAAATTGCAAAAACTGCAGTATTCTCCTTTGATTAAATATTTCCTAATTATATTTCATAATTTACTACAGTCGGTTACAGATCCATTAAATGTAACAAGATAATAAAGTGTGAAAGTAGACAGTGTATCACGTCACATGAAGGAAAAACTTTAAATGCTAATTTCTTGTAGAATTGACATTTTTTATAGAGGGCAAAAGGATTTTTAGAAAAAACTCTCGCTAATAAAAAATCTTGAGCAATTTAGGTGAGGTTGATTGACAAATAAAGACACTTAAGGGCTGCCGCTATTCGATAGAGTATTCTTTAGCAGCTAGCGCCGTCATGTGGCGTGAAACACTGTCCAGCATTGAGTGGCGTGGTGCTATTGGTTCCTGATGCTGAGTGCCATGGCCATCTTCAGGTCTTGGTCCTCCTCTTCCCGGCGCTGCCTTCGCTCCTCCTCCAGTCTGCGGCCCTCGGCGGCCGCCCACGCCAGCTGCTGCTCCTCGGAGGGGAAGAGGCTGGGGGCGGTGGGGGCCGCCGGAGTGGTCGGCAAGGGCAAGTTCTTGTTCTTCTTATGCCTTCCCAAGTTGCCCAGCGTCTGAGTGATGGATTTCCCCAGCGGTTTGGGTGACTTTTCTTTCTTAACTTCTTTGGCGGACTTGGCGGGTTTAGTCTTCCCCGTTGTCCAGGTGTTGAACTGGCTGGAGGACTTTGAGGTGACGGAGGTGTTGGAAGTGTTGGAGGTGTCCGCCCAACCGTCGGTGGTGGCCCAGTTGTCCTCGCTATCGGCCCAGCCTCCCCCTCCCCCTGCTCCCCACGATGCAAAATTACTACTATTGTTATTGTTTTGGCCGATGGGCACTGACATCCGCCCGCTTTTACTGAAAGGATCATTTGTCGGCAGGGGAACGGATTGACGGCCGCCAAACGCATCATTGTTATTCTTTTCAAACGTTCGCGACGTGGCGAAGAAGTCGTCCGTCTCAAATGCGGCGAAGCTAGAATTCTTATTGACATCTGCGATCTTAATGACGGGCGGGGGGCTGAATGCGGCGAAAGAGTCAGGTTCCCGGGGAAGGTGAGCGGGGGCCTTGGCCGGGCCCGCGGAATCGGGAGCATCAGCGAAGGGGTCAGCGAGGTTGAAGGGGTCCTCGTAGCGGTAGTCTCTGAAAGGGTCCTCGGTGAAGTCCATCCTTTTGAGCTTGGTGTGGGTGGTCTGAGAGGGGCTGGCGGTGAAGGCCAGCGACGGACTTTTGCTGGGAAGCTGAACACACAAGGGCATTGTTTTATTGGGGAATGAATTTATTTGCGCTGTTTGTTAGTGTGCGGCGATGCTGCTTTACCCGGGGTCGGCGGGCGTCGGCCGGCTCCCGATGGCTCGAGCCGGCCCGGCCCGCTATTCTCTCCCCTCCCCCTTAAAGCTGCAAGAGATAAACACAACAGATAGTGTTAGGTTGGGTTCATATGTTTCTAGTTTCCACATCATTTGTATATGAAGTTGTGAATAGCTCGAGTCATTTTTTTTTAAAGGAACAAATACAATAAGTTTACAGAAATTTAAAGAAGTGAATAATTCAAAACACTTGTATTGCAATAATTAGTAATATGCCAGTGTAAGGTAAAATCAAATATTTGATTTTTACAAAAAAGAAAAAACAAGAATATACAATAACGTCATTGATTAACTACATACGTATATTTAACTTTTGGGTTGATGCATTAGTTTGAAGTGTTTTAATTTAATTTATAAGAAATATACATTTTCTATTGCAATATTTTTGGAAATTTTATGAAGACATTTGGTTGGTTGGAGGTTATTGATGGATAGCGAGAAAAAAACATGAAAAATAAAGCAAAATCAGTTGAACGACCTCTCTGCAGAACTCTTGGAATTGCCAACTATAACAGAAAAAGGCAACTTAGATTCTCCCCAGTTAATTTTTTTTTTTTTTACACAATACTGCACAAGAGTCCCAACTGCTCCAGTCTGTAGCCAGTGAGACTATGGCATCCCCAATTGGGGTATGTTGTGAGGCTGAAGGTAGTGGGGAGGGGAAGGAGATAGGGAAGAGGAAGGTGGGGTTGTGCCTGGTCACCAAACATGGCTAAAGCCATTTTAGGCAACGTTTCAATTCTGAATGGTGGTCTTACACCAGGGCGATACTGAGAGTATCTTCCACTCTGGAACGTGCCGCAAATATACTTTATATTATTTCAAATGAATAAATTGTGAAATACGCAAATTAATTAAATAAAATTTATTTGCCACGCCGGGATTCGATCCCGTGACCTTCGGAATGCGAGTCAAGCGCCAAGGCAAGTTAATCTTACTAATAAACATATTTTAAATTTTACTGATAAACAACAATTTACGATACTTAATGGTTGTTCATCAGTTGTGTAAAATTATAACAATGTTTGTTTTTTCATACTCGACACTTCATTATCTTTAGCCAAGTAATAAAAACTTATTAAATGTAAAAATTCATTAAATTAAATTTAACAATACCATGGCAATAAAAAAAACACTTAGTTATATGTGAATACCGCACAAGACCCAACTGCTCCCAACCTTCTGAAGCCAGCGAGACTATGGCGTCCCCAACTGGGGTATGTTGCGAGGCTGAAGATATGGGTAGGGGAAGGAAAAGGTGAAGAGGAAAGTGGGGAGCCAGTACCTGGCTCTTCAGATCTGGCTACCAAACACGGCTAAATCCATTCCAAATGGTGGTCTTTTTTATCAGGGTGATACATACCGCAAATATACTAAATATTATCTTAAATGAATTATTTGTGAAACAAATAAATAAATTAAATTAAATTTAACGCGCGCTGGGATGAATCTGCGACCTCCTGATTCATAGTCGAGAGCCTTACCCCTCTACCACGAAGGCTATCAAATCATTAAAATCACATTGAGATAAAAAGGTGTTTTCAAAGTGAAATTGCTTTGAAAACCAAAAACACTATAAACTAATACATCAACCCATTATATTACCAAGGATAATGACGCTGCAATATCTACGGCATACTAATTATGCATTCTTACAAAGCAGAGGTGAAGCAAACTAGAAACATAATGAACTAAGTAGTTTAGCGAGAGAGTACTTGCGGGTTTGCAGTGAAGTCAACAGCCATTCAACTCCTATACATCGAAAATAAATAATAACAAAATCATAGAGGGGGGGGAGAGGTTCAAATCATAAATATCTACCTGAAAATAAATAAAAAGAAATTAAAGAAAACATTAAATCAACAAATAGCATGCAATCTTAACAATTAAAAGTGAAATACCTTAAGACAGTTGACTACAGAAGAAATAAAGCTGGCAGGAAATTTTTGAAAATGTGGCCACCAGCGCTAAAGTGGTCTAACCCAAAGTTTGCACAATGCGAAAAAACAGTGTTTATGGTGGCAACTTTTTCCCCGTGAAATTAAGAGTTTTTGATTTGTATTTTTATATTACATTATGTAACAAATTGTTGTAGATGAGTTCAATAACCCGATCTCACCCTTACAAAAAATGAGGGTGAGACCAATCTTGCATAAGTGATATTGGTACCAACTACAAACTGTGAATTGGCAACTTTTTTGAAAAAGTAAGGTTTTTCCAAATAGGTGTAGATGAGGTCAATAACCGATTCCACAAAAAGTGAGGGTTAGACCCAAGGGCGGCTGGTCGCACAGTGTGTTTGTGTGCAGCACTGGCTAATTATAATGTCTACATTTACTTTATTTACTTACTGAAGACTATACACATCTCTAATTTAAATCTATGGAATCTCTAATTTAAATTCTCTAATTTAATCATTTCAAAATAATAGTTACCAATATACTGCTACGAATATTATCAGGGAGAACGCTTTTAATCTCTAATAGCGCGGCCGCCGAACGCCCTCGTATCGGCCGTGTGCATTCGCTTTGCAAATAAACCAAATCATGTTTTTGTATGGGATATTTAAAACATCGGAAGCGCGTCGATTTTGCTATTTGTACCAGAATTTGGCTTGAATCCGTGTGCCACACGCCCAACAAAATCCAATTCTTGCCGAAGTTTACCGATTGACCATGAACCATGACCCGAGGTGACACGAATACAATCGAATTTCAGCGAAGATCATAGATCAGTTTGCGTCTAGCGCAGTCTAGCGGCGCGCGTTATATTGACCCGTGACGTGATAATTGTTATTGTTTTTTTTTTTGGAATTGATTGTATTAAATATCAATAACCTAATTTATTAATATATAATTTTATTACAAAAATGAGTACAACCAGTGTTGAATATATAAGAGGAAATAACAGTTTGTTTGAAAATAAATTAATAATTAAAAAATGCTAATTAATATTTTTTTTGTCATAAGTAGGTACGGGTTGTCAGTGAACGAATTCTCAGGGCAGCGGTCGCCACTGGTTAGTCCACTCTGGCGCTAGTGCAATTGATGCGAATAGTTAACACTAGCTTTTCTATTAAAATCAGTAGCAATCACAATCCGTTGAGTAGTGAAATATTTAGGAATAATCTTGAACTTGAATGCCAAATGAAAAAAGCACAGAATTGGAAAAATTTTCTTCAAACAAAATTAAATCACCAATCTATTTGTGTGTAAACCTTTTCAACACATTCCTGGTGCATTTATGATGTAAATGTGGTGCTCTTTGTAACAAATTAAGGCATCATTTCAACCATTAATCATTGCTAAAGCTATTTCAAACACCTTTGAAGAATCTTTGAATTCCGAGTCTTTCATATGGGATCATTTGACATATCGTCATGTATGCGAAATCCACGTAAGGCGTTAGCCGTCGATGGATCACATATGCGACGGCCCCGTATTTAAGTTTAATTTTGTGCAGAACGGTATAAGAAATAAGGCAGATAAAAAGGATTAAAAAATGTAATATTTAATTTAGCAAAACTAAGACTAGCATAGAACAGTTGGTGTACTCTGTTTTCAAATCTGTGCAATGTCTGTTAAATATATGTAATTATTTTGTGGTCATCGGTGTAACGCCGAAGAAAAACATAAAATAGAAGTAATGTCATGCATACCTAGAGTTACTTGCACCGCTAGCATGAACACAAATCAGAGATTACAAGTAAACAAGTAACCGCTAAATAGAAATGTTAGTAACGTCGGCCTTTGTGGAACATTGCAGATAGGTAATCATATTGCCGTTGCAAATTCATCACCGAATTAATCATCAGAAAGTGACATTTAATGGCGGCATTGGTTTCACATTTGAGTTTAATTATGTTTTGTCCAAATAGAGACGTAGTTCTACGGCGTTAACAGCATTTTAAAGGATTTTCTCTGGCATTCGGTTGGTTAATATGTGATACTAACTTACTCTGTGACATTTTATTGTGAAGTCCTTCTGATATGAATGTTTGAAACATGTTTTTCAAAATATGTACTACAGGTTTCATCACATACAGTGAAATTCTCTTAACCTCTAATGGGCCGGAGACACGCGGGCGCGCGCGTATTATGCGCATGCGCGAGAAAATAATTCGAAAATTTGAATAAAATTTGTTTTTGCCGCGATTTTTAACCGTCAAAATTTATGCGTGTTCTTTGACTAAAACATCGTAAAACCTATTAATTTACGTAATTAACGCAAGTAATGTTGTTTTGGTACATAGTTTATTGTTCTAGGAACGTGTTTCAGTCAATAAAATATACAATAGCTCAAAATTAATCGACAAAACATTCAATTCAAAATTCAAAGTGGTGCTTTTTTAGTGAAATTTTGTGAATTTTCGTGAAATGGCGTGGCCACCCAGAGGTTAAGGGACCAAAAAAAACTTCTGAAGCGGTAAAATCTTATATGTGGGATAAATTGGACCATTCAGTTTTCAAGGGACTGCAAAACCCAAACTTCTTAAGCATTACTGCCTCCGTACTTGACGCTACTTACAAGCTACTCGATCCTCGTGGGTGTATCATGCGCGCCGATCATAAGTACCCCCAGTACGATTTTGCTGGTGCTCGTACACGGCGCTACGCGACCGCTGTCAGTTTCAAATCTGTTGCACGCTACCAACGGTGCTGATCGCGTGCAACGCGTCGCATCATTTGTGTCTGCTACTTATACTAAACACAGATTAAGTTGGGTATCACGGATTAACCCAGTTTCACCTTATCAACAGTAATCAGTAATAAATTTAGATCAAAATTTCACTGTCAGTTTAACATAAAAGACAGTATTTATTACGTCTCTCGGTACAGATTTCCCAGAGAAATTTGCACCCAATTATTTGAATACCAAATACTTCAAGTTCCACAAAGGTTCACAAATCTCAGGCCAAATGAATGCAGAACAAATTTTATAGAGAAGCCAAAATGTTCAAAATTGACTTTTAATTTGATTAAGCTGCCACATTTAACGGAAATTTGGTAGGCAATTCAAAACAAATGGATCAATAAAACTGAAAGATTTTTGGAGAATTCTGCTTTCACATGAAGGCGATATAATAAGTTTAAAAAGGCACATATTTATAATTAAGGATTGATTTATAGGAAACAAATAATCTATATCAAGCTTTTAAAAGAGTCATATTATTAAAACCTATACAAAATTATAGACACAGACCTGCTTCAGAAAATGCAAGACTTTAATTAATTGAAAAATAAACACAGGGAAGAAATAAATAATATTCATACATACAACAGTTTCTTCTAAAGATTCTCTTACAAACTGATAAGTTGCGAGAAAGGGAGATAATAAAAAAACATTTTTACTCTATTAAAATGGTAGATTAATTACTTAATACTAAAAGAAATTATAGAATTATCTTTGCCAATATCGAAACAGCCCAGATTCAAACAGAAACATATTCATATTTACATATTCCATCAAAATATTATATTATTCCGTGCAAATATTATATTATTACTGACAATGATAACAAACAATAATCATTACATATTTATTCAGCCCTTTGGAGTCAAAGAAACACATTAAATATTTTAATTTTAACCCTTTGAGGAGTATTGCCGCATGAATGCGGCGGCACTCGGACGATTCAAATAGAGTATTGTCGCATACGTGTGGCAGTACAACTTTATTTAGTTTTTTCTATGCCGTGTTTGTAATTTTGATTAAATTATGATATAAAGATAATACAAATATATTTTTCAAACATTTTTACATGTTCTTACCAAAATTGTTACGTATTTCACGTTACGTATTACGTAATTCAGTGGCTCTCAACATTTTGCAAATAAAAAGTGTTCAATTTTTTAATTTTTTTTATTTATATAAAAAGAAATGTACAATAATAAAGGGATAATACTAACAATAAAAAAGTGGACTAATCCAGTGGCTCTCAACATTAAAATTTAATTTAAATTTATTTTTTTTATAAAATTTGCAAACTTTTTATTAGTAAAATGTTGAGAACCACTGAATTGATATTTTATTTTTAGTATTATGTTTTTATTACTGTAGATTTCTTAATTTTTTTTTTTTAAACTATTAGTAAATTGTTGAGAACCACTGAATTTATACTTTATTTTTATTTTTAGTATTATGTTTCAAGGTGTACATTTTTTTTTTTTATAAATAATTTTTTTTTTTTCAAAACACTAATTGTAAAATGTTGAGAACCACTGAATTTGTCCAACTAAATTTAGAATGCAATAAGAAAAGGTTATATATAGCAATAAAAAAACAAGATAAGAAGATAATTAAATCGATTAAAAAATTAAGAAAAACTTGAAAAATAACTCACTCCTACGATATAGATGACAAAAAAAATAACTCACTAATCAAAGGGTTAAACATAATATATACTAGTCCCAGATAGAGAACGTATGCACGTAATCGATGATCGTCCTAAAAGCCTTTCATAAAAATCTTCCTTCTCACAAGACTTGTATGAAAACTAAAAAGACATGTCAAATGTCTAAACATTTTCCTAGACATTTCGCAAATGTATGTTTTTTTCGAAATTTGGAACTATTTCATGGTATTGCCAGTTATAAAAACAAACAAAAAAAGTTTTATTTCATGAAACACACACTATGGTAATAAACATTAATTAGGTAATTATTATTATTTATAATTTTATCTTACAAATAATGTGATATTATCGTTATAAATTTCATAGTTCTTGTACGGGACGACTTATTTTAAGGCTAGCTTTTAAGTTTTTTTTTTCGTTAATCGCTCAGGTAAGCTATTTATGTCCAAATTACCAATGTAAACGACACCAAAAGTCACTTAACGTAATTTATAGCAATTTACAGAAGTTGTTCTTTCGCGAGTTTTTTGACAGGTCTATTCTTATAAGAACTTCAGCCTTCTCACAGCTTATTAAATCAGTTTGTAAGTTGAGAGACTTGCCGCAAGAAATGGTACCAAAATGCGCCGTTTGCGAGATGTCAAAAATTAAAAGAGAAGTTGTTTTCGTAGGATTTTTTCCTCTAGAGCTAGTATTTATTTACACTTATTTAAGCTTTCTGAAAATGAGCATCCGTCTATTCAATTATCGGTCCAATCCTTTCTATTTTTAACATTACATATTTTAATTCGAAGTCGATTGCTGTCAAGTAGCTGTCATTCAGATAAAATGAAAGAACTCCATTAATTTTCGCCTTTGACGGCACAAAAGCGCACGGGTAGGTGTTAAATTAAACCCAAATTCTATTTCAACACATTATTTGGGCCTTTTCGTCTTTATTGACAAAATCGCGTAAATTTGATAGTAACAGGTCATTGTTGACAGGAAGCCATCTTAGCGCAAATAAAACCGCAATTAAAATTTACAACAAATGTAAACAGTTGCAGGAGCATTAATTACCACAAGTCGGATGCATATGTAAACGCTCCTTTGAGTAACTTGTCAAAAACTTATGTTAAGTCGTAAATTTTACTTTTGAGTGTAAAGCTAGCCTTAGATTTGTAACACTCTGGATTCAAATATCGCGTAATTTAATGCTAAGTTGACCACCCAATTTTGAATACTGGAATTTTTAGAACACTTGAAAAAAACTAAATACACCCACTTTTTATTTTCTTTTTGTGAAAATATTATTTAACAAATCTTTTGTTTATTATTTTTAATAATCTAATAGTTGTGCTCATAAATAAATAAAATTCTTGTACTAACTAGCGTCACCCATCAATATTATTAGTTACAGCATACGTTCCTTTCAAATGCTCCATGAAAATGTGTATTCAACCTCTGCCTGATCTTATTTTATAACATTGTCTGTAGAAAGAAAACATCCAATTTTTTTTCCGGTAAAACTTAAAAAAAACATTTAAAATTTCTTTGACCCCAGGTGCATATATTTTAAGCCGCATGCAAATGGCTTAAAAATTTAACATTTTAAATCTAAGAAAAAAACTAATATAATTATTAAATCATCTTTTTCATTCGTAACTAATTTAACTCTTACTGTAACAATTTTATCGATTGCTGATTTACCTATTGTAAAACAGTTTTCAACTTTGTGGAAATGGGTAAAACCACCGAAGTGATAAATCAATAGAAGCGTGTTGTGAATATGTCCGTGATCTCAAAGTAAGCTCAATTTTTCCTTACTTTGGATGAAATTGATCGCACGTATTTAAAATATTGAAATTGTTCGGGGCCTCGGAGTCGAAAGATCTCTTGTAAACTGGTGACATCAGTTTTCTTTCAAGTCGATATAGATCACACTTCTATCCAATTATTCTCTTCAGAGTATTTACACATTCAAAATTTCTGTATACATGAAAATATATTCAGTGAAACTCTCTTATAAAGTTTTCCAAGGAACCAGAAAATATTTCTTATGTGAGATAAATTAGGCCGAGTAGAGTCTCTGATATTTTGCAATGTATTTCTATTAAGTGAACTGCAAAGTATTTCTATTAAGTAAACTGCAATGTATTTCTATTAAGTGAATGCAAAATGCAGATTGCGCGGGAAATATTTTCGCATTACATTAGAATCCAGATAAATAAACAATAAATCCAGATAAATAAGTGAACATATTTAAAAATAAAATGCTGTTTTTGAAAGCAGATAAAATACCCTTTCAGTTAGTTTTACAAATTGAAATATGCAATTGAAAATATAAAAATTTTAAACGCAAATATAGATAAATTTTTTAACGTCGCTTATTAATGGTTTTATTAGGTAAACTGTAATTACCACTATCCAAAAATAAATAAATAAAAAACATTTAATTAGACTAAGGTTATTAAAAGCTAATGTCACTTTTTTTTCATTTTTATATAAAATATTTTTGAAATCTAACCATCTTTCGTAAACTTTTGTACGCAAACTGAAAGAGTGATGTTCTTTCTTTCCAACACTGCTTAAATCATATATCTCGCCCTGATACTAAATGAGGTGGCACAATATTTATGACTCCGTATCAGGCTGGGAGATATGTCTATAGACTCTACGGGTGTTTGATGTGTGAGAGAAATATCTCTCAAAATTGCTCTAGGGATGAAGCATGAAAACTTCTTCCTTGGGAATCTTATAAGTGAGTTTCACTGTAATGGTAACAGTATAAGGCAGTGTCATTTAGTAATCAGAGCAGAGGTAGCCTTACCTTATTGTTGAAGGCGCCAAAGTCAGCGCTGAAGCCCTGGCCTTGGGAGGGGGGTGGAGCGGGACGAGGGGGGGCGGGGCGCGGGGGAGGCTGCTTGTGCTTTTTGGGGGGCAGGGAGGGGGTGGGCGAGGGGCCGTCCCGCGTCGGGGCGTGCAGGATGGCGAAGGGGTCGCAGCCAAAGGGGTCGGCACCCTGATAACCAAAAAATGGGGGGTTAATATTACAATGAGCACAGGGGGGTTAACATGACAGGTTCCATGACCAAACAGAACAATGAAGAAAAGTGCATGAAAAACAATGTACATAATCTAATATAAACTTTTATTTTATCGAGTTCAATTTTGTCAGTGTTCTGTTTTATCCAGTTACCAATGGGGACCTTAATGATGAAACATAGGGGTTCAATGTGCACTTGAGGTGATATTTCACAAAAATTGGTCAATTAGTAATAAATTTTTGTTTATCGAAGTTAGGAATCAAAAAACACACAACTTTCGTATTATAAAAGGGGATCACATCTCAAAAAAGGTTGAGAACTTATGTTTTAGGTGATAAATTCTTTTGCTTTTCTTTGCATGTCAAAAAAGAGGCATTTTTGTTGGGTTGATAAAACTTTAAAATCAACAAAACAATTATTATGTTGTCGTGACTGGTTCATGTGCAGTTCCGGGCTGCAGGCTGTTGGGTGAAGATTTCACTGATGATGACTAACTTCTAAGAGGGCACCAGAAGAAGAAGAAGATAAAAAAGATGTTTTTTGGTGTACTTACATCGTCAGTTTTCTTATTGTCTTGGCCACTAAATGCATCTCCGCCAAACGGATCCGGAGTAGAACTTCCAAAATTATTACTGGCAAAGGGGTCCGATGCGAAACCATCCTGGAAAAATACATACAGTTCTTCATATTGTAGAGCCATAATAAAATTAACCCAGTCCAACAGTTAAACCAAACCAAACATTTGTTTGATATCCATGTTGTTTTATTACATCACATTAAACATATTGTTTATTAATTGTTTTTGTGTTTAATTCGTAGAACTCCATTTTAATTTTTTAAAATTTAATTAAAATTAAATTTGATAATGTTATTATCGAGTTCTGCAAGTATTTTAGTATGTATTTTTCTTACAGGTGTGTTATGTATAAAACATAGGTTAATTGTCGTTTTAAGTAAGAACTGGAATCTATGAGGCGGCACGATAGCATTGTCTATTGTTTTTCATCCTGGCAACACCAGAGAAGAGCGGAAATGTGATGGTGGCACTTCCCCCGGCGGGCGTAAGGCCCGCCGGAGGTGGAGAGAGTTTTTCTGGGGAGATAATCGGGCAAGATGGAGTGCATCGGTGCCTAATCAGAGATTCGAGAAGTTCCCGTAAAGTTCGGGCGGTTATTATAGTGCCGTTACAAGTTTATTGGAGTTCCCGTTATGGTTTCGATCCCGCGAGTCGCGCTCCGGAAATAAATGTTGTGTTCACACAATGGCCGAATTGTATTTTGTTTAGGAATAGGAAATTTCGATCTGGACAGTAAACGCCCCTGCCTTTAGTCCCAGAAACACCGTGGGCTAGTATGATTTCCGGCCAATATAATGTTCTACCCGATCTCCGCCAGGAAATCTCCTGGTGTATCAATTCACGATACACGTGCGTGACTCTGTCCGTTTGCCATCCGCGCCAGCTTACTCCACCGTGGGACGTGGAGTAGCCTTATTTGCTCGCGCCAGAGTATTTGCTCATGCTGCAGAGGACATCGTTTGCCATCCGCGCCAGCTTACTCCACCGTGGGACGTGGAGTAGCCTTATTTGCTCGCGCCAGAGTATTTGCTCATGCTGCAGAGGACAACGTTTGCCATCCGCGCCAGCTTACTCCACCGTGGGACGTGGAGTAGCCTTATTTGCTCGCGCCGGAGTATTTGCTCATGCTGCAGAGGCCAGAGGATTCCTGCCACCAATATAGTCAGCTCGCATCACCGTGGGACGTGGGCAGTTGCACCAACCTTAGTCACCGGGAGGATCCCTCATCGTCTAAACGACCGCGTTAATAGTCAGATTACTTTAGCATTAGTTATCGGTTATGGTCTGTGGGGGTAAGTTCTTTCCTATCTGTATTATTATTTGCAATATTTGAAATAAACCTATACGGTTAGTCCAATTATAATTAACCTTATTTTATTTACAAAACCTGGTAATTCCTGCCTATGCCTGACAACTTAGAACATAATTCCCCGCTCTGGGAGGGGGGTACTCTGCTCTACCGCTGTGCTGGTCGATTTGGCGGGTCTGATGCTGAGGATTCCTCGGGATCAGATCCTGGCGCGTCCGGTACTAACCGGCAAAGCCATTTCGACCACTCACCTTAATTAAATCCCTTTAATAAATAGCCAACTATTGGCAATTCATAGACCCTAACATGGCGCCTACAACTGTGTCCTGGGCTCGTATAATTCTTATTTGTCTAGGTTTTGGGTTGGAGTTACTATAGTTTTGTCTTGTAATCGATCAATAATTGTTTTTGTTATTTCGAAGCATCTCACATAAAACATAACCTTTAAATGTCATTCCGGTATACACGTAAATATTGCGAAGTTATCAATCTGTCAACAATGCAGCCAACTTGATAATAACACTGTACACATTATTATTATATATTTGTTTGTGGGTTAAGTTATTCGGACTTACGGGCAACACGAATACTAAGTGTCAATTTGACAGACGGCTATGTCAATCGTAAACAAACATTGCATTTTGACAACAACTGTCATAATGTAATTACACCTTTAAGTTTTTAAGATTGTCGTGTACAATAAATACTATTAAGTGCTTATAAATACGATTAATTATATAATTGCTCTGCGGGTAAGCAATATATTCGTAGCTATCGTTACTAGCTAATTTATTAACATTCTACATTTAATTATTGGAATTTTACAATTATACTTTTCAAAATGTCGACTACAATAGACAACATCAATAGTAGATCGAAAGATGAACTTTCTGCGGAACTTTTATCCAGGAATATAACACCAGACGGTACTTTAGAAGAAATGCGGATTCAAGCCAGAAGGCATAACAAAAATATTAAAATATCTGAAGCTATCGAGCATCATGAGATAAGTGTTAACCCAGATAATGACAGCGAATTTGGTTCAAACTACATTAAATATACAAAAGTTATTTATAATGAATCAAACTCTTCTTCATCTTCATCCACAAGTACTATTAATAATTGGAATATTAAATTTGATGGTAATAGTTGCGTAAGAGACTTTATACTGGAAATAGAAGAGAAATGTAGAATTAGGAACGTTCGTCATGACGATTTAGTGAGATGTTTTCCTGATATTTTAGATGGATTGGCATTATTATGGTTCAGATCAATTTATACACCTGATTTGACTTGGAATGAATTATCTATATTACTTATAAAACAATTCGAAACAAATAATAGACAGATTGAATTAAAATCACAACTTTTCTCTATGAAACAACCAGCTGGTATGTCAGCCTTTGAATTTACGTTAAGAATGCAGAAGCACAATAATATGCTTGATTCTAAATTACCACTCTCTGAACTTTTACAATTATGCATGAGGGCATTACTACCCATTTATATCAACCTTCTGGCATCTAGAGATTTCAACTCATTTTCAGAACTTACCGAAGCTACAAATAAACTGGAGTATTATTCAACGTCTAATTTGTTAGAAAATAATTCTTCTTCTTTTTCTAATGATAATCCACTTAAGGATAATAAAAAAAATTATTATTTCACTAATTCACGGGGCAGTAATAATAATAATTTCAATTCTAATCGTAACTCTTCTTATCGTGGTACCTACAATAATCGTTCTACGGATTATAATTATAAACAAAATAATAATAATAATTATAATAATAATAATTATAATTATAATAATAATAAACAATATAGTGGCAATTCTGCTAATATCAATAATACTCGTTTTTTCTATAATAATCAATCTAAAAAGAATACTTCTAATGATTATAGAGAAAAGGAGATGTGTCATCCTGAACCGAATTCTACCAAGAACAATATTTATTGTTCTTTTTGTAAATTAAAAGGTCATTTACTATCGGATTGTAGGAAGACAAAACAACAAAACAATTCCAATCCGAAAGTTGCTTCTGTTAAACATGGGGATTCAAAAAACTAGATGTGAGTCGCTCTGCTCACGCGCCTTCCTTTGCGCAGAGGAAGTGCGAGTGGCAGAGTTGGCTCCGTCAAGTTAATCAGTTTCTTTCGGACTCGAGTTCTGAGGTGGAGGTACCGCCGCCGAAGGATCCCGAGCTTGGAAGAGATAATCGACCTTTCGCGGATATCCTTATTCTTAATAATTCTTATAAAGCACTGCTGGACAGTTGTTCTTCAATCTCCTGTTTAGGAGGAGATATTCATTTAGTATTCTTACAATCGGGTTATGAATTAGTTAATATTGATTTCAATATTTCAACCGCTGATGGAACAAATCAGCAGGTATTAGGTACAATGACGTTGCCTGTTACGTATAAGTCCACTACACATAAAGTACTTTTCTACGTCGTCCCTTCTCTATCTCCTAATTTTATTTTAGGGGTCAATTTTTGGAAAATGTTCCAGGTCGCGCCGGAGCTTTTCCAAAAGGATCCAATTCCTCAGCGAATGGGTCAGGTCAATGAGTTAAGAGCTATTCAGCCAGCTACTTCCCTAACCAAAAAGGAAAATAAAACTCTTACCAAAATTATAAAGAAATTCGAATCCATTTCTTATGAAAAGAAAGGCTTAGGGTTAACACATTTAATAAAACATAAAATTATTACTACGGGTCCTCCGGTTAAACAACGATATTACCCTCTTTCTCCTGCTAGACAGAAACAATTAGATAAGGAAGTAGATGAAATGCTCAAATTAGGAGTCATTCGTCCTTCACGTTCACCTTGGTCTAGTCCAGTATTAATAGTCACAAAAAAAGATGGAACGGGACGTTTTTGCCTCGATTCCAGAAAAATTAACAATCTGACGATCCGTGACAGCTACCCTTTGCCGTATATTTCTCGAATACTCGATAAACTCGGTGGAGCCAGATATATAAGCTCAATAGATTTGTCTAAGGCTTTTTGGCAGATCGCCCTGGACGAAGACTCTTGTGAAAAGACAGCTTTTGTCGTACCCGGTCGCGGTTTGTTCGAATTCACTAGGATGCCCTTCGGGTTAAAAAACGCTCCGAGTGAACTTCAAAGACTAGCAGACGCTCTGTTTGGACCAGAGTTCGATGAAAACGCATTTTGTTATTTGGATGATCTAATCTTAGTGTCGGAAGATTTAGAATCGCATTTTATACTGCTAACTAAAGTTTTTGAACGATTAAGAGACGCAGGCCTAACGATTAATTTAAAAAAATGTGAATTCTGTAAATCAGAACTTAAATATTTGGGGTATATGGTCGATTCCAAAGGTCTCCGCACTGACCCAATTAAAATTGAAAGTATAAAAAATTTTCCAATTCCTAAAAATGCTAAAGGAATACGAGCTTTTCTCGGTTTATGTGGTTATTTTAGACGATTCATAAAAGGATTTTCTAGCATAGCTGCTCCCTTATCGAAACTTACAGGATCAAGAAAAGGAGTAAGTTTATTTAAATGGTCGGAAGAAGCTGAATCAGCGTTTAATAAATTAAAGGAAGCACTTACGACTGCTCCTGTCCTTAGTTGTCCGGACTTTACTAAGCCATTTGCTATCCATTGCGACGCAAGCAATATCGGTATAGGGGGTGTTCTTATTCAATCAATAGAGGGAATGGACCACCCTATTGCTTATTATTCTAGGTGCTTAAATACACATGAACGGAATTACGGAATTACGGAGCGTGAACTGTTAGCAGTGTTAGACTCGGTCACTCATTTTAGACCATATATAGAAGGGGCACATTTTTCTGTTATCACTGACCACTCTAGTTTAAAATGGTTAGAATCTATATCGAACCCTAGTGGACGTCTGGCACGTTGGAGTTCTCGCCTTTCACAATTCTCCTTCGATGTTATACACCGTAAAGGCACACAACACATCGTCCCGGATGTGCTTTCAAGAATGGACCTCGCTACAATATCGGTCATTGATGCGAACTTGTCCACCGATAAGTGGTACACAGATATCTGGAAAGGCTGCATAGATTCTCCTCAGCGTTTTCAAAACTTCCAGATACGCGAAAATGAATTGTTTCGCCATACAAAAACACGTTTACCTCTTTGTGAAGACACGTCTTGGAAAAAAGTAGTCCCACTAGAAAATAGAAGGGAAATTTTGTCAGAATCACATGAATCCTCTCGTGCTTGTCATCCTGGAGTCTTTAAGACTTATAAAAAATTACAACTCCGTTACTTTTGGCCAAAAATGTACCAAGAGGTGAAAAGATTTGTGAATCAATGTGCTGTCTGTAAAGCACACAAAATCAGTACAGCCCCGCCGAATGGAATTTCATCAAATTATAAAAAAGTTACGAGACCTATGCAGATGTTATCAGTGGATCTGGTAGGCCCTCTGCCTAGAAGTTATTCAGGTTTTACCGTTATATTGTCATGCGTGGATGTTTTTTCTAAATATACCTGGCTATTTCCGTTACGTCAAGGTACCGCGAGAAGTATTATTAAAAATTTAGAAGAAAATATTTTCCTTGTACACGGAGTACCGCGTACCATTGTATGTGACAATGGGCGTCAGTTCATTTCGAAAGAATTTAAGGAACTATTACAAAGCTACAATATAAGCCCTCCTTTTTACAATTCACTGTACACCCCTCAAAACAATGTTGTTGAAAGATACAATCAAACTTTAGGCACGGCACTATCAATATTAACGGAATCTGATCATCGTAATTGGTCCAAATTTCTCCCACAAATTCAATCGGCAATGAATAATACTGTAAATTGTACTACCGGATTTACTCCTTTCTTTGTTATGCACGGTAGAGAACAAATATTAGATGGGGATCTCCACCGTAATCCATTGGCAGATGATGAATCCAGTCCGCAAGATTCCTCTCATCTCAAAGTTTACTCCGACAGATTAAATGGACTGTCATCAATTTATGAACAAGTTTCAAACGCCCTTTTTACGGCATTTAAAAAGGGCGCTAATCACTATAATTTACGTAGAAGAAACGTTACCTTCCAGGTAGGAGACGTAGTCTGGAGAAGGAATTTTGTATTATCTAATGCTTTGAACTATTTTTCACAAAAATTGGCACCTCGTTTTGTTCAAAACATTGTAGTACAGAAAAAGTCAGATTTAATTTATACCCTGTCTGACTTAACCGCTGGGAGGCCGGAGACGCGCCGGCGCGCGCGTCATATGCGCATGCGCGAGAAAATAATTCAAATATTTGAATAATCCATCCGACAAAAAACTTTTGGTCCACGATTTTGGACCTTCTATGTACACAATTTGTATGGAGAACAGTGTCAGAATCGCTTGCGCTGTCATTACTCTCGGAGACGCTACAAGTTTCATTCACCTAGTCACCCTGGAATATTTTTAAAACGATATCTTCTATGACAATCGGCTGTCAGAATTTGCCGCGAATTTAACGGTCGCAATTAATGGGTGTATCGCGAATAAAACGATCATAAAACCTATTAATTTACGTAATAAATGCAAGTAATGTGGTTTTAGTAGATAGCTTATTGTGTTGTGAACGTGTTTCAGTTAATAAAATATACAATAGCTCAAAATTTATCAACAAAACATTCAATTCAAAATTCAAAGTTGTGGTTTTTTAGTGTTTTTTTGCGAAGTTCCGCGAATTTCCGCTAAATGTCACGGCCTTTGACCGGTTAAATGGAAAAGTAACAGGCGATTTTCATGTTAAGGATATACTTAAATCAGATAGCATACCAGCTTAGTCGGCTATCATAAAGCATCTTCACAGGCGCTATCTTTAATTTAAACCTCTTCAATACAGCTCATTTCAGTTCAGCCTGATCATCCGGATTGCTTTGACCAGTATTGGACATAAAATACATAAGTAAATAATTAATTTTTAAGTGGTCTTTTGTAGAAAATTAAAATCTTACTCCAGTTGATTACTCGAGTATAATTTCACATTAAAATAATAATTAAGATTTGTTAGTTTATTTATGTACAATTATGAGATGCCTCGAAGTACAAATACATATATGTATATATATATATAATAAGTTCACTATGGTTTATATTTATCTTTAAGTTTATTTCCTTGTCAACTCAGAATGCATGACGATATGAACCCGCTTATCCTTTTGTATTCTGAGTCCATACAGTTTAACATACTCTGTATTTGTCCTACTAAGTTTTTGTCAACTTGGAATATACGATAATATGAACCCGCATATCCTCGTGTATTCCTAGTTCAATCTCATATGAACTGTGTTCATATACTTTTATATTGCATAAACGTAATTAAGAACATTAAGAGGTATTCGCCCAAAAATTTCAATATGTTCTCAATTTAATAATGTTTTAACTACATTTGCTAAACAATAAAAATAACTTACTATAATTATTCAGAAATTTCATTAATTCGAACAATTTAATCAATTCCCAAGCTATGAGTGTGATTGATTAGTTCCTACGAGAACTTCAGTAATTAGTTACGATGCACTAATACTATAATTTCTTGTTGCACTTTCTGGTACAAAAGTCACATACTTAATTAATTGGCACCATTTTTTTTTTTTAACGATGGTTGTTGACTATTGATAGCACCATTTATTTACGATGGTCGCTAACTATTCTATTGTCACCATTTTTAACAATGGTTGAATAATAAATAAATTGGCATCATTCATGCGATGATTGTATGACTATCCTTAACACCATTCAGTTACAATGGTTGGTTATATCCTGTATTTCATATACAAATGTTCTAATAAACTTATATTTTGTTTTCTATTATATAACTGTCAGAAAAACTTATCCCACGAGACCAGTTAGAGAGTTAGATAGGTAGGCTCTTCTAAAGAGGAATTCTTTTATCCATAATGGATTTAAAATCAGTGTTGAAGTGCAGATGGTACACCATCTAAGTGTATAGCCTACTTTGGCTTACTTAAAAGTGTTCTGAACAGTGATGCTTTACGCATATTTAATGTGTTGATGTTTATTGATGTCATATCTTGGTGATAATATCTATTCTAATATTAAGTTCTATTCTGTTATAGATGCTACGTCTACGGTAGTCCCAGACGAGAGTCAGAATACATCACCCAGCGTCTTATATGCTGTGGGTGATTACGGGCCCCGTTCACGTATCTTCTTATTGTCTTCTTATTGTCTACAATTAAGGTCTTTAACTCTAAGTACTGATTTAATTATATCTAATTTTCTAACTTCGAATGGATGCGTCGCAGACTCTACCATCATGTCTTCAGCATGATGGGCGCGACTGATTTTGTCACGCACCCATTTGCAAGCATACTGTTGCTAGTAGTTTTGTTTTTTTTTCTGATGTACAACTCATTTTTATGATATTATGTTTATGTATGTTTTTAGGAACCCATCAGACCAAGTTAGGGTATCTCTTAGCTCAGGCTTTTCTTTTGTTCTCCTTGTGTTTGAGGGCAAACACCTTGGGGGCGAGCGGGGTAATGTTATGTATAAAACATAGGTTAATTGTCGTTTTAAGTAAGAACTGGAATCTATGAGGCGGCACGATAGCATTGTCTATTGTTTTTCATCCTGGCAACACCAGAGAGGAGCGGAAATGTGATGGTGGCACTTCCCCCGGCGGGCGTAAGGCCCGCCGGAGGTGGAGAGAGTTTTTCTGGGGAGATAATCGGGCAAGATGGAGTGCATCGGTGCCTAATCAGAGATTCGAGAAGTTCCCGTAAAGTTCGGGCGGTTATTATAGTGCCGTTACAAGTTTATTGGAGTTCCCGTTATGGTTTCGATCCCGCGAGTCGCGCTCCGGAAATAAATGTTGTGTTCACACAATGGCCGAATTGTATTTTGTTTAGGAATAGGAAATTTCGATCTGGACAGTAAACGCCCCTGCCTTTAGTCCCAGAAACACCGTGGGCTAGTATGATTTCCGGCCAATATAATGTTCTACCCGATCTCCGCCAGGAAATCTCCTGGTGTATCAATTCACGATACACGTGCGTGACTCTGTCCGTTTGCCATCCGCGCCAGCTTACTCCACCGTGGGACGTGGAGTAGCCTTATTTGCTCGCGCCAGAGTATTTGCTCATGCTGCAGAGGACATCGTTTGCCATCCGCGCCAGCTTACTCCACCGTGGGACGTGGAGTAGCCTTATTTGCTCGCGCCAGAGTATTTGCTCATGCTGCAGAGGACAACGTTTGCCATCCGCGCCAGCTTACTCCACCGTGGGACGTGGAGTAGCCTTATTTGCTCGCGCCGGAGTATTTGCTCATGCTGCAGAGGCCAGAGGATTCCTGCCACCAATATAGTCAGCTCGCATCACCGTGGGACGTGGGCAGTTGCACCAACCTTAGTCACCGGGAGGATCCCTCATCGTCTAAACGACCGCGTTAATAGTCAGATTACTTTAGCTTTAGTTATCGGTTATGGTCTGTGGGGGTAAGTTCTTTCCTATCTGTATTATTATTTGCAATATTTGAAATAAACCTATACGGTTAGTCCAATTATAATTAACCTTATTTTATTTACAAAACCTGGTAATTCCTGCCTATGCCTGACAACTTAGAACATAATTCCCCGCTCTGGGAGGGGGGTACTCTGCTCTACCGCTGTGCTGGTCGATTTGGCGGGTCTGATGCTGAGGATTCCTCGGGATCAGATCCTGGCGCGTCCGGTACTAACCGGCAAAGCCATTTCGACCACTCACCTTAATTAAATCCCTTTAATAAATAGCCAACTATTGGCAATTCATTGACCCTAACAGGTGTTTCAGTTTTAAAATGTTTCATTCAAATAAAGTTGGTTGTTTGCAGGTGGAAAAATGTAATAAGCAGTAATTGTTGAACGAAACACTAGTATATATTGAATTATTTGGCGGGTAGGAGATAAGCCGACGTAGCTCAGTGGTTAAAGAGCAGTTGACCGGATAACAGAAGGACGCGGGTTCGAGTCCAGTCGGCGGCATGTATCTTTTCTCGGAGATTTATTCAATGTAGATGAGTGTTTCAGGCTAATAATTATTACTTATAATAATTGTTACATACGAAAATACTTGCAGAACTCGATAATAACATTACCAAATTTAATTTCAATAAAATTTTTAAAAATTAAACATATTGGTTTCAGTTGTTGGTGCATGGGCAATGCTGTAGGCTCAATTTGTGGGTATGAATACCGCCGCCTCGGGAACCATTTATTGGATAACCAAACCTCTACCATAGTTCACCCTAAGTGGTTCGTTAAGTTTGGTGAGATAGCAGGGGTGCCCGGGTTGTGAGGTTTATCCTAGTCTTGGCGGCGAATCGAGCCCACCACTGTATGGCAGGCCGAATTGAGAGAGAATGGTTGGGGGTCCCTATGACTTCTCCAGCCATACTCTCAGAATATCGCCTTGCACCGAAATGGGAGGGATGGATGCAAACGTCCGTCGCTCCTGGACATACTGACCCCCAGATTCCTACCCACCCCTAATACCCTTTTCCTTGCCAGAACTTACTCTCCTTCCTTACCTAAAAAGACCCTCTACACAGCATCCCAAAGATGACATAGGCCCCGAAGGGAATTATTTTCCTCAGGACCTGCTGTATGGAGAAAAATGTAAAAAAATAAAATGTAAAATATTCCTGCATAATGCGTAACATTGAATTTTTACCATTTTTTAAATTTTTGAATGAATAAACTTTTGATTTTCAAACTTGGAGCTGATAATAAGAATATTATATAAATCATATGAGAAGCGATAAAGCAGGTATCGAAATAATTTTACTAATTAATAATTCTTGAACCAAATGTGTATTTTTTTTGTTCAAAGACTTGACAGATGCTTAGATGATAGAGTGAAGATATGTTACTGGGACAATGCCCGTGGTTTCACTGAACTAGAACCAGCCAAGCGATTCCATATCTTTGTGGGATCGTGATCTCCTGTCAGATTTGTGTGATTTTTACATTTTTACTGTCACATATTTTAGTTTAGATCGTTTTAAACACGAATTCCTGCAAGTATGCATGATTATTTATTCATAGTTGTACATAAAAAAAGAAAATAAATCACACAAATCTGACAGGAGATCACGTCTGTTATCTCGATAACGATCCCACAAAAGATATAGAATCGCTCGGCAGTGGACGTACTATAGCGGGCTGTTCGTACAGTTATTTGATTCGTACACACATATTCATAGACAATGTTACATCGACTTGTTCGTTGCCACCGATCGGTATCTTTCAGATTTAGTTTATGTCATCAAAATTTAGTGGCGGGGAACCTGTTAAAGAACTTACATTAGCTTTGATAGGGAAGGCAGCGGCGAATGGATCATTTGAGGCAGTTTTGCTGCTGAAGGGATCATCTTTGAAAGGGTCGTCTTTGAAGCCATTCTTTCCCGTTCCGTTCATATTGCCAAAGCCGTCTCCCACAGGTGATTTGCCATCCTGAAACATTAAAGATATAAATGTATTTTATTTTTAAAAGTAGGTAGGTACTTATCGTAAAGAGCCTACCCAGATAGTAAGAGATAGGAAATCTACATTCAGTACATAATTGAACACAATTTATCTTGTAAACATTCTATTTTTAAAATGGGAATGTCAATCTTTTGACAATATATTTGCATGCAATAAACTGATTTAGCTTTTATTATTCAATTGCGGGCTTCTTTATGTGTGAGTTTCTTTCAGTGTGCAATAATTGGATTCCATAACATATTCTGTAACTGATCGACTAACATATGGAATTTTAAACTTTATGCTTTGAGAACCGCTTAGAGGACAAAATCAGAATCGCTTGCGCTAATAAAACTGTAGTCACTACTTTTTATTTCACGAATGTAGCCTCTCCGACTGTACAGAAAACATTTGAGGCGCTCAGCGGAAGAGTGGCCAAACCCACAAAAATTTGTAATTAGCGAAAACATCATTAATTTGTCATATATTTTTGTCATATCTATGAAGCCATTGGCCCAATTTTAGTTCTAACTATTTCAAAGATCCTTTGAAATCAGTGAAAACTTAAATTGGGCCACTGTGGCTTCATAGATATGACAAAAATAAATAATATGTTTTCGCTGATGTGGGTTGGGCCACTTTTTTGCTGGGTGCCTCATTTTATCTGTGGATGTCAAAATTAATTTTCGTTCAACGGCGTCCCAAAAATTATTAGAGAAATAGAAACAATGACCAAATTCAAACACAAAACACACACAAATAATTTTTTGAATTTTATCCTGACGAAGAAACCATTCGTTTTAAAACATGTTGGTGTAAAAAGTAATTTGTTTTCACATAAACAAAATAAAGAATCGGATTGCTAAAATAGGCCGTCCCTCTGTTGCAAACCTCCGTAAAACATAATACACATACATGTGAATATTAATTTACATCCTAACCTAAAATATATACTCTTGACAAAGTTAATTTTGTGAGACAATAACGTGTCAAGCAGTGGCGGTCTGAGTTTTCAGTCAGCTAGAGTGCTAAGATTGAAAATTACGACGTTATCAATGTTGTTGCAGCTGAAAATGATTTTTTTTTTTTCAAAATTCATGTATTTTGTAGGAAGATTTTCAGGATTCATTCAGTTCAGGGATGAGCCACATCCACATTTCAGTATGTCTTCTTACAAAAAGTTGAAATTTTGAAAAAAAATTCGAGTGCTGTTAACATGCAGTAGTAGCAAAACTTTACCAAAACAATCTCAACCAATGAAGAAAATGCCTTGAAAAGTGAGGTCATAATCAAAGCGGCCAATGAGCGCAGACCTAGCGTCATTTCCGTTTTATATCTCAACCAATAGGAGCCTTGATAGGAGTTTGATGCTTCACAGGTGCTGTAGTGCGTCATTTCCGGGGCTATAGAAATTTCACTTCAAAAATAAAATTCGTTTTCAGCTACAACATCAACAAAGTCGTATTTTTCAATCTTAGCACTCTGGCTCACTGAAAACTCATGGACCGCCCCACTGGTGTCTAGGTGTATTATTTTGTCATTAGTTACAATAAGAGTATTGATTGTAAACGGTTGCCTTAATAATAAAAGTATCTACAAGTTTATAATGCGTGAAGATGCAGTTGGAATAGGTATAATAGATGTGTTGTTTACCTCCTCTCCCTGCACGAGGCGCTGTAGGTCGTGCAGCGAGGGCGGGGGCTGCAGCTGCAAGTGCAAGGGGGCGGGCGCGGGGCCCCCGGCCAGCGCAGCCTCCAGGGCCTGCACCGCCTCCTCGCCCCGCCGCTCCTGCTCCTCCAGGTGGCTCAGTTTCACGTTCACCTGGAACCAAAGAACAAACGTGGTAAGCGGGAGGTAACTCTTTGCATAATGGTAAGTGGCGCCATCAAACATCTGCGTAGTTGAATTTCAGAACCTAGCCACAAGTGCATGTCGGACGCCACACTTAACACCCGCGCCTCAAATAACATCTATGTACGTGGAATTTCACACAAAGCTACTATTATAATTTGGTTTCAAATTCAAAAATTCAACACAAGATGTCACTACTTCCGTCAGCAGCTCGCATATGGATGTTACCCCCTAGGTATAAGTGCTACGGATTTATATACTTTAACCTCTAATGGGCCGGAGATCTCAGGCCCATTAGAGGTGGCAAACTAGTGGTTATATAATCATAGATGATATAGCCACTAATTTCATTCACCTTGCAACCCCAGAATATTTTTAAAACGATTTTGTCTATGACATTGAAATGTCACTTTTGCCGCGAATTTAACCGTCACAATTTATGCGTGTTCCTTGACTAAAACATCGTAAAACCTATTAATTTACGTAATAAATGCAAGTAATGTTGTTTTGGTAGATAGTTTATTGTTCTAGGAACGTGTTTCAGTCAATGAAATATACGATAGCTCAAAATTAATCAACAAAACATTCAATTCAAAATTCGAAGTGGTGCTTTTTTAGTGAATTTTCGTGAAATGGCCTGGCCTTTGACCGGTTAAGTATCCTTCCGGATTTGAAAAGATGGACGGCAATACTTGACGAAGTTGTTATAAAATACAAAAATACATATAACGTCATTGCGTGTCTCAGTTACTTTGTCGCGATTCCTTTGTCACGGTTACTTTGTCAATGTTACTTTGTCTCGGTGAGTCGCCGACGGTGACCAGCTGTCACTGGATCACAGTGGATCCGAGGAGCTGGCAATTTTAGGAACCAATTCCTATCGGATTTATAAAATGGTCACAAACACTCAAACCGGGCGAAGCCGAACCAAAAGCCGCCAGCAAAAACCTGCGGAGCGGGTTATTACCTGCTAGTCTACGGTTTAATGTACAACGCAAAGGCATCTTGTTCATTTCTATTGGACTCAAAGCTTGCCAGTTTTTTTTTTAAATTTTTTTATTATTAAGTTAAAAGAAACATAATATTTCGCTTTCTTAACTTAAATACAGAGCATATATAGTAGTACAGTAGTAAGAAGTAATATTTTTAATTTTGTTCCAACATTTTGAGTTTAAATAGTTTTTTTTAAAGGTTTTTATGTTATTTTTTTATAATAGTGTTGTGTGTTGTATTGTCCTATATCAAATATTTAAAATCATTTAGCACTTTACATTTTACCATTTTTCTTTACTTTCGTGTATAGCCTCTTTTACTATCAATTTTGATATGTTTGTCGTCACCATTTACTAAGTATTTCGATGCATTTTTTTTCTACATGCTCTTTTGTCTGTGGTCGTCTGAAAGCTTTCTCTTTTCATGTTTTAAATAGCTTGTTTTCGTTTTGCCAATTCACTCTACAAATTAAAACCACAGTGCTCAGATTAGAATCTAAACTCTGTAAAATTACTATTCATCTGAATAAACAAGTGTTTTACAACAATATCCAGTACAAAACATAATTGTTTTTACTTACAAAGGATACATTAACCTCTCTCTGTACGCCAACCTTGGCGTGGAAACGAAGGAAATCACAAAAGGCTGCTCACATTACACCTGATGGCAGATTGTCTGGAGACCACACCCTGGGAAGCTACAGATAGGGCGCCAAAAATTATGACCAAGTGGGTACCCCGGTGGAAGAGACGTACAGGCAGATAGAGGAAAAGGTGGATGGACTGCGTGAAAGAGAATTGGAGCAGACTGGAGGTGAATGGCGAGGAACTGCAGCCAGTGTTGATACTTTTATTTATTTCAATACCGCACAAGATTCGCAACTACTCCCAACTGCCTGCAGCCAGTGAGACTATCGCATCCCCATTGGGGTATGTTATGAGACTGCAGGTAGTGGGGAGGGGAAGGAGATGGAGAAGTAACAGGCTATTCAGATCTAGTCACCAAATACGACTAAAGCTATTTCAAGCAACGTTTCAATTCTGAATGGTGGTCTAACACCACGGCGATGCTGAGAGCATTTTCCATTAAATGATTAAATTGCGAAATAGCTCAAATAGATTTGAACCGGCGACCTCCGGATCGATACTTGAGAGCCTTACCCCTCGACCACGGAGGCTGTCAATTACTATGTAATGATATTCAGTAATGTTTTATCAAAAAATATCTAGTTAATTTATACCCTGATGATGCTTGTATTAAGCGAAACCGGTCGGTAAATAAAAATTAAATCAATAAATCGTGGTTACAAACAAAGTGATTGTTTTCCTTTAATTAAAAAATATCTAATTTTGTTTATATAAACATTGCCCCAAAACGATTATCTTAGTTATTTATGACTAGTTAAGATATGGATGCATATTTGAGCAAGGTTTAGATAAAGACTGATCATGTGAATAAGTATTTCTGTACCTTAACCGCTGGGAGGCCGGAGACGCGCCGGCGCGCGCGTCATATGCGCATGCGCGAGAAAATAATTCAAATATTTGAATAGTACTTCCGACAAAAAACTTTTGGTCTACGATTTTGGCCCTTCTATGTACACAATTTGTATGAAGAACAGTGTCAGAATCGCTTGCGCCGTCATTACTCTCGGAGACGCTACAAGTTTCATTCACCTTGTCACCCTGGAATATTTTTAAAACGATTTCTTCTATGACAATCGGCTGTCAGAATTTGCCGCGAATTTAACGGTCGCAATTAATGCGTGTATCGCGAATAAAACGATCATAAAACCTATTAATTTACATAATAAATGCAAGTAATGTGGTTTTCGTAGATAGTTTATTGTGATGTGAACGTGTTTCAGTTAATAAAATATACAATAGCTCAAAATTTATCAACAAAACATTCAATTCAAAATTCAAAGTGGTGGTTTTTTAGTGTTTTTTTGCGAAGTTCCGCGAATTTCCGCTAAATGTCATGGCCTTTGACCGGTTAAAGGATAAACCACACATAGCTATAGACTTAGCTATGGACTTACATGGTTTATCCTTTAGGGTACAGATTTGAACATCCATACATTTAAATGCAGCCTAAAGGTTAACTAAACCAAGGCTGAAACGGTGCATTGGAATCTTTTAAGTAAGACGGTTAATACTGATTAGAATATTTTGGTTACCTGGCTAATAGCAAGAACGGATTTCTGCAGCTCCGAGTTGATGGTCTCCAGGCGCTGGTTATGCTGCGTCAGCTCTTGCGTCAGCTGCTCCTCCTGTCTCCGCAGACCCTGCGCCGCCTCGCGCCGGGCTGCGTTCTCCGAGTCTGCAGTGCTGACCACCACCTCCTGGGCCTGTGCCTGAGCTCGGAGTTTCTCTACCTAAAAAAATGCGGCTAAATTTAATTTGTTCTTATATAATAAAGCACATAGCAATCTGAAAAACCGAAATAGATTTAACAGCACGCCACTTTACCTTGTTCTGAGATATGAGGTTTCAATTTTCCAAAGATGATTTCTCGTAAAAAAAAATTTCCAAAACATTTTTGATGAAAGTGTAGAGAAATTTATAAACTAAATTTTGGAACGAAACTGTCGCGTTACTTTTTCCTCGTGCATTCAATAAAAAATTTCAAAGATTTTTTTATTGCCAAAAAACTAACCTAAAAAATAATACCGACTTTTACATGAGATTTCTTGCATCTCTAAAGACGTTAATTTCTTTGATACATTTAGGAACACATGTATTAGATATTAATATTTAAAGAAAACACCACTTTTATGAAATTCTCATAAAAATCCTTTAAATTTGAATTTTCATGTTTAATATAAAATACTTTTTGAGATTCCAATTTTCAAAGTATGATTATTGTTATTATAACTTGTCTAAAACTTATTAAAAACCACAAAAAACACGGTAAATATATCAATTATAAGAATATAAGAGTGAATTAGTCATATTAATAGAAATTACAATCACATTTGAGTAATATCACACATCCGCGGAGTGAATTTTTTTTCGCGGTTTTAGACATTACGCGGATTATGACAGAAAACAAACTAATTATTATGTACACTATAAAAAATTAAATTGTTGCCAGATTTAAAATACATTTTAACCGATCAGCAACGTAAGCAGATATATGCGTTAAAAATACGACAGCAGTGAAGTACAATAAGCGTGTTTATACGTCAATGTGTGTGTCTCCATAGAAATCGTTCTAACTCCGTTACTCTTTTAGTGACATCCCACAAACAAAAAGTAAAAGTTCGATAGTGAATCAAGCTGTACATCCCTATTCAAGTTGTCCATAGAAATACATAACAAGAATATTCTGTCATTCGCGCAGTCTGACACATAATTTATGCCGCCAAATTTCCTACCGGCGGCTTGACCGCGTTCGACATTTTAACTGCTGACAATGCCTAACAGTTGCTTGTTAAAATCCATGAAAAATTTGAGTAAAGGAAAACTACTGCCATCTCTTGGAACTCGAAAGAAACTGAATCAAGCTAGCAACTAAACATTTTAGTGCTTTGCGGGAATTTCAAAATAAATTGGAAAATCATGACATCGGACATCATGTTATCCAATATTTTGGACAGTGTTACAGTGTCCATAATCATAACAGATGCAAAGACTCAAAAAGCATAGAGCACGCCTAGTTATGGAGACAATAATTGACATCCACAAAAACCATAATAATACGTATTAATAGGGAAGACAGGGCTAAACTTAATAGTTCTTGCTATCCGGGTACTTGACAGTTACATCAAAACTAAACACTTTAAACACACTTCACTGCCCTGATGGTGGACACTGTTACGTTGCCCGAAACATTGGCTAAAGAAGGATGAGGCACAACAAGGCATAACAATCCAAAAAATAATCAGGATAATAATTATAAAAATCTCAAATAATATTTACATGGGCACCCAAAATAAGGCATTCATGTAACTTGTACGTATACAGCATGACTGCTTCAAATGCCTTCTTTATTTTTTTTGCAACCACTTTAAGATTTTAGCAATTTAAATTTGGATCGATTATTTATAAAAAAAAATATTGTTTCAAAATAACACACAACTTCAGGAACCACGGGAATCCAAAAACATTGAATAACAATTCACACACTCCGAGGAAAACAAATAATACACAATACAAACAAAATGTGACTTAACTCAATAAAAGGTGGTCCCCAATTAAGAGGTCACCACCTTTTAAGTGGGTGCAAATCACCAGTAGTTTGTGCTATTATATCATTGTTAGTGTATATCTTTCTTATGGTAATTACGTGTCTTTTGTGACAACCTAATGCGTGTTGAATCGGCCATTTATGATACATTTCAACGTTTTCTTAAATGTGGTATTCTGTATCACGCTAACGAGCTAAATACTGCGCTTGCGTTAAGACATTCTTAAAATTAGTTACGATGACGCCAGAGACGACAGTGCGTTTACCATGTAATCCTCATTAAGAAATGTTAGTCGCGGGAAAATTTGCAAAATCGAAGGACATCGCGCACAAAAATCAAAATAATAGAAAAAGCAGATAGTCATTTATGAACGCCTATTAGGCTTACATGTAAGCAGTTAAAATAACTAATAGTAATTCGTGTTTTTAAATAGGGAATTAATTCACACCAACTGGCATCAAAACGACAGGCATAGACAAGCCATTGAAAGCCAAAGAAAATCACATAAATTTGACAGCCGGTAATGCACGACGGATGCCTTCCGACATCTGACTGATTTTGCCTTTTTGTCTTAATTGTCTCGTAACGCTGACTTAATACAAAATCACCCTTTAGGCTTAAAGTAAGTAAATGGTAAAAAAATATTAAATTATCTTATCTTGAACAGTGGTGTAATCCAATTTCTTTTTTTTTTTTAAATTTTTTTTTGAAAATTTTATTCAATTGATAAATGGCCGCAGATGTGAAAACATTACTAATTAAAAAATGGTTCATGGAAAGTAATATTAGTAATATACATTGTTTACACAGCCTGAGAGGGTAGGTTATCTCACATGTACGACTTTTTTGTTAATGGTGTCTGAACGAAATTTGGAATTTTTCCAAAGTATTTTGAATGATCTATTTCAATTTCTATTCGATCTATTTCTTATTTTTGAAGGTGTCGTAAAAACAAATACCATTTATAAAAACTAGATAAAATTACCTTTTAGATTTGTGTATTTGAAATCACTGTAGTATTAAAAAATTGCCATATTTTAAGATTCAAACGCGGAAAAAAATTAGATCAAAATATAGAGAAATTAAAAAAACACAGTCCTTTTATATAACGAATTTGGAAGGAAACAGTCACCTTGCTTTTTCCTAGTGCATACAATAAAAACATAATCAAAAATTTCAAAGATTTCTTAACCTCTTATTGGCCGGAGACACAAGTAATGTCGTTTTGGTACATAGTTTATTGTTCTAGGAATGTGTTTCGGTCAATAAAATATACGATAGCTCAAAATTAACCCATAAAACATTCAATTCAAAACTCAAAATTGTGTTTTGTTACGAAATTTCCATATTTTTCCTGGAATTTGCCGGCCTAAAAAACCTAAAAATAAACCAATATTTAAAATGGATTTCTTGCATCTCTAAAGCTGATAATTTTTTGATACGTTTACCAACACATGTATTAGATATTAATATTATAAAAAAAATTCTCACAAAATGAAGATCTTAAAATGTAAATTTGATTTTTTATTGTAAAATAATTTTCTGACAGTTCAATTTTCAAATTACGATAATTGTGCTAATAACTTGACTAAAACTAATGAAAAACCACAAAAAACACAGCAAAAATATGAATTATATAAATAGAAGAGTGAAATTGTCACCATTAGAAATCATTAAGTAAAATAACAATATTTACTAAAATCACGCGGAGAAAAATTTTTGCGGCTTTATTTTTCCAAACAAGCGTGGTGCAGCACAGAGGACATATGCGCAGGCGCGCCAATAACACCCCTGGCGGAAAAGAATTAAAACAACCATTTTTATTACGTAAATTTTGACCACTTACAAAAGTTACCAGATGTAAAATAAATTCAACGCCTTTTTACAGCGTGACCGTGGAAGAAAGCTTATTAGTAAGAAATCGTGTTTTAGTGTGGTCATCATCATCATCATCTGTGGCTCTACAACCCAGGTCGGGTCTTGGCCTCCAGCAGAGCCTGCCTCCATGACTGTCGGTGTTGTGCTGCGTTGCGCCAGTTTCGGATGCCGATGGTGCTTGCATCCTTCACCACTCCATCCAGCCATCGAAGCTTTTGTCTTCCAACTCTTCTCCGACCCCCAGGTGCACCATCCATAATTCGCTTTGGAATATCTCCTTCGCTCATTCTCTGGATATGTCCAGCCCACCTGAGTCTTCCAGTTTTGATTTCCTTGGAGATATTAGGGTCCTCGTAAAGATCGTATAGCTCCTGGTTGTATCTGATACGCCATTCTCCATTATCACAGACTGGGCCGTAAATCCTTCGCAGCACCTTCCTTTCAAAACTTTCTAGGGCTTCTTCATCACCCTTACTGATTGTCCAGCATTCCGAACCATACATAAGAACAGGTCGTATAAGGGTCTTGTAAAGCAGGACTTTAGTTCTTCTGGTAAGGTGGCGAGATTTCATATGCTTCTGTAGCCCAAAGTAGTATCGATTTGCAGCTACTATTCTTCTTTTGATTTCGCTGGATACATTGTTGTCATTTGTCACCATAGTACCGAGATATACAAACTCGTTGACAGTTTCAAATGTATAATTATCTATCTGTATACTTGGTGGTTTCTGGCGTCCATGTACGGGCATATATTTTGTCTTCCCCTCGTTGATGACCAATCCCATGTTCCTTGCCGACGTAGCTAAGCTTTTAAACGCCGATTTTAGTTCATATTCTGAGCGTGCGATGATATCTATGTCGTCAGCATAAGCAAGGAGCTGAACAGACTTGTTAAAAATATGGTCTGTGGTTTGTATACCTGCATTTCGGATGGCCTTTTCCAGCGCTAAATTGAATAAAATGCAGTCAAGTGCATCTCCTTGTCTTAGTCCATTGAAGGTCTTTAGGGTGTCTGACAGATCCTGTTGTATTCTGACTCGGCACTCAACATTAGACATTGTGAGCCTTACTAAGTTTACCAGTTTTCTTGGGATATTAAATTCATCCAAGGCTCTGTACAGTCTTTCTCTATTTACCGTGTCATAGGCAGCCTTAAAATCTATGAAGAGATGGTATGTATCAACATTAAATTCTATTGTTTTTTCCAGTATCTGTCTCAGTGAAAAGATTTGATCAGTTGTAGATTTCCCCTTACGGAACCCAGTTTGATATTGGCCAATTATGCCATCCGAATATTTCATAAGCCTACCACACAGTACATTTGATAGGATCTTGTATGAGATATTCAGCAGCGTTATGCCCCTATAGTTAGAGCAGTTCATAGGGTCTCCTTTCTTGTGAAGGGGGCAAATTATTACACAGTTCCATTCACTTGGCAGAGTCTCAGAGCACCAGATGGATTTAATGATATTATATATATGGACTTGAAGGTTCTCTCCGCCATATTTGAATAACTCTGCAGAGATGTTGTCAGTTCCAGGTGATTTATTGTTATGTAGACTTTTAATGGCACCCACTACTTCTTCTAGTGTTGGTGGCGGCTCGACATTGTCATCATCATTAGTACCACCATCAGTGATGTTTCCATCCCTTGTCAAATTTTCACCCACACTCTCATCTACACTTCCGTTTAGCAGAGCATCAAAATATTCCACCCATCTATTCAGAATTCTTGAATTTTCATTCAAAATATTTCCCTCGCTGTCGTAGCACATTGTAATTCTGGGCTTGTATTCTTTTCTTTGATGGTTTACCTTCTGATAGAAAAGTCGACTTCTGTTTTGGGCCTTGGCTAGTTCCACTTCCTTGATTTGGTTCTCGAGAAATACTCGTTTCTTCCTTCTGTGCAGTTTTTTCTCATGCTTTCTTAGTTCTCTGTATTCCATCTCTGCTTGCCGTGTACGATGTCGCTGTTGCATTCTTAGGTATGCGTCATTCTTCACATTGGTTGCTTGTTGGCATTCTGCATCGAACCATAATTCTCTTGGTTGTGTTTGCCTGCTTCCCAGAACTTCGTCAGCTGCATTGGTAATCACAGACTTAACACCATCCCAGTATGAGTTAATATCATGTTGTTCCACATGGTCGCTGATGTCATCCAGCTTATGATTTATGGTTGTAATGAACTTTTCTGCTGTTTCTGGTACTTTTAGGCTTTCAATATCAAATTTATTTGTGCGTGATCCCCTCTGTTTCTTCACGTTTGATATTCTACTCCGTATTTTGGAGATAACAAGGTAATGATCCGAGTCAACATTTGCTCCACGGTATGTTCGTATGCTCATTAAATCAGATTTATGCCTTGCCTCAACAAGTAGGTGGTCTATCTGGTTAACATTTCTACCATCTAGTGTTCTCCATGTTCCTTTATATATATCTTTTCTTGGGAAACATGTGCTACTCACAATCATATTGTGGGACGTTGCAAAATCAATTAATTTTGTACCATTATCATTAGATTCTGCGTGCAGGCTATGTGCTCCAACTGTAGGTCTATACACTGATTCCCTTCCTATCTTTGCATTAAAATCCCCTATCACTATCTTGACATCATGGTTTGGGCAGTCCTGATAGGTTTTCGAGAGCTTTGCGTAGAAGGTGTCTTTTTCTGTATCACTTTTGTCTTCTGTGGGTGCGTGGACATTAATAATACTATAATTAAAGAATTTTCCAGATATACGAATAAGTGATATTCTATGATCAACCGCGGTAAAGCCTTTGACCAAATGCTTTACCCTTTTTGAGACAATAGTGTGGTATCATGGTTTATTTACATTGTTGCAACAACAAATGTTATTGACCATGAAAGGGTTTTTTTTAGTAAGGCTGTTAATAATATGTACTGTAATTATTACAAAAAACCGCACTGCATTGAAGAGATACACTGTTAGAAGTTTGTTGTATGCCCAAAATAAGTTCATTTTTACCTTACTTTTTTCTCACTAGAGATAAAATATAAACATTATTTCTTGAACAAGTAATCAATTTTCTAGTCTGGGACCTCGGAGTCGAAGGGTATTATATACTTCGACTAGTTAATGGTTGGATTGACAAACAAGTCAGGTTACCACACAAGTGTGGTGGGTTCAATTTCTTGACTATCTAGTCTTCATCATTGCACAAGCAACATCATCCGCTTTTAATAATAGTAAGAGGAGTTTTTTTCAAATATTGTCGGGTTATTTGTAACACGGGAATGCATTGCTTTATTTTAAAAATATATAATTTATATGTAAATTAGCAATGACCATTAATGATTAGGGTTTGTTTGTGTTCAGTGAATAAACTAGTAGTTCTGTGAAAAGTAGATCTCGGGTCCAAAAAAGTACCCATGAATATAAAAGTTTATAACTCTCCAAGTTGGACCTAATTCTAACCAAATTTTCTCTGAAATCGTTAAATTTGTAAGTAGGTACTTAAATACCTACCAACTTAATTATAAACCATATAGAAACATTTGAATGAAAAATTGAAAAAACACAAATAAAAAAGTCGAAAAAAAAAACCCGATGAATTCTCATTTCAAAAAGAATCTTTATTGAATCCGAAAACCTTAATTTGAAAAAAAATTATGTGAAATTAGTGAAAGAACGACTCACCTGCGCTTGCAGATCATTTAGTCTTTTTTGAGCCTCTCCTCTTTGATTCTCCAGTTGCTTCAGTGTGGCCGCCAGGGTGTCCAGTTCACTCTGTGAAGGTTAACATTCAATTAAACAAAGACATTTGAAATAGACAATTTTCACGGCAAACAGGAAGATTAGAATACAATAATTATTGTTATTTAATGGTTTGCTAAACTAGTTTTATAATGTGTTAAATTCTTGAATAACCTTGTGAAATTATGTAGGCACATAGGTATTAGACAATTTGGAATCAATAGGCCATGTATATGTCGGCGGACGATCGTAAAATCAGGCAGATCATAATGTTCCTAGCTACGCCTCAGGCGCATCATGATCGGCCTGATTTTACGATTTGCCTGCGAAATATATAATATGATAATAACCTATTCCAAAATTCGCAAAGATTGTATAAATGTTAATTTGTCTGAATTTTTACAGAAATTATCCTAAATAAATTTGTTATTATTATTATTGTTATATAATGAGCAGGCAGCATTCTGCTGATGCGCTCGTATCTAATTTCACAATAGTTTGACAGTAAATTTTAATTTTTAACTAAGTTAGTCCTTTCTTCTCTCCAAATATGAATCCAACAGAGCTTTGAATTGGTTTATGTTAGTTGCATCGATGACATGTTGTGGGAGTTTGTTCCAAGCATCCACCACTCTATTTGCAAGGAAGTGTTTTCTAGGATTAGATGCAAAAGGCGTTTTGGTAATTTTTTTTGAGTGTCCACGGAGAATTATATTTTTATTAGTAGTGAAGATTCCTTGGATGCCAGGGCAGCTGTAGTGTCCAGATAAAATTTTGAAAGTCTCGATCACATCAACCCTTTCTCTTCTATCTTTTAAGGTTGGTAATCTTAGTTCCTTGAGTCTATCTTCATATCGCCGATCTTTCAAAGCTCTTGGTATTTTAGTGAAACGTCTCTGTACTCCCTCTATCAGATTTATATCTCATATGTTATGCACAAGAGACCTAACTGCTCAAGTCGGGAGCCAGAGAGACTACGTCATCCCCAATTAGGGTACGTTGTGAGGCTGAAGGCAATGGGGGAGGGGAAGGAGATGGGAAAGAGGAAGGTGGGAAAGTATCTGGCCATTCATATCTGGTCACCAAACATGGCAAAAGCCAAGTTTCGATTCTAAATGGTGGTCTTTCACCAGGGCTATACTGAAATGATCTACCACTCTAGAATGTGCCGCAAATATACTTTTTTTTTTTACATGAATACCGCATAACAGTCCCAGTCAACTGCTCCCATCTGGAGCCAGTGGGACTATGGCATCCCCAATTGGGGTATGTTGTGAGGCTGAAGGTAGTGGGGAGGGGAAGGAGATAGGGAAGAGGAATGTGGGGATGTACCTGGCTATTCAGATCTAGTCACCAAACACAGCTAAAGCCATTTAAGCAACGTTTCAATTCTGAATGGTGGTCTTACACCAGGGCGATACTGAGAGTATCTTCCACTCTGGAACGTGCCGCAAATATACTATAAATTATTTTAAATGAATTAATTGTGAATAACACAAATTAACCAAATAAAATTTATTTGCAATGCTGGGATTCGATCCCGCGACCTTCGGAGTGTGAGTCAAGAGCCTTACCGCTGCACTACGCCGGCCGTCAATGAATAAATTATAAAATAACATGCACGCCAGGATTTGAACCCGCAACTTCTGGATTTGTAGCCAAGATCATAACATTCGCACCCACGGACCACATATACATGGATAGATGATAATAACCCATATTTTATCCTGATGAAGGAATCATTGATTTTGAAACATGTTGATAATTTTGTTTAACAACACAGATATTTTGCGATTATGCAAGTTTTTTATTTTAAACGAACTGTCAGATTTATAAAAACTTTGTGTTATTTCCTCTTCGCAATTTAAGCTCTACAAATGAAACATTTATGAACGTAGCTAAATACTAAAAACTGTTATGAAAATAAACTTTCAAAAAAGGTTATGAAATAAGCTTTCAAATTATTATATAACATATGAATATTAACATTTGTAAATATTAAAATTTAGAATGCAAACACAAAAAAATTGTGAAAATGACTCACGGGATGTTTTTATGTGAAAACGGTACTAAAATCATAACACTTATTCTATTGTATAAATGTATAATAAAACAATTTTGTCACCTCCTTTTTTACCATTTCATACAAGAATATTAAATAAAAATTTAACAATGTATAACGTCGCGTAGGCGATTTGGCGGGTGAAAAGTTTTTCTACAAAATAAGTCTTTTTTTATGTACTTCTATGGATAATTTTGAATAGAAATGTGAAGTTTGATTCAATATGGATCTTCTACTTTTTGTTTTAGGGTTGTCACTAGAACAGTAACTGAGTTATAATGATTTCTGTGGAAACACACGCATTAGTGTGAAAACACGCTTATTGTACTTGACTGCTATTGTTATATTGTTGTGTAAACACGCTTACGGGTCGGAGTGGTTAAATAAGTGATTTGTTTTCATACGATAATACCCGATTCTAAAATTCTCAAAGATTGTATTATTTAATATTTATTACTTGATTGATTGATTTGTCTGTCACATTAAAAACTGTGAAACTGAATTTATTACAGAAAGTTATCGAGCGAACTTCAATGTTAACACAACTATATATGTACATATTTTTTCAGTTTACAATGTTTTTTTCACCCCGAGTTATGATCTCTTGAAATTTCCGTTGAAACCAAAAACAAATTACATTTTCTTCCTGTCAAATTAGGGAGTCAAGCATAACCTCACATTCAAAAGTACTAGATTTGTTAAAAATATCAGTATTACTCAGTGTTGCCATAATAATTCATAAATATTTTATTTCCATTATATTATCTCTACATTGTACTGTAAAGCCAAACAATAATTGTATAAATAACAAAAGTGAATTCCTAACAAACTCGAGTAATAATAATATGATTATAAATATGAATGGTGGACAACTGAAAAAGTCAGGTAAAGTAACTAATTAACCATCACGCCGTTTCCCCACAGGGGTAAGCAGAGAGGACGGACCGCCAAACACTCGGTCTTGGCACACACTCTTTGCCTCATTCACATTCATACATCGTAATGACAAGTGATGAAAACAAACTAGGTTAAATATGTTAGGTTATGCGCTATTTTTTTTTCTTTCATCACTTTTAATGACTTTTCAAGGAGTATTGAAATGTTACTTTGTTGTCATGGAGCCATCACGGATGGCCCATAAAAAATAATATGTAATATTTTTGACGATTTTTAATGCCTCACAAAGAGATAATATGATATAAAATAATTATTTGTGCTATTAAATCTCACCTGTAGAAGGTGTAGCCATTTAGATGTGGAATTAATGAACATTGTCTCAACTCATTTGTCAAAAGTAAAGTTTTAATAGAATTACATTACTATCTGCTTGTAAAAAAAACACAGGCATACTTATGAATGAAGGTAGGTACATGTGTAATTTTGATAAGCACGAAGTGAAGATAACAGTACGGTAAATTCAACAGGACAGTATTGGACAAGGCTTTAGACAAGATAAAAAAGTAATAAAATGTAGAGGTAGGGCATGCAGAGTTAATCCCACCAATACATGAATACCAAGTGAGTGTTAGGTCAGTTGCAATGGCTGATATAGTTACTGACAAGAGATATTTTTATTTTTTAAGGAATTGCCAGAGTTGACCTAAACAACACAAACTTAAGGGGGTATTCTAGTCTAGAATTTTTTTTTTCGTAATTCCATAGTTTAGATATTTTTAGGATTTTTTGAAATTCGAATAATTTCAAAAGTTATAACCATTTTAGTGTCGCGGTTTAGAAGGAATCTAACTAGAATCTAAAAAGAACAAAACTTTAAACACTTTTTTCGGTTAAGATGATATCTCAAGTTCTACTGTACCAATTTACATGAAATTTGATGCAAGCCTTCTCTACATATTACTCTATCGCTCTTACAAGAAAACTATAACAAAATTTTAAATTTTACTATTTTAAAAAGATTCGGAAAAGACAAAAAAAACAGGGAAAAAATTACTTTTTATTTCAGACAACCGCCATTTTGCCAAAAAAAAATTTTTTTACTTTTCCGAGGTACGGGCCGGGCCATAACAGCATTAGTTTGGATTAACCCCTCCGCAACGTAAGCAGATTTAAGCGTTAAAAATAGGACAGCAGTCAAGTACAATAAGCGTGTTTATACGTCAGCGCGTGTGTTTCCATAGAAATCGTTATAACTCCGTTATTGTTTTAGTTACATCCCTAAAACAAAAAGTCAAAGGTCGATAGTAGATCAAGCTGCACATTTCTATCAAGTTGTCTATGGAAATACATAACAGGAATCAGCTGTCAATCGTGTAGTTGACAAAAATATTTACCCGCGCAAATTTGCTACCGGCAGCTCCACCGCGCTCCACATTTTAAATTTTTATTAAATATTTTTATATGAAATGATAAAAAACTGAGGTGACAAAAGTGTTTATTACACATATATACAATAGAATAAGTATTGTTGTTTGCATAATCTGTGATTTTAGTACCATTTTCACATAAAAACATCACGTGAGTCATTTTTACATATTTTTAATGTTTGCATTCTAAATTTTAATATTTACAAATGCTAATATTTATTTGTAATATAATAATTTGAAAGCCTATTTTGTAACCTTTCTAATACAGTTTTTACTATTCGGCTACGTTCAGAAATGTTTCATTTATAGAGCTTTAATTGTGAAGCGGTTATAACTAAAAGTTTTCGTAAAATGTCATTTCGTTTAAGACACCAAAAGCTAATATTCTCGAAAATTCGGAGGGGTTAAGAATTAATTTGTTTTTTTTTTTTCTGATTGCTAGGAGGGTTGCAATCGTGTCAACCAGGAGACAACTTGTTTTTTCCTGTAACTTTTTGAATTTTTAATTATTTCATTTGAATTTTTTTATGTACAGTAGGACCTCGCTAATCCGGATAGGAAAAAACAAGATCCCTTCCGAATCATTGAAGCGTCCGGATTATAGTATGCAATTTTTTTTAATAGGAATAAAACACATTTTTAACTTGGATTTCATTTATTAAAGTAAAAATTTAAAGTCAATTTAGACTAGAATATGTATGTACGTACAAATGTACTTATACAAAATTCAAACATGTAAGAAATTTGGGCACTTAACATGAAAAAAAAAAAAATAAAAGTTAATTAACGAGTGACGGCAAATGATTGAATATTGACACGTTTTGACCCGCACGCACCCGTCCGGATTACGGCGTGCACCGAAGTAATGGGGGTCCGGATTAGCGAGGCTCTGTATTCTTTATGTTTGATAAATATTTGGTAAAATAATGGTTACTAAAAATATAATTATTTTTTTTATTGCACCCGAAAAAATACCTACAATTCATGCTTCTAGACTGGAATATCCCCTTAACCTGTCAAAGGACAGGAAAAACACGGAAATTTCCTAACAAAGCACCACTTTGAATTTTGAATTGAATGTTTTGTGGATTAATTTTGAGCTATCATGTATTTTATTGACCGAAACACATTCCTAGAACAATAAACTATGTACCAAAACAACATTACTTGCGTTAATTACGTAAATTGGTAGGTTTTACGATGTTTTCGTCAAGTAACACGCATCAGACTTTGACAGAAAGAATCGCGGCAAATTTGACATTTTGATGCCACAGATAAAATCATTTAAAAATATTCTGGGGTTGCCAGGTGAATGAAATTTTTGCCTTGTCCTTCATACAAATTCTGTACATCGAAGGGTCAAAATCGCAGACAAACGTATTTTTTTCGAATTTTTTCTCGCTCGCATGCGCACAAACCGCGCGTGGATTCGCTTCTCCGGCCAATAAGAGGTTAAGATTGTGTACATCACATGTATTCACTTCCAATGTGGTGTCCTTGTCAAACGTCATGGACATATACAAAAATAAACTAATTACCCTATCGAAAATAATATGTCAGTAGAAAATTGATTCAAAAAGTTTATATCCACCATTTTAATATTTTCGTTGGTTCACACGAAAGGGATATCTATTATGTAATTTTAGCTCTTGTTCAGAAAAACAGTATTATCGAAATAACCAATGACTAAATAAAATACTCTAAAAGAGGACTTGGCCAATAAAACATTCTGTCCAAACGGTTATACAAAAATGGCAGATGAGATGGAAAGAATAATTATTACTTATCATATAAACTGAATAGTAACCATGGAAACTGCCGCCATTTTCATATAACATTTGAACAGAATGTTTGTTACGTGGGATATATAGGATCAGTATGCCAAGTCATTCTCTTAGGTAAGTATTTTGTTTAGTCATTGGAAATAACTGTTTTTGTGCTGATCCATTCAACTACGTTCAGAGCAAAAATATTTGTAAATCTCAACAGGCGCTCGGCATATTTGTCATTATATGGTGAAAATGTTTTATTTCTGCACTGTGTTATTTGTTAACCCCTCCGCAACGTAAGCAGATATATGCGTTAAAAATACGACAGCAGTCAAGTACAATAAGCATGTTTACACGTCAGCGCGTGTGTCTCCATAGAAACCGTTATAACTCCATTATTGTTTTAGTTACATCCGTAAAATAAAAAGTGAAAGGTCGATAGTGAATCATGCTGCACATCTCTATTCAAGTTGTCCATAGAAATACATAAAAAGAACATTCTGTCAGACGCGCAGTCTGACACATAATTTATCCCGCCAAATTTCCGACGGGCGCCCGACATCGTTAATTTCTATTAAATATTTTTATATGAAATGATAAAAAAGTGAGGTGACAAAAGTGTTTATTACACATTTATACAATAGAATAAGTATTGTTGTTTACATAATCTGTGATTTTAGTACCGTTTTCACATAAAAACATCACATGAGTCATTTTCACATTTTTTTAATGTTTGCATTCTAAATTTTAATATTTACAAGTATTAATATTTATTTGTAATATAATAATTCGAAAGCTTATTTTGTAACCTGTCTAAAACAGTTTTTACTATTCGGCTAAGTTCAGAGATGTTACATTTATAGAGCTTTAATTGTGAAGCGGTTATAACTAAAAGTTTTCGTAAAATGTCATTTCGTTTAAGACACCAAAAGCTAATATTCTCGAAAATTCGGAGGGGTTAATAATATGTTGTAACAAGTCTGGAATTTAAAATCGTCAAATTTTACAAAAAAAAATAATATAAAAATGAATCGCTAAATTTGTTGGTAAGCGCAAATCTCGAGAGCGGCTGAACCGATTTCGCTAATTCTTTTTTAGAATATTCCTTGAAGTTCGAGGATGGTTCTTACGGAGAGAAAAATTAAGAAAATTGCGCAGAAAATTAGATAATAACAGAAAACATTGCACGTTTGACAGTTCGCGTGTTAGAGAATGACATTTTGCAAAACAATGAATGATTATGCAAACAGGATTCTATTTTTGAAAAGTTGAAAAATTTATTTAAAGTAGGTACTCCCCTAATACTTTGAATAGAATCAAGAACTTTAGATATTTTAAATAGGTATCTATGTTAGGTACCAAATTTAATATGCATGAAAAATGGAAATTTGAATAAAAATTGTAAAAGGTGGCACGAGGGCTGTTTAAGAACTGAATGTACTGGGATTGAATACATGGAACGCGGGAGGAGGGTTGGCGGGACGAGGGAGCGGTAAAGGGAAGAGGGAAGGCGGGGAAGGTGGAAGGGGAACGCGGGAAGGGGGAGGGGGACCTGGGAGGGGGGGAGTGGGGAGAGGGAAGGTGGAGGTGACGGAGTGGGAACGCGAGAGGGGAAGAGAACGCAGGAGAAGAAGGGGAGGCGGAAGGGGAACGGGACGATGGGAAAGGACACTCAGGGAGAAACAATTTCTTTATTAAGTGGCATAGCGACGCATGCCGGGACCAGCTAGTTACTAATAAAAGTATATTGACTTATAGAAAAATTGGGTTATTTTTTTTTTAAATACATACATGTATTGTACTTAAAACTTATAATGAATTGATTAAAATTCATAAAAAGTGTGGTCTATTATTTGAAAAATTAAATTAATAAAAAGTTTAACCCTTCAGGCTAATTTATTCGGTTTTCGGAACAACAGAAATATGATCTAAACAGTGTTAAAAGAGAAAATATCACGCTTTATATTAAAGTCTAAAAGTTAACTGCAAAATAATTAGAATTTACACCTTTACGAATCCAAAGATTCCGACCACAATTAGAAAAAATGTTTTGAAAATTTGAGAATTTTTTATTTCATATTTTTACATGAAACGACAAAAAATTGAGTTGACAATAACGTTTGTAATACGTTTGCGTAGTAAATTATGTATGTGTTTTAAGTTTTTTCATTATCAGAAATTTTAGTTAGAAAAAACGTAACTTGTTTGTTGGCCAAATTTTTATATTTCAAAAATTAATGTTTTTAAAAGCGTGTTTCATCACCTTTCTAAAACAGTTTTTAGTTTTCAGATCCAATATTATTTATTAAGAAATATTCCATTTATTTGGATTTTATTGAAGAATTGAAATATTTTGGCCCTGAAAAATACGATCGAGGCTTGAGGGGTTAACAAATAAAAATCCATATCTCAGAACATAATCTGATAAAACTTTATCTATGCAGTACAAGAATGTATTACTTAGAATAATAATTATTAATTTATTATAACTTGTTTATCAGCAATGAGTCAAAATTATTTACCTAGAGTGACATCTATTTATTTTTCTGCCTACTTTGTTTTAACAAAATTGTCAATTATTGCTTAGGGGCCGCTCAAGTATTATGTAACGCACTTCGGGGGGGGGGTCTTGTGAAACGTTACTGTGCGTTACGAGGGGGGGTTCGAACAACGCGTTACGTAACATGTTTTTGTTTATTTAGATTAAAAAAAAACTAGGGAATTAAAATCTTCCAAGTTGGCAATCTTTTTCGTTCTCAAAATCGCTTGTTTTATTTATTACAAAGGTATTTAAGCGACTTTCCAGTACTTTGCGCAACTTAATTGTGACTTTCAGGTAAAAATTGTAACTTGGGCGTTACGTAGCGTTTGGGGGGGGGGGGGATACGGAAAAACGTTACGGCGCGTTACGTGGGGGGAGGGGGGGTCAAAAATCTTCAAAAATTGTGTTACGTAATACTTGAACGCCCCCTTAGCATCGAAAGCCTACTGCTCTGCATACACTAACGGAATCCTGGCTTAGTTAAATTTTATTGGATTGATTTGCATCACAATTTGTTCACAATTTATTCATTTAAAATAATATGTGGTATATTTGTGGCAAATAATATAGAAGATATTCAAAGCATCGCCCTGGTGTTAGACCACCATTCAGAATTGAACTTTGCTTGAAATGGCTATAGCTGTGTTGGGTGACCAGATCTGAATAGCAAGGTTTTCCCCCATCACCGTCTTCCCCGTCTCCTTCCCCCTACCTTCAGTCTCACAGCATACCCCAATGGGGGTTGGCAGTCTCACTGGCTCTGGACGGGAGCAGTTGGAACTCTTATGCAGTATTGAATCAAATTAAAAACTCTTTAAAGAAAAATCGCGCCCTTTAAGACTGAGTACCACATAAAATACAAGCAGGAAGATGACCAGTTGGCCATCCAAGACAAAGTTGAGGAAAACAACTCCAGAGGCCGTGCGAGGAGAGGCTGGGCTGAAATAGCACAGGGCAGGGACACCTGGAGGCGCCTTGTCAAAGTGATGGGTTCTAGATCCGAATAAGCGAAGGACGATTAATAATGATAGATCTCTTAATCGTTTATTCTCAGTCTATGACTAATGGCAGAGATTGGGTGTGGGTAGTTACCTGAAGGCTGTTGGCTTCATTAGTCTTGGCCCTGATGCTCTGCTCCTTGGCTGAAACTTCAGCCTCCAGGGCCAGGCGCTCCCGGGCCAGCTGCTCCATGTCCCGGGCCAGGGCCTCCATTTCCGGTGTGGCCTGAGGGCCGAGGGATGTCTCCTGAAACAATCGGAGGAAAAAATAGTGTTAATTACTAAACATCACAAAATCGAGGCCACATTGCAGGAACATAAAATAGTTAATTAAATGAAGACAATATTAGCGAAACTCAAACGAAAGTCTTGAGATAGAAAAATCAGAAAAAGATATTGGCACCTTTGGGACATTAATTATCAAATATCAAAAAATCATGGCAACACTGCAGGAGCATTCTGCGAAAAACATAGACAATAAATGGTTCCATGACAATTCAGAATCATACAATTTCAACACCCCTTTGAAAAATCATTTCATAAATTTTTAATTTTTTTTTTTTCATCACTATTAATGACTTTTCAAAGGAGGTGTGTAAGTTGCATGATTCTGAGTTGTCCAGTCACCACGATAAACACAAATAGAAATAAATGAAGGAGTAATACTTTTGAAATTAGAACAAAAACCACAATTACCACAGTACTTATTTTTAAATATAATGGCTTTTTACCCCAAAGGATTCCAGTCAAAAATCGCTCTAAAAAATAGGGAAATAATCAATTTTTTTTAAATCGGAATAATTATTTTGATCAGTTGAACATTTAGAGTAGGTAGTCACAACAGCCACACAATCAATTAAAAAATAATAAAAATAACAAAAGTGACAAGCCAGCAGGAGTTTATTATTTTTTATGTAAAATGTCACACATTTCAACCATAATTAATTTATCTTTATTGTTAATGCTTTGCGATATAATAAAGTCTGAGGGTATATATGAAAAAACGGAAAACGAACATGACGATGTGGTAACCAAATATTCATGGGGATTCAATGACAGTTATGAAGAGGACATTGTATTTCCAGGTATAAATTAAAATGTTTTAGGTTACGTTAGGTCATACTTCATTATTGAATCTTTTTAAAAGAGGGATAGTGTTAAAAATGTGTGGAATATTTAAAACACTGACGGACACTTACCGGAAAAAAGAGGTTTGTGATATGACACTTTGTACCACATGTTTTGTGAAGTCAATAAAAAACACATACAGCCTTACTAAAAAACCCAGTGAAAATTTTATTCAATTGACAAACGGCCGCGGATGTGAAAACATTACTAATTAAAAATTTGTTCATTGAAAGAAATACACTTGGTTTCCACGGCCTGAGAGGGTAGTTTATCTCTGTTTTAACCATTGATGTCCGAACGATATTTGTAATTTTTCCATAGTATTTTGAATGTTCTATATATTTCTTATTTTTGAAGGTGTCGTAAAAACAAATACCATTTATGAAAACTAGATAAAATTACCTTTTAGATTTGTATATTTGAAATACAGTTTAGTTTTCAAAAACTGACATATTTTAAGATTCAAACTCGGAAATAAATGGAAAAAAATTTCTTACCAAATTTTTTTTGACTAAAATGTAGAGAAATTAAAAAAAAAAAAAATTCAAAAACAGTCCTTTTATGTAATAAATTTGGAAGGAAACTATCACCTCACTTTTTCCTCGTGCATACAATAAAAAAATAATAAAAAATTTCAAAGTTTTTTTTATTGCTAAAAAACTAACCTAAAAATTATACCGTCTTTTATATCAGATTTCTTGAATCTCTAAAGACGTTAATTTCTTTGATGCATTTAGGCACACATGTATTAGATATTATTATTTAAAAAAAACACCACTTTCATAAAATTATCGTAAAATAAAACCTTTAAATGTAAATTTGAATTCTCATGTATCATATAAAATAGTTTTTGACACTTCAATTTTCAAAGTACGATTATTGTTTTATAACTTGACTAAAACTTATGAAAAACCACAAAAAACACGGTAAATATATCAATGATATAAATATAAGAGTAAATTATTCATATTAATAGAAATTAACCATCACATAAGTAATATTGCACACACAAAAATCATTTCGCACACACAGAAATCATTTCGCGCTTCAAGCGTCTTTTTCGAGCGCGAACAACGAATGCGCAGGCGCCGCGCTGCCGCGCCACCTAGCGGTTATGAAGGAAAACAAACAATTTAGTACTTAAATATGCATTGTTGCCGGATTTACAATACGTTTTATGACCAAATCTTATTAGTAATGTTATCATGTTTTAGTGTATTTTTGTTTTATTCATGTTGCTGCAATAACACGGGTTATCTGGCATTCTGTGGTTTTTTTTTAGTAAGGCTGATAGTGTTCGCATTGTGATACAAATAGACAGGACAGGCCATATACAAAACTCGACTTCCCAGTCCATTACGTCTGTATCGCCTCTCTGACTAAAATACATATATATACTAAAACGACATTAACAGACATTGATCATGATATACCAATAGGTTAGGTTCGGTTGATTTAGGTTATGTTAGGTTAGGTTTGTTCTTTTCCTTCACTTTTCTTGAATGTTCTCTATTGCCATTTTAATATTTTCAATAATAATTATTAATTTTAAAAGCAATCTAAAATGGAAACTTCCTAAACAGTTTGTTTTTGACTGATATAATATTTTGACCTAGGTTTCGCCTAAGCAGTTTACTGGCCGCTAATAACAAACAATTGTCACTGAAAACCGACACCATTAGGGGAAGTTGCAACTTAACCCGTCAAGTCTATTTGTTCAGTTTTCGGAACAACTCATACAGTTCAGAAATCATTGTATCTCCCTTAATATCGTGGTTAGAAATATAAACATATTAGAAAGAGAAAATATTGAAGCTTTATTTTCAAATCTAAAAATTAACCACAAAATATTTTTGTACACCTTTATGAATCCAAAGTTTTCAACTGCAATTTGAGAAAAAATGATTTAACTTTGAGTATTTATTTTTATTTTTATTTAATTAAATGAAGACATTATAAGCGAAACTAAATCAAAAATCTGGAAACAGAAAAATCAGAAAAAGATTTTGAGACCTCTGGTACTCGAACCCAGGACCTCTTGCTTTCCGGGCGAAAAGTCAATAGATGTCGCATATTAAATAAAATGGATAAAGATTTATCCAGACACTATCTAGAGAGCATTTAGTTCGGGTTTGAATCTTGCAATCATACATAAAGATATGCGTTAAGAAAATAATATATTCGTTAAGAAAATGAAGATAGTTGTGGGTGGTTCTTAGTCGAAGTTTGATACAGTTAAAAATGACCGAATTTGATATCGGCACCATGGCGCAGTGGTTAGCGCGTATGCTTTTTTGTTTTTAAAAAATGTTTATTTCTAATTATACAATTTGAAAGCGTATTTCATCACCTTTCCAAAACAGTTTTCGGATACTTTCAGAAATATTCCATTTATTTTAATTTTATTGCAAAACGCAAATATTTTGGCTTTCTTGACAAATACGGTTGAGGCCTGATTTTGATGATAATATTTGACTTATTACTTTAAATGTAATATTGTGTTATTATGAGTATTTTTACTACTTATATGTGTTATTGTTTTTTATTATTAACTGTTCATGTTTTTAAAGCGCCTGCTCTCAACACAGGTTCTCCTAGTGAGACAGGCATAGGACATATCAAATTGTAAGCCTAGAATAAATAAAGATGAATTAATAAAAAAATAATAAATAAAGTTTCTTTGGGTACACATTTCATATAATTATTCCTAGGTCTCGACCAGGAGATATTAAAGGAGCTAGAATTGAGATGGGAGGCTCACTACGAGTGTTTGACCTCGAGGCTGAAGACTTCCGTGGTCACCAGAGCCGATGCCCGCATGGTCTACGAGGGAGAAACAGTTCTCTTGCCGTGTCAGACGTGCGTAGCCCCGCATTGGCACAGGCGCATTCAATGGAAATACACAAAGGTATTACAAAAACAACATAAACATTATTAGTTTTTTACTACAATAGTTTTTGTGACCAATATTTTTTCTATAACATGATAGTGGAGAGGTACAATCGAACTCAACCTAACCTAACATATCCTAGCCTATACAGCATGACCGTTATGCTTTATGACCGATAACATTTTGGTAGAAAAAATATATTTTTTGTTTTTAATTGAAAAAAATATATCATTGGACAGCAAAATCACTTCTACATTTTAACTAAAAATATGCTCTGGAATCGCTGATTAAAAAATCCTTCAGATTCTTGCTTTTAACAACTGTGTACGAAATGTATGTCATTGAAGAAGAAAATAATATTAAAATGCCCTTCGATAATGTGTATAAATATCCCTCAAAGTTATTCCAATAAAATTAAACAAAATTTGCATTAGCACGCTGGGATTTGAATTCGGGACCTCCAGATTTATAGTCAAAGCCTTACTCCTTGACCACATGGAGAAATAAGAAAGAGTTTGAAACATCCCAACCTTATAATTTGACCAAAAAAAAAAAAACGCTTCCTACTTCCACATATCATTTGCCTACCCACTATCTCCAGCCTCACAACATACCCCAACCGGGGCTAGCTCGGCGTGGCAAGCCAACTACGAATGCTAGCAAACTACTATGTCCTTTCTCTGTGAGGAAAGATACATGGTAGAGGACGGCCCTTCTTCTGCTTGAGGTCTAACTGTAATACATTTTATCCATTCAAGTATTCAATTCAATTCAATTTATTTATTCTTTAAAAACATTACAAAATTTAAAATTTTAATGCGTTTTAAAAAAAACCTTACCATTAAATTAAATATTTAAATGGTAGGCAAAAAAGAAAAAAAAACTATATAAGCATTAATTGAGCTTGCCTTTTAAAGGCAGCTTCACTGACGCTAAATATGTCGATATCTGAATTAATTCTGTTCAACAGCGAGATTGCTCTCCCGACTGGCATAACAATTGGCAAGTTAGTTCTGCAAGCCGGGAGATAAAACAGTCTATGCTGTCGATGACGGAGATAACCATCGGGAACATAGAAACTAATGCTCTCCATGATAGCCGAGTTTTCGAACCTTCCACGAATCAGTCTGAAGAAATGTGTTACAATGAGCACATCCCTTCTGACCCGTAGAAGGTTCACACCGAGCATGCCCAAGAGAAAGTGGGTAGGGTAGAGCCAATATATAAGTATGAATGCCACTAGAAGGTACCTACCCCAATTTCATTAAATATTATGTTTCAGAATCCTACCCACTGCAAGCCCAAGCTCCTACACTACACAAGTTCTATGATTCTGTACTCGAATGGTTACTTGCAAATTTACAATGTCAGACCCGAGATGGAAGGGCTGTACCTGTGTGACCATGAATCTACCAATGGCATACCAATCCTGCTGGAGGTGGTAGAGGATGATGAAGAGCCTTACGAATCGGTAATTATTATTTCAATTATAACGGTACGATTGAGAGCTTGTAAAATATATTGATAACTGATTTTTTACTATCATGTCCAGAGCAACATTGTGGCCTCCCCACATTATTGTGGTACATTGTGAGGCTGGGGAGTATCGGATGATTAATAAACATGGCTAAAACCACTTTATCCCTTATATATATGTAAAAATTGGGTACCACCCGAAGAGGGGTCACCAGGGTTCCCGATTGCATTGCATAGTGATTGCATCCTTTTCGCCCTTTCCAGTTCCAACACTTGAATATTAGTTTACGACAATAACATATTTTACTCCAAATATGCTCATCCAAATATGAATTGCACTAAATGTTGATTTTTAACAGATGTTTAAACATTGGGCCTAATAAGTAATTATTTCAGGTGAGGCCAAAAACCGATCCTGACGGAAAGCACGCTTCGTCCAACGTAACTCTGCCCGAGGACCAACTAAACATGTACACCAGCTGGTCACCCTGGTCTATTTGCAGTTCTTGCACCACCGTGGGAATACGTTACAGGATAGGAATCTGCTTTGTGGAAATACAAAATGGTTCAATGGTAAAAGGAGCATCATCCGAATTTCAAAAACATATGAATAGTGAGTTTTTTTTTTAAATACATAATATCAAAACTAGCTAAAAATTGTGCAATCATGGTATGCCCCAGAACTTGCGTCATTCAAATTCAGACAGTATCTTTTATCCAACTATTGACGTAATGATCTGACTAAGTATTTGATTCATTTGATTATGCCACGTCTTCTTGGGGTATAAAACTTCTTAGAATTCTAATCCTATAACTTCTTCTTTTATCGACACTTATTATAAAGTAAGTATACATTTTACTGGTGAGGTTTAGATGAGAAAATATTTTATGAGAAAAACAAAAAAATAATAAAAGTTAATTATTAGCAGATAGAATCGAGATTAGTTGATTTTTGAAACATTCAAAACTGTCAACACTAAATATATCTATAGATTCGCAGTATTTATTCGCAAGGTTATGGATTCTTGGAATTGGTGAGTATATAGAGTAATTAGTGTTGAGTTTATTGTTGCATTTAAAAATATCTTTACTACGAGTTTGTCTAGCGGGTATGCTAATGCAAATTAGTTCCAACAAATTAGGGCTGTCAATTAAAGATTTTATAATTTTGTATAAAAATAATAAATCAATTAACACTCTTCTATCTGATAATTTAAGAAGTCTGGTTTCAGCGTGTAAGTAATTATAATTTATAAATTCGATTGGAATTTTCATTTTAAAATTGATGCACTGAAGAAATTTGTTTTGTACCTTTTCCAATGATTGAGAATGAACATTGTAGTATGGTGACCATACAGAGGAATTGTATTCTAATCTGCTTCGTACTAGTGAGCAATACAGATGTTTTAATGTTAACATACTTTTAAAATTTGCCCCCATTCTCAGGATAAAACCTAGTATTCTCATTGCATCGCTTGTTATTTCATCGATGTGTACATCAACTTGTAAATCTATTTATTTATACGCCTCATGTTTATACAAACTTTATAATAACATAATTTGTAACTATTTTCTATTCCAGAATTCGTACATGGCTTGCCATGTAGATCAAAGTATTTGCAGCAATACAAAAATATTTCAGAAGCAGAAAATCGGAAAAGTGAAATAATGACTGCTTTGTGTGAGGTAAGTCAGAGTGATATTTTTCTTCACTGTTACTTGCTTTCCACTTATATATAGAATGCTACAGCGTGTCTAAATTATATAAAATGATATCTCCAATAAGGTTTTCCAAGGGACGGGAAAAATACTTCTTGCATAATTTTAAAAACAAATATTACTTTATATACAGGGTTTCATAGTAATTTCACTACTAACACACCATATGCCCTTCTTCCACAGGGATTCACAAGTATCTAATACTAGACGATTGCCGACGACAGTCTCTCGCGACCGGCCGAGCGAGGTTCGAGGTTGTTCCCATTCCTCGAGACTTTAAACACAGCATCGCTCGCGCCAGACACTTTGCAACAATGTGTGTGTTTTAGATCAATGCTAGGAGATAGGATACAAAAATTACAACTACAGCAACTGTTGGATTGTGAGTGAGATTATGAAAGCATTCTAGTTTTGAAAATTTGAAAATTCAACAATGATCGGTGACAACGCAGATCTCGTAATTTTAATGTGATGTGTGCGCGACAAGTTGTGTAGTTGTTCCCAACGCGAGTACACAACATGAGTATTGAATATTTGCATATCCCTGTGGAAGAAGAGTCTTAGATAAAAATATATTGATGATGAATTCTCTATTTTGACTAGAAAGGAAATTGTTTCAGGGACATTGCCCCAACAACACGGAAGTGGAGAACCGTCATGGAAACATGCTAAGCCTGCAGCAGCACCAAATCGGACAGTTCGGCCGTCTCATCGACATTCCGCAATCAGTCCCGGTGCCGGGCAGGATCTTTATCCTGGCCAATGTGGGGGCTGATCTAAAGATCAACTGCCCAGGGTATCCTTTTTCACATTCCTCCTCACCACATACCCCAATTGGGGAAGCCATGGTCCAACTAGCACCAACCAAAGGGTTGAATGCAGTTGGGACTCTTGTGTGGTTTCACATTTTGAAAAAAGTCACATACAGTTTGACAAAGATAACTTTGTAGGTGGCCAGAAGAGGATTAAAGATGCCATGTTTGCTTTTATTTGCCTATCAAAATATTTTCACCAACAGTTTTTTTTTTTAACGATATAATACGGTACAAATGGGATAACCTATGAAAATGTCATTGATTGGCATGCACAAACATAGGAAACAAAAAGTTTCCGCAATTGCAGTATTGGGACGAGCTGCCGCCATTCTAAGTTTTCTTGTCCGCCTTGCGGAAAAAAAAATACCCATGTTTTAAAATCTCATATACTAAATTTACAGCCACTGTAGATATTGTGAAAGATAAAAAAAGTATTATTGTGATTTATTTTTAGGTTATTATGCCGTGTTGTGCTACCTCCTTCTTTAGCCAACGTTTCAGACAGCATTACAGTGTCCATCATCAAGCGCATTTTAGCTAATAAGATAATATTATTGTGCACTTTTTATGTTTCTATTTCATTTATTATTTTTACCTGTGTATTTGATTTTTTCATTTAACATTACATGGCTATTTCGATACATAAATTTCAGAAATACCAAAAATTTCCTTTTCATGTGAAACATTAAATAAATAAAAAAATTAAACATAAAATTGTATTAAAATATGATGCAATCGCCTCCTTTCGGAAAGTATGTAGGTACATACCACTAATTTTTCAACACCATTTGGTTAAAGTAAAAAATATGCACTTGGATTATTGGACATTTTTAAACTTACTTTCATCTTCCGATGAGCCATCTTGGTGTTGCCATTAAAACCTTTTAAATGAATGCAGTGCCCTCATTTTTTGTCTACATACTATTAAATTTCAAAACTGTACTGTGTTTAAGGAATACTATTTTCAGGAATATTCTGTCGGAGATTACCACTAGATGGAAAGTGGGCGAACCTGTTGATTTTCTCAGAGAAAATGTATTCCTAAAGTCCAGAATAAATATCACAGCCAGGCAGCAATTAATCTTAAAAAATGTTCAGATCGAAGACAGCAACATTTACAGGTATGAATAAATAAAAACCTAATTTAAACTTTACTAAGGCTTAGTTGTTTTGTAGAAATTCATGTGTGACAAAGTCATCAAGTGGCTTTCAGCGCCATTTTGATTTTTTTGACAATTGAAAGGTTCCCGCTGAACTTTCAACGGGGACCTTTCAAATGTCAAAAAAAACAAAATGGCACTGAAAGGTCATTTGATGGCTGGGCCTAAGAGTTTGTTTCTGAAAACTATTGATATACTGAAATGTGAATTTTATAATAATAATTAACAACCCTTTTTAATGCCCTATGCCCAAATATTCATCGATTAGAACAAAATTACCAACACACGAAGAATTTAAAATTGCACCAAATGGTACATTTTTAAAAGGTATTTTGAAAAGAGGCAAATTCATTTAACAACACGGCAGTGGAATGATTTACAATGAAACCCTCTTATGCCACTAAAAATGGGTGAGTTCCGCATTTTGCCGGAGGCCTCCGAGGCGTGCTTCCTTTTAAAAGTAGTCGAGGTCTAGGAGCATGTCCCGGGTCCGAGTTCTTTGGTGCGGACTGGGTACTAGGTGCTATTACGGCTACCGGGATGTACGGTACAACTAAACTCGGAGCAGGACCAAGATAGATCCCGCACAAGCAGATACGGGGATGCCAGTGGAGGCATTCAAGTTCCAGCTCCGGGTCCCGCTCCTAGTTCCGGGTTTGAGTCCGTCGTTTGAGAGTAGTCGATTTGAAAAAGGAGTAGGAATAGAATCCACTTCCCACGAAGAACCCGAGTTCAAGAGCCCACTTCATCTGAACCTACACATCGCTACATCCCACATAAAAGGTTTTTCAGCTTCACTGTTCCTCCCTCAGCATGTGTTTCTTGTTTTCTTTCTGCTCTCAAAATACTCTCCACACAGCATCCCCAAATATGACAGAGGCCCCTAAGGAAATGATTTCCCTCAGCTCATGTGGAGTTAAAAATAAATAAAACCATCTAATGACTTTTTCTCTCTGGAATTTCTAGATCAACACAACTATTTATTCAGAGTGATTTCTATGGGCTATGAAGCTTTTACAAACATATTTAAAAAAAATTTCAACAAGATTTCATGTTGTTTTTTTCTATAGTTCAGAAAGAAAAATTAGTTGTCATGTGAAACAGGTAATAAAGCTACCTAAAGAATGAAGGTAATTTTTAAAGAATTGAATGTTCATTTAGTTGCTGGAAATTGGAGGAACTAGCCGGCTCCATGAAGCTGGTCGTGAAGGAATCTTCGGAATACCATTTCCACTGGAGTGTGTCTTCGCTGACGGCATTGATCATCTTCCTAGCCTTTTTATTGTGCCTGATGAGGGTCTGCAGGACGCATTTCCGAATTCACAGACTCCAGAGGATGCAGAAGAGGCAAGGGAACAAGTATAAAAAAACCAAGTGAAGTGGTCAGTGACCGACCAAAGTTTCGGTTTCAATAAATGAGTTTTAGCCAAAAATTTGTTATTAAAGTATTGTGTACGTTTTCACTTTAACCCGTCAAACTAATTTGTTTACTTTTCGGAACAATTCTTATAGGTTTCATAGAAATCATTGTGTCTCCCTTGCTATCATAGTCGAGAAATAAATGTTAGAAAGAGAAAACACCACGCTTTATATTCAAATCTAAAAATTAAACAGAAAAGAAGTAAAATGTGTACCTTTATGAAACTAAAATTTCAGATCACAATGTGAACTTTTTTTTTGAAACTATGGGAATTTTTTAATTATTTTTACATGGAATGATAAAAAATTTGAGGTGACAATAATGTTTATAATACATTCGTCTAATAAAATGTGTTTCGATTTTTTTTCATTATTAATAATTTTAGTTATTTTGAAAACTTTTTTACTTTTGCATGCAAATTTTTTATTTTTTATCAAAAATCATGTGTTTATTTTGATTTATAAAAATTGATAGCATATTTTGTTACCCTTAACCTCTAATGGGCCGGAGAAGAGGCGCGCGCGTATTATGCGCATGCGCGAGAAAATAATTCAAAAATTTGAATAAAATTTTCGACCAAAAACTGTTTGTCTGCGATTTTGGCCCTTCTATGTACAGAATTTGTGTGAAGAACAGGGTCGGAATCGCTTGCGCCAACATTACTCTGTGAGATGCGTATAAATTTCATTCATCTTGCAACCCCAGAATATTTTTAAACGATTTTATCTATGACATAGAAATGTCATTTTTGCCACGAATTTTACCCATCAAAATTTATGCGTGTTCCTCGACTAAAACATCGTAAAACCTATTAATTTACGTAATTAATGCAAGTAATGTTGTTTTGGTACATAGTTTATTGTTCTAGGAACGTGTTTCAGTCATTAAAATATATGATAGCTCAAAATTAATCAACAAAACATTCAATTCAAAATTCAAAGTGGTGCTTTTTTAGTGAATTTTTGTGAAATGGCCTGGCCACTCAGAGGTTAAAAAACATGTTTTAGTTTTCGGATATGTTCAGAAATATTCCATTTATTTGGATTTTATTGGGAGGCAGAAATATTTTGACCCTCTGACAAAAGTATGGTAAAGGTCTGAGGTATTAATAGAAAATAAAAGAATAGAAATTAATAGAAAACGTCACAAAAAGTACCGTGCACGTCCGTTATTCTTTTTTATGTTGCTCCCGTCTGGAGCCAGTGAGACTATGGCATCCCCAATTGGGGTACATTGTGAGGCTGAAGGTAAGTGAGGAGGGAAAGCAGATGGGAAGAGAAAGTTGGGAAACAATCTGGCTATTCAGATTTATTCACCAAACACTAATGCCATTTGAAGCCAAAGTTTCAATTCTGAATGATGGTCTTACACCAGGGCGATACTTAGGGCTTCCACTCTGGAACGTGCCGCTAATATACCTTATATTATTTTGAATGATTAAATTGTGAAGACACAAATCAATCAAAATTTACTTGCGTACGCCGGGATTTCAAGCCACGACCTCCGAATCGCTAGTCGAAAGCCTTGCCCCTCGATCACAGAGGCTGTTGCCATCTGTAGTGTTAGTAACGAGATTCAGTACCATATGACTTAAACATTCAGAGATTTTTTTTAAATTTTGGTTGATAACTAACGTAGGTGACAGCTGTGGTTAAAGGGTTACGCAAGAAGAATTCTTATTTGGGAACCTTTTTTATTATACCAATTACTAGAGATTAATAAATTAGTTTCAGAGCTTAATGTTGTCATGAGAAGTAGTGAATAAGGGGTGTTACCTTGACGGCGGGCTGGAGCGGGGCGGGGGTACTGGCCGAGGGGGGGATCATGTCGGGTGCCAGCGCGGCAGGAGGCTCCACCCCCCGCAGCTTCCTCTGCACCATCCACATGGCCAGGGCAAACTGGTCGGCCGACAGCTTACCACTGCTGTCCCAGTCGCACAGGCCCCTAAACAAAACCAAACAAACATTCAAACTTTCTGTAATGTACACAATGTTAGAACCAAAGATATTGAAATATAAGAGATGTGCTATCCGCAGTTTTTACTGGGCGGGACTGAGTTTCCTGGCGTCGCCGATATTGTTAACCAATACTATTGCACACCTTCAAAAAATCGAATGGACGAATTCTTTCCATATTCAAAATATGCCCATTAGGTAGTAGTCTGCCGACGGTCGGGCGGCCATCATAGCCTATCTCTTGTATTTAAATATCTTTGGTTAGAACTAATAATGTAACTTTAAAATAAGGAGAAACTTTCTTACACAAATATAAGGTTATAAAAAACTTCTTACGTATGTGGAAAAACCTTACGTAATATGAGTTCTAAATTAAGCCAAATTTTGTATTTCAGTGCGGCACTATTTTTGATAATCACAACTTTTTAAAACTTCTATATCTTATATCTTGACAGATTTATGAATTTCTTATCTTAAAAGGTTCATTAACACATAAATAAACAATAAGACCCAGTTGTTCTGCAGAAATTCACATGTGACAAGTCATCAAATAGCCGTTCAGCGCCATTTTGTTTTTTGACATTTGAAAGATCCTCGTTAAATGCCGAATATCTCTAGTTGCGTTTTACCTTTCTATCAAATCGTAATATGCTGACCAGCTTAACAATATAATAATGTCCTCTTCTGCTGATCACAAGTTGTTCAAAAGTCGAAATGGACTTAGAATCGGCATTTAAAGGGAACCGCCAACTGTCAAAAAAACAATGACAATGTTACATTTGAATTTTTGTGAAACAACGCAATAATATTATAGACAGTGAGGCATAACAAAAATCATTAGTCTACTCAGCGCCGCTCACAAATACTACCACATTGTTACACCATCATCGTCTTCAAACTGTTTTATGTAAACATTCAGTAAGAAAACGATTCAAATAATTTTTTGGTTCACTTATCTGCTAAATTCATCACGTATTTACATAGTACACAGCCGTTCAACGCATAAATATATGCTAGAGGTGCATTTTTTCACAATTTAGATAAATGCTAAGGTGTTTATTTAACCACTCCAACCCGTAAACGATTTTACATGACAATGTAATAATAGCAGTCAAGTACAATAAGCATGTTTTCAAGCTAACTCATGTGTTAATCGCAAAACACCTGGGTGGTTAAACATTTTATAAACGCATCCGAGAAGCTCAAATTCTCAGGCTAATTATTTCGGTTTCAGGAACAACTCATATAGGTCTCATCGTTATGTCTCCCTAACTATAATGCTTAGAAATATTATCTAAACGGAGTTAGAAAAAGAAAACATTCAAATCTAAAAGTTATCTACAAAATAATTAAAATATACACCTTTATGAATCCAAAGTTTCCCGCCGCAATTAAAAAAAAATTATGAAACTTTGGGAATATTTTTATTTTTACAAGAAACAATGAAAAAGTGAGTTAACGAAACGTTTATAATACAATTGCCTAATAAAATTTGTGTGTTGTTTTTTCATTATCAGTAATTTTAATTGGAAAAAACGTAAGGTGGGCCATTTATAAAACTTTTTTTATGTTTGCATTAAAATTTCAAAAATTATATGTTTATTTCGAATTTTTAAATTTGAAAGAATATTTCATCACCTTTTAATCTTTTCACCGCGGCGGCTGACTAAAGTCATTTCATCAAGTGGCTCACACCGCCCGGCGGCTGACTTCAGTCATTTTCAAGTTTCGACTTCGTTTTCTAAGCACATGTATGCCGTATACGATCGAAATTTATATTAAAAATAAGAATATTCATTTGTGGTGCGACCTCTCTGAGAATGTTTATCAACTACTTCATTGTTTATCTTGGTAAATGAATAAAACCGAGAGCGCGGCCCCAGCCGCCAGTCACAGTTTTGAAAATGCGCGCGAATCTGATTGTCTCTTTCGAGCAGACCCCGTAGCGTATTAGTAATAATACTTGTGCGTCGATATCCACTTTGAAATCTACTTTATTTTTGTGTACATAATTATTTAATTGTTGTATTATTTAAAAATTGACTAATTCAATTTTAAAAACATCTTGTTTTGTGTGTTTAAGTATGAATTTTAAAACTTTTTTTTTTAACAACACTCAAATTGTCGACACATGGCTTATCTGAAATTGATATTGAAGCAATGTTAGATTCGGAAAGTGTTTTTGAAATAAGTGATGACTGATGACGATACAGATATTGTTTTTGTTGGGCATTATGAAAGTTATGTCTCAATCCCGTCAGTTCAGCCAACAACTTCTTCTGCTGAACCTTTGACTTTCCCATCTCAACCTAGCAGGGGCCCTCTAAATTCAGAAACCTATTCGTAATAAATTCGCAAAAATACCGAATATTTTCTGCGTAAACCAAATATTTGCGGTTGATTGCCGCCGTGACCGGTTCTTAAAACTTAGATATTCGTAGTAAATTTGTAAAAATACAATATATTTCCACGTAAATCGAAATTTCCGAAACCGAATCCCATCTCGGCCGCCCCACCAAATTTAGATACCTATTTGAAATAAATTCACAAAAATACCATATTTCCGCGAAAATCGAAATATCGCACCGGATTTCCTTTGCAGGCGGCCATTCTAATTCGGGAATTAGAAGTAAATTCGGAAAAATACAAAATATTTCTGCGTAAATGGAAATTTCGCAGCCGAATCACGTCGTGGCTGGCCCTCTAAATTTAGATACCCGTTTGATTCACAGAAAATACGATATTTCCGCGTAAATTTTTTTTCCGCGTTGCAGGCGTCCATTCTAATTAAGATGTTCATAGTATTCGTAAAAATACCCACCATTTCTGTTAAAATCAAACATTTGTGGCCGTTTTCATAGAGGCCGGCCCTGTGAATTCAGATATTTCGAGTAAATTTGTAAAAATACGGTAAATTTCCTCGAAAATAGAAATTTGCGGCCGATTTCCGCCGCAGCCGGCTCTTTAAATCCATATAATCGAAGTAAATTCGTAAAAATACGGCATTCCGGTGTAAACCAATTTAGATTTATAAAATAATAATACGAATTAGTTCGATATCAACCGCATAAATTAACGTTTTACGGCGATTTACTGCCGTAAAATGTCGATCTTATTAACCTCTGGGCGGCCGCTTGTCACCCGGTGGCCGCGGCATCTGCGCATGCGCGAGAAAATAATTCAAATATTTGAATAATATTTCCGACAACAAACTTTTGGTATACGATTTTGGCCCTTATATGTACACAATTTGTATGAAGAACAATGTCAGAATCGCTTGCGCTGTCATTACTCTCGGAGACGCTACAAGTTTCATTCACCTTGTCACCCTGGAATATTTTTAAAACGATTTTTTCTATGACAATCGGCTGTCAGAATTTGCCGCGAATTTAACGGTCGCAATAAATGCGTGTATCGCGAATAAAACGATCATAAAACCTATTAATTTACGTAATAAATGCAAGTAATGTGGTTTTCGTAGATAGTTTATTAACTGAAACACGTTCACATCACAATAAACTATCTACGAAAACCACATTACTTGCATTTATTACGTAAATTAATAGGTTTTATGATGTTTTATTCGCGATACACGCATTAATTGCGACCGTTAAATTCGCGGCAAATTCTGACAGCCGATTGTCATAGAAGAAATCGTTTTAAAAATATTCCAGGGTGACAAGGTGAATGAAACTTGTAGCGTCTCCGAGAGTAATGATGGCGCAAGCGATTCTGACACTGTTCTTCATACAAATTGTGTACATAGAAGGGCCAAAATCGTAGACCAAAAGTTTTTTGTCGGAAGTATTATTAAAATATTTGAATTATTTTCTCGCGCATGCGCATATGACGCGCGCGCCGGCGCGTCTCCGGCCTGTCAGAGGTTAATGCAAATTTATCAGTGAAAACAATATAAAATAATTTCACAACATAAATATCAATAAAATGTTAACTATAGAAGTATCTATAAACTAAAACCATAGCATCTTTTAAAATTCGATAAAATTAAAATTGATAACGTTATTATCAAGCTCTGCAAGTATTTTAGTGTGTATTTTTGTTACAGCTGTTTCAGTTTACAGTTTGAAAATGGTTTTGCAAACATTATAACACTATCAAATTAAATTTTAATTAAATTAAAAAAAAAAAACAAAAAATTAAATGGAGTTCTACGAATTAAACACAAAAACAATTAATAAAAATAGAGCATCGGTGCAGTGGCCCTTCTTGACGCGTCTCGTATTTCACTACACGAGCAAGTAGGTAGCTATATGTTACGTCATACGTTGCTAGAAGCGGCCATGTTAGAGATTGCTTTGTTTGTTGATATTCACGGCGTGTTTATATTAACGCAATTATAACGTTATCTTCATTTCAGTTGATCTCAAATTAATGTTTATTGATACTTCGATATTGGAGGATGATGTTATCAAGATTTATTAATGTTTTTAGGATTAATCCAGACAATGATTTTGTTTTCTAAAAGGGTCTATGTAAAAATGACATTCGAAAAAGAAAGTGCCGCGTGGGGACGACTGCTTAGGTATATTTTTTTAGCGGTTAAAAGGTTAAAAACAGTTATTAGTTTTCAAATGCATTCAGAAATATTCCATTTATTTGGATTTTATTGCAAAGCTGAAATATTTTTTACATTCTGACAAAATTTGATTGAGGCCTGAACTTTGCTTATTTGGGACAAAATGTTTGGTCCCCGATGTATACAATTAAAAGGAATTGACTGTATATGCAACTATGTACATGCAATTTTTTGGTATTTTGTCGACCGGTATGTTACGCATATAAAAATAACTGCAATGAGGATATGTCTAAGGAATAAGTTTTAACACAAAAGCTTTGCATTTCATTGGCTTCCACATGTTTCTTAGAAGGTTGAGTTTATTGTACACAAAATGCTGTTTTCGACAGTCACAAATTTACTCACAAAGGAATATAGCATTGCAGTCAATAATGAAGAAGTTCGAATGTTAACCCCTCAGGCCTCGGGCAAATTCTGTCAGTAGGTCAGAATATTTCCGCTTTGCAATAAAATTAAAATAAATGAAAGATTTCTGAAAGTATCAGAAAACTAAAAACTGTATTTGAAAGTTGTTGAAATACACTTTGAAATGTTATTATTAGAGATAAACATGTAATTTTTAAAAATATATATTTTTAGTGAAAACATAAAAAAGTTTTAACCTCTAATAGGCCGGAGACGCGCGGGCGCGCGCGTATTATGCACATGCGCGAGAAAATAATTCGAAAAAATATCGAACAAAAAATGTTTGTCTGCGATTTTGGCCCTTCTATGTACAGAATTTGTATGAAGAACAGGGTCAGAATCGCTTGCGCCAACATTACACCATAAGATGCGTGTTTCATTCACCCTGCAACCCCAGAATATTTTTTAACGATTTTATCTGTGACATAGAAATGTAATTTTTGCCGCGAATTTTAGCTGTCAAGATTGATGTGTGTTCCTCGACTAAAACATCGTAAAACCTATTAATTTAAGTAAATAATGCAAGTAATGTTGCTTTGGTACATAGTTTATTGTTCTAGGAACGTGTTTCAGTCAATATAATATACGATAGCTTAAAATTAATTCACAAAACATTCAATTCAAAATTCAAAGTGGTGCTTTTTTAGCGAATTTTCGTGAAATGGCCTGGCCTCCCAGAGGTTAAAAATGACTCAGCTGGTTTTTTTTTACAATAATTAATGGTAATGAAAAAATAAAAACATGCATTCATTTTATTAGACAAATGTATTATAAACATTATCATCATCTTAGTTTTTTGGGTAAATATTTCCCTATCGAGTCCACGCTCAAAACAGACTTTAAAAAATTAAAACAAATTGTACTAGGTAGATTACATTTAGTAATAAGTAATTCAGTAACCGGAATTGAAAAATATTGCATTTTAATGTTTATTTTGATAACTTTAAAAGTGCGAAATGTCATTTCTCAAGGAACGCCATGTTATTAATTACGACGGCAAACGTCTCGCTTGATTTTTCGTGTTTATGAAACCGAACAAAATAATGATTAATACGGATTATTTATCATTTCCGAAGATTGCAATTCATACTTATTATTGTCTAACTCAGAGGTTCCCAAAGTGGGTGAGACCAGGGGTGCCGCGAGGCGCCCCTGATGTCTCTACTAAAATTCAAAATTGACATGAACGAATACAAACATTTTAAGGAATGGAAAATCAACCGCGTGGCTGGTCCGCGCTCTGGAAACAGATTGGGTGGGAGGCTCAGGAGTGGGGATACGGTAGTGGTGATGCCCCAAGATTTTACTACACAGGAAGAAGAAAATCTAATTGACCTCTCGAGTGACGGCAGCCTAAAAACAAAATACGCTTGTTTGGATTTGACGGAGTTTTGATATTAGTAAAAAATCAGTATCCGATTCTAAATGCAAAAGCCGTAAGGGTCCTCATTCCCTTTGCTACTTCATATCTATGCGAAGCTGGATTTTCAGCGGTTGCGGTTATAAAGAGCTAATATCGCTCGAAAATAAATGTGGAAAAAGAAATGAGTGTAGCTGTATCAAGCCTTATTCCCCGGTTTGAAAAATTGTGCAGCGAGCTGCAGGCTCACCCGTCAGTTTTCCTACCAATAAATGTACTTATTCATTTTAAATACAAGTTGTATTATTCAGTGGAGTAGGTAAAAAATTGGTCAGTCCTGGGGGGGAGGGGGGTGGGGTGGTGGCTAGAGAATTGTGCTCTTGGGGGTGACACTCGGTCCCCGGGCTACCACACACAGATAGACATTATATGACCGGGGTGCCGTGAGAAAATTCAAATTTTCTAAGGGTGCCGCGACATGGAAAAGTTTGGGTACCCCTGGTCTAACTGACAGAAAGTGATTTTTTCTTTTTAAAATGCGTATTTCATCGTCGTAGTTAACATGGCGGTCCTTGAAAAATGACATTTCGCGTTTTTTTAATTAAAAAAAAAACATTAAAGTGCAATATTTTTCAATTCCGGTTACTGAATTACTTATTACTAACCATTATTTACCTAGTACAATTTGTTTAAATTTTTTAAAGTGTGTTTTGAGCATGGACTCGATAAGAAAATATTTATCGTTTTTTGTCGTTTCATGTAAAAATAATGAATAAAAAATTCAAAGTTTAATTTTTTTTTTCAATTTGCTCCTATCATATACATATAATTTAATTTTTTGTAAGATTGGAGATTTTGTCAGGTTGCCATTGCCTTATTAACCGGTCAAAGGCCAGGCCATTTCGCGGAAATTCGTGAAACTTCACAAAAAACACTAAAAAAGCACCATTTTGAACTTTGAATTGAATGTTTTGTTTATAAATTTTGAGCTATTGTATATTTTATTGACTGAATCACGTTCACAACACAATAAACTATCTACCAAAACAACATTACTTGCATTTATTACGTAAATTAATAGGTTTTACGATGTTTTATTCGCGGAACGCATATTTATTGCGACAGTTGAAAGCGCGGCAAATTCTGACAGCCGATTAAAAATATTCCAGGATTGCAAGGTGAATGAAACTTGTAGCGTCTCCGAGAGTAATAATGGCGCAAGGGAGTTTTGACACTGTTCTTCATACAAATTGTGTAGAGTTTTTTGTCGGAAGTATTATTCAAATATTTGAAATATTTTCTCGCGCATGCGCATATGACGCGTGCGCCGGCGCGTCTCCGGCCTGTCACCGGTTAAAAGGTTATAACGTTAAATAACAGTTTTTATCACAGCCCCACGTTGGGTGCCAATTTATAACGAGTAAATATGTTAAACACTGAGGAGTTCATAACAGAGACTTTTATTGTAGAAAAAAATATAAAAAATTATAAGTAAAAGATATAAAGTTATATATAAGCGAATATAACTATACTTCGCAATATAAACGCGGCGCGTTATCTCCGAATGTAACCGGAAGGCAGAAAATCTCTAGGGGCTCCTCCACCTTATCAAAGTGGACAACATATCTCACTATTGGTCTCAGGTATTGAACCCTAGGACTTAATCTTGATATCTCTACGAGAGGTAAGGAATTCCACTGGGTACCCTTCCATCTTACTAAGGTAGACAACATATCTCACTATTAGTTTCAGGTACTAAGCCCTAAGAATAGTTCTGGATCTCTACTGGCTTAGGCCTGCTTGTGATACATCCTTCGGTAGGTAGCGGGGAGCCGCCCACTGATAAGCTGATGCATTAATTGGGTAACTAATACGATCGCTATGGCATCCTACGTTCGTAGACAAAGACGCCGTATTACGTGTAAGTGAGAAAGAGAAAATATTCAAGCTCGTGCGGTTTCTCTTGTTACAAAGGGTTTTTATAGTTTAGCTATTTATGTATTTACAAGAGTAGTGATTTGAAACCCTCCTTTTCAGATTAACCCGTCAAAGGCCAGCAAATTCCAGGAAAAATACGGAAATTTCGTAACAAAACACGATTTTGAATTGAATGTTTTGTTGATTAATTTTGAGCTATTGTATATTTTATTGACTGAGACACGTTCACAACACAATAAACTATCTACCAAAACAACATTACTTGCATTTATTACGTAAATTGATAGGTTTTACGATGTTTTACTCGCATTTATTGCGACGGTTAAAATCGCGGCAATTTCTGACAGCGCATTGTCATAGACGAAATCGTTATAAAAATATTCCAGGGTTGCAAGGTGAATGAAACTTTAACCGGTCAAATGCCGGGCCATTTCATTTATTATGTAATGATGGCGCAAGCGATTTTGACACTGTTCTTCATACAAATTCTGTACATATTGTTATGTATAAAACATAGGTTAATTGTCGTTTTAAGTAAGAACTGGAATCTATGAGGCGGCACGATAGCATTGTCTATTGTTTTTCATCCTGGCAACACCAGAGAGGAGCGGAAATGTGATGGTGGCACTTCCCCCGGCGGGCGGAAGGCTCGCCGGAGGTCGTGAGAGTTTTTTTGGGAGAGAATCGGGCAAGATGGAGTGCATCGGTGCCTAATCAGAGAGATTCGAAGTTCCCGTAAAGTTCGGGCGGTTATTATAGTGCCGTTACAAGTTTATTTGAGTTCCCGTTATGGTTTCGACCCCGCGAGTCGCGCTCCGGAAATAAATGTTGTGTTCACACAATGGCCGAATTGTATTTTGTCGAGGAATAGGAAATTTCGTTCTGGACAGTAAACGCCCCTGCCTTTAGTCCCAGAAACACCGTGGGCTAGTGTGATTTCCGGCCAATATAATGTTCTACCCGATCTCCGCCAGGAAATCTCCTGGTGTATCAATTCACGATACACGTGCGTGACTCTATCGTTTGCCATCCGCGCCAGCTTACTCCACCGTGGGACGTGGAGTAGCCTTATTTGCTCGCGCCAGAGTATTTGCTCATGCTGCAGAGGACATCGTTTGCCATCCGCGCCAGCTTACTCCACCGTGGGACGTGGAGTAGCCTTATTTGCTCGCGCCAGAGTATTTGCTCATGCTGCAGAGGACATCGTTTGCCATCCGCGCCAGCTTACTCCACCGTGGGACGTGGAGTAGCCTTATTTGCTCGCGCCAGAGTATTTGCTCATGCTGCAGAGGACATCGTTTGCCAGCCGCGCCAGCTTACTCCACCGTGGGACGTGGAGTAGCCTTATTTGCTCGCGCCGGAGTATTTGCTCATGCTGCAGAGGCCAGAGGATTCCTGCCGCCAATATAGTCAGCTCGCATCACCGTGGGACGTGGGCAGTTGCACCAACCTTAGTCACCGGGAGGATCCCTCATCGTCTAAACGACCGCGTTAATAGTCAGATTACTTTAGCTTTAGTTATCGGTTATGGTCTGTGGGGGTAAGTTCTTTCCTATCTGTATTATTATTTGCAATATTTGAAATAAACCTATACGGTTAGTCCAATTATAATTAACCTTATTTTATTTACAAAACCTGGTAATTCCTGCCTATGCCTGACAACTTAGAACATAATTCCCCGCTCTGGGAGGGGGGGGAACTCTGCTCTACCGCTGTGCTGGTCGATTTGGCGGGTCTGATGCTGAGGATTCCTCGGGATCAGATCCTGGCGCGTCCGGTACTAACCGGCAAAGCCATTTCGTCCACTCACCTTAATTAAATCCCTTTAATAAATAAGCCAACTTGTGGCGAGTCCTATGACCCTAACATGGCGCCTACAACTGTGTTCTGGGCTCGTATAATTCTTATTTGTCTAGGTTTTGGGTTGGAGTTACTATAGTTTTGTTTTGTAATCGATCAATAATTGTTTTTGTTATTTCGAAGCATCTCACATAAAACATAACCTTTAAATGTCATTCCGGTATACACGTAAATATTGCGAGGTTATCAATCTGTCAACAATACAGCCAACTTGATGATAATTCTGTACACATTATTATTATATATTTGTTTGTGGGTTAAGTTATTCGGACTTACGGGCAACACGAATACTAAGTGTCAATTTGACAGACGGCTATGTCAATCGTAAACAAACATTGCATTTTGACAACAACTGTCATAATGTAATTACACCTTTAAGTTTTTAAGATTGTCGTGTACAATGAATACTATTAAGCGCTTATAAATACGATTAATTATATAATTGCTCTGCGGGTAAGCAATATATTCGTAGCTATCGTTACTAGCTAATTTATTGACATTGTACATTTAATTATTGGAATTTTACAATTATACTTTTCAAAATGTCGACTACAATAGACAACATCAATAGTAGATCGAAAGATGAACTTTCTGCGGAACTTTTATCCAGGAATATAACACCAGACGGTACTTTAGAAGAAATGCGGATTCAAGCCAGAAGGCATAACAAAAATATTAAAATATCTGAAGCTATCGAGCATCATGAGATAAGTGTTAACCCAGATAATGACAGCGAATTTGGCTCAAACTACATTAAATATACAAAAGTTATTTATAATGAATCAAACTCTTCTTCATCTTCATCCACAAGTACTATTAATAATTGGAATATTAAATTTGATGGTAATAGTTGCGTAAGAGACTTTATACTGGAAATAGAAGAGAAATGTAGAATTAGGAACGTTCGTCATGACGATTTAGTGAGATGTTTTCCTGATATTTTAGATGGATTGGCATTATTATGGTTCAGATCAATTTATACACCTGATTTGACTTGGAATGAATTATCTATATTACTTATAAAACAATTCGAAACAAATAATAGACAGATTGAATTAAAATCACAACTTTTCTCTATGAAACAACCAGCTGGTATGTCAGCCTTTGAATTTACGTTAAGAATGCAGAAGCACAATAATATGCTTGATTCTAAATTACCACTCTCTGAACTTTTACAATTATGCATGAGGGCATTACTACCCATTTATATCAACCTTCTGGCATCTAGAGATTTCAACTCATTTTCAGAACTTACCGAAGCTACAAATAAACTGGAGTCTTATTCAACGTCTAATTTGTTAGAAAATAATTCTTCTTCTTTTTCTAATGATAATCCACTTAAGGATAATAAAAAAAATTATTATTTCACTAATTCACGGGGCAGTAATAATAATAATTTCAATTCTAATCGTAACTCGTATCGTGGTACCTACAATAATCGTTCTACGGATTATAATTATAAACAAAATAATAATAATAATTATAATAATAATAATTATAATAATAATAATTATAATAATAATAATAAACAATATAGTGGCAATTCTGCTAATATCAATAATACTCGTTTTTTCTATAATAATCAATCTAAAAAGAATACTTCTAATGATTGTAGAGAAAAGGAGATGTGTCATCCTGAACCAAATTCTACCAAGAACAATATTTATTGTTCTTTTTGTAAATTAAAAGGTCATTTACTATCGGATTGTAGGAAGAGAAGACAAAACAATTCCAATCCGAAAGTTGCTTCTGTTAAACATGGGGATTCAAAAAACTAGATGTGAGTCGCTCTGCTCACGCGCCTTCCTTTGCGCAGAGGAAGTGCGGGTGGCAGAGTTGGCTCCGTCAGGTTAATCAGTTCTTTCGGACTCGAGTTCTGAGGTGGAGGTACCGCCGCCGAAGGATCCCGAGCTTGAAAGAGATAATCGACCTTTCGCGGATATCCTTATTCTTAATAATTCTTATAAAGCACTGCTCGACAGTGGTTCTTCAATTTCCTGTTTAGGAGGAGATATTCATTTAGTATTCTTACAATCGGGTTATGAATTAGTTAATATTGATTTCAATATTTCAACCGCTGATGGAACAAATCAGCAGGTATTAGGTACAATGACGTTGCCTGTTACGTATAAGTCCACTACACATAAAGTACTTTTCTACGTCGTCCCTTCTCTATCTCCTAATTTTATTTTAGGGGTCAATTTTTGGAAAATGTTCCAGGTCGCGCCGGAGCTTTTCCAAAAGGATCCAATTCCTCAGCGAATGGGTCAAGTCAATGAGTTAAGAGCTATTCAGCCAGCTACTTCCCTAACCAAAAAGGAAAATAAAACTCTTACCAAAATTATAAAGAAATTCGAATCCATTTCTTATGAAAAGAAAGGCTTAGGGTTAACACATTTAATAAAACATAAAATTATTACTACGGGTCCTCCGGTTAAACAACGATATTACCCTCTTTCTCCTGCTAGACAGAAACAATTAGATAAGGAAGTAGATGAAATGCTCAAATTAGGAGTCATTCGTCCTTCACGTTCACCTTGGTCTAGTCCAGTATTAATAGTCACAAAAAAAGATGGAACGGGACGTTTTTGCCTCGATTCCAGAAAAATTAACAATCTGACGATCCGTGACAGCTACCCTTTACCGTATATTTCTCGAATACTCGATAAACTCGGTGGAGCCAGATATATAAGCTCAATAGATTTGTCTAAGGCTTTTTGGCAGATCGCCCTGGACGAAGACTCTTGTGAAAAGACAGCTTTTGTCGTACCCGGTCGCGGTTTGTTCGAATTCACTAGGATGCCCTTCGGGTTAAAAAACGCTCCGAGTGAACTTCAAAGACTAGCAGACGCTCTGTTTGGACCAGAGTTCGATGAAAACGCATTTTGTTATTTGGATGATCTAATCTTAGTGTCGGAAGATTTAGAATCGCATTTTATACTGCTAACTAAAGTTTTTGAACGATTAAGAGACGCAGGCCTAACGATTAATTTAAAAAAATGTGAATTCTGTAAATCAGAACTTAAATATTTGGGGTATATGGTCGATTCCAAAGGTCTCCGCACCGACCCAATTAAAATTGAAAGTATAAAAAATTTTCCAATTCCTAAAAATGCTAAAGGAATACGAGCTTTTCTCGGTTTATGTGGTTATTTTAGACGATTCATAAAAGGATTTTCTAGCATAGCTGCTCCCCTATCGAAACTTACAGGATCAAGAAAAGGAGTAAGTTTATTTAAATGGTCGGAAGAAGCTGAATCAGCGTTTAATAAATTAAAGGAAGCACTTACGACTGCTCCTGTCCTTAGTTGTCCGGACTTTACTAAGCCATTTGCTATCCATTGTGACGCAAGCAATATCGGTATAGGGGGTGTTCTTATGCAATCAATAGAGGGAATGGACCACCCTATTGCTTATTATTCTAGGTGCTTAAATACACATGAACGGAATTACGGAATTACGGAGCGAGAACTGTTAGCAGTGTTAGACTCGGTCACTCATTTTAGACCATATATAGAAGGGGCACATTTTTCTGTTATCACTGACCACTCTAGTTTAAAATGGTTAGGATCTATATCGAACCCTAGTGGACGTCTTGCACGTTGGAGTTCTCGCCTTTCACAATTCTCCTTCGATGTTATACACCGTAAAGGCACACAACACATCGTCCCGGATGTGCTTTCAAGAATGGACCTCGCTACAATATCGGTCATTGATGCGAACTTGTCCACCGATAAGTGGTACACAGTTATCTGGAAAGGCTGCATAGATTCTCCTCAGCGTTTTCAAAACTTCCAGATACGCGAAAATGAATTGTTTCGCCATACAAAAACACGTTTACCTCTTTGTGAAGACACGTCTTGGAAAAAAGTAGTCCCACTAGAAAATAGAAGGGAAATTTTGTCAGAATCACATGAATCCTCTCGTGCTTGTCATCCTGGAGTCTTTAAGACTTATAAAAAATTACAACTCCGTTACTTTTGGCCAAAAATGTACCAAGAGGTGAAAAGATTTGTGAATCAATGTGCTGTCTGTAAAGCACACAAAATCAGTACAGCCCCGCCGAATGGAATTTCATCAAATTATAAAAAAGTTACGAGACCTATGCAGATGTTATCAGTGGATCTGGTAGGCCCTCTGCCTAGAAGTTATTCAGGTTTTACCGTTATATTGTCATGCGTGGATGTTTTTTCTAAATATACCTGGCTATTTCCGTTACGTCAAGGTACCGCGAGAAGTATTATTAAAAATTTAGAAGAAAATATTTTCCTTGTACACGGAGTACCGCGTACCATTGTATGTGACAATGGGCGTCAGTTCATTTCGAAAGAATTTAAGGAACTATTACAAAGCTACAATATAAGCCCTCCTTTTTACAATTCACTGTACACCCCTCAAAACAATGTTGTTGAAAGATACAATCAAACTTTAGGCACGGCACTATCAATATTAACGGAATCTGATCATCGTAATTGGTCCAAATTTCTCCCACAAATTCAATCGGCAATGAATAATACTGTAAATTGTACTACCGGATTTACTCCTTTCTTTGTTATGCACGGTAGAGAACAAATATTAGATGGGGATCTCCACCGTAATCCATTGGCAGATGATGAATCCAGTCCACAAGATTCCTCTCATCTCAAAGTTTACTCCGACAGATTAAATGGACTGTCATCAATTTATGAACAAGTTTCAAACGCCCTTTTTACGGCATTTAAAAAGGGCGCTAATCACTATAATTTACGTAGAAGAAACGTTACCTTCCAGGTAGGAGACGTAGTCTGGAGAAGGAATTTTGTATTATCTAATGCTTTGAACTATTTTTCACAAAAATTGGCACCTCGTTTTGTTCAAAACATTGTAGTACAGAAAAAGTCAGATTTAATTTATACCCTGTCTGACTTAAATGGAAAAGTAACAGGCGATTTTCATGTTAAGGATATACTTAAATCAGATAGCATACCAGCTTAGTCGGCTATCATAAAGCATCTTCACAGGCGCTATCTTTAGTTTAAACCTCTTCAATACAGCTCATTTCAGTTCAGCCTGATCATCCGGATTGCTTTGACCAGTATTGGACATAAAATACATAAGTAAATAATTAATTTTTAAGTGGTCTTTTGTAGAAAATTAAAATCTTACTCCAGTTGATTACTCGAGTATAATTTCACATTAAAATAATAATTAAGATTTGTTAGGTTATTTATGTACAATTATGAGATGCCTCGAAGTACAAATACATATATGTATATATATATATATAATAAGTTCACTATGGTTTATATTTATCTTTAAGTTTATTTCCTTGTCAACTCAGAATGCATGACGATATGAACCCGCTTATCCTTTTGTATTCTGAGTCCATACAGTTTAAAATACTCTGTATTTGTCCTACTAAGTTTTTGTCAACTTGGAATATACGATAATATGAACCCGCATATCCTCGTGTATTCCAAGTTCAATCTCATATGAACTGTGTTCATATACTTTTATATTGCATAAACGTAATTAAGAACATTAAGAGGTATTCGCCCAAAATTTCAATATGTTCTCAATTTAATAATGTTTTAACTACATTTGCTAAACAATAAAAATAACTTACTATAATTATTCAGAAATTTCATTAATTCGAACAATTTAATCAATTCCCAAGCTATGAGTGTGATTGATTAGTTCCTGCGAGAACTTCAGTAATTAGTTACGATGCACTAATACCTACTGTACCTTCTGGTACAAAAGTCACATACTTAATTAATTGGCACCATTTTTTTTTTTAACGATGGTTGTTGACTATTGATAGCACCATTTATTTACGATGGTCGCTAACTATTCTATTGTCACCATTTTTATAAATGGTTGAATAATAAATAAATTGGCATCATTCATGCGATGATTGTACGACTATCCTTAACACCATTCAGTTACAATGGTTGGTTATATCCTGTATTTCATATACAAATGTTCTAATAAACTTATATTTTGTTTTCTATTATATAACTGTCAGAAAAACTTATCCCACGAGACCAGTTAGAGAGTTAGATAGGTAGGCTCTTCTAAAGAGGATCTCTTTTATCCAGAATGGATTTAAAATCAGTGTTGAAGTGCAGATGGTACACCATCTAAGTGTATAGCCTACTTTGGCTTACTTAAAAGTGTTCTGAACAGTGATGCTTTACGCATATTTAATGTGTTGATGTTTATTGATGTCATATCTTGGTGATAATATCTATTCTAATATTAAGTTCTATTCTGTTATAGATGCTACGTCTACGGTAGTCCCAGACGAGAGTCAGAATACATCACCCAGCGTCTTATATGCTGTGGGTGATTACGGGCCCCGTTCACGTATCTTCTTATTGTCTACAAATTGTCTACAATTAAGGTCTTTAACTCTAAGTACTGATTTAATTATATCTAATTGTCTAACTTCGAATGGATGCGTCGCAGACTCTACCATCATGTCTTCAGCATGATGGGCGCGACTGATTTTGTCACGCACCCATTTGCAAGCATACTGTTGCTGGTAGTTTTTTTTTTCTCTGATGTACAACTCATTTTTATGATATTATGTTTATGTATGTTTTTAGGAACCCATCAGACCAAGTTAGGGTATCTCTTAGCTCAGGCTTTTCTTTTGTTCTCCTTGTGTTTGAGGGCAAACACCTTGGGGGCGAGCGGGGTAATGTTATGTATAAAACATAGGTTAATTGTCGTTTTAAGTAAGAACTGGAATCTATGAGGCGGCACGATAGCATTGTCTATTGTTTTTCATCCTGGCAACACCAGAGAGGAGCGGAAATGTGATGGTGGCACTTCCCCCGGCGGGCGGAAGGCTCGCCGGAGGTCGTGAGAGTTTTTTTGGGAGAGAATCGGGCAAGATGGAGTGCATCGGTGCCTAATCAGAGAGATTCGAAGTTCCCGTAAAGTTCGGGCGGTTATTATAGTGCCGTTACAAGTTTATTTGAGTTCCCGTTATGGTTTCGACCCCGCGAGTCGCGCTCCGGAAATAAATGTTGTGTTCACACAATGGCCGAATTGTATTTTGTCGAGGAATAGGAAATTTCGTTCTGGACAGTAAACGCCCCTGCCTTTAGTCCCAGAAACACCGTGGGCTAGTGTGATTTCCGGCCAATATAATGTTCTACCCGATCTCCGCCAGGAAATCTCCTGGTGTATCAATTCACGATACACGTGCGTGACTCTATCGTTTGCCATCCGCGCCAGCTTACTCCACCGTGGGACGTGGAGTAGCCTTATTTGCTCGCGCCAGAGTATTTGCTCATGCTGCAGAGGACATCGTTTGCCATCCGCGCCAGCTTACTCCACCGTGGGACGTGGAGTAGCCTTATTTGCTCGCGCCAGAGTATTTGCTCATGCTGCAGAGGACATCGTTTGCCATCCGCGCCAGCTTACTCCACCGTGGGACGTGGAGTAGCCTTATTTGCTCGCGCCAGAGTATTTGCTCATGCTGCAGAGGACATCGTTTGCCAGCCGCGCCAGCTTACTCCACCGTGGGACGTGGAGTAGCCTTATTTGCTCGCGCCGGAGTATTTGCTCATGCTGCAGAGGCCAGAGGATTCCTGCCGCCAATATAGTCAGCTCGCATCACCGTGGGACGTGGGCAGTTGCACCAACCTTAGTCACCGGGAGGATCCCTCATCGTCTAAACGACCGCGTTAATAGTCAGATTACTTTAGCTTTAGTTATCGGTTATGGTCTGTGGGGGTAAGTTCTTTCCTATCTGTATTATTATTTGCAATATTTGAAATAAACCTATACGGTTAGTCCAATTATAATTAACCTTATTTTATTTACAAAACCTGGTAATTCCTGCCTATGCCTGACAACTTAGAACATAATTCCCCGCTCTGGGAGGGGGGGGAACTCTGCTCTACCGCTGTGCTGGTCGATTTGGCGGGTCTGATGCTGAGGATTCCTCGGGATCAGATCCTGGCGCGTCCGGTACTAACCGGCAAAGCCATTTCGTCCACTCACCTTAATTAAATCCCTTTAATAAATAAGCCAACTTGTGGCGAGTCCTATGACCCTAACAATATAAGGGCCAAAATCGCAGACCAAAAGTTTTTTGTCGGAAATATTATTCAAATTTTTTAATTATTTTCTCGCGCATGCGCATATGACGCGCACGCCGGCGCGTCTCCGGCCTGTCACCGGTTAACAGAAACAACCCCCACAATCACCTGAGAATGTCTCATGCGCTCATACATTATGTGACAGAATGTTTATGGATTTGACCATCCCATTTGAAGGAATCACATGGAAAGGGATTAAAGAAAGGGTCGTCAGATGGTTTGACATATGTATTTCTTTCAGTTAATAAGCTAGAAATATTCAGTTATTGATGATTTTTTCTGATTAACCCCGCCTTCTATAAAAATGCATTCCTGCACATCAACCATTGGCCTCATTCTCTCGTTTGTCAGATTACAGTAAAACTATATTATAGGTCCCGTACCATATGTGCGCCAAGCACGGCTGAGGAAGTCCCGACTGGAGGAAGGTGTCCTTGATCTCCATGCCAGAGACGAAGCCGTCCATGTCAATGTCGGCCTTCACAAACAGGGCGTCGTAGTGTTGCTTCTCTTGTGGTGTCACTACCCAGGCCTTGGTGGCACTGGCACTGGGGATTGGGGTGCTCATCTAAAAATCAAAACATTTGGTGAAATGCAATATTAACCGGTGGGAAGCCGGAGCTGAAACTAACTTCCATACTGGAAATGACGGAACTTTTCACTTTGAAGTAGTATTTTGTAGATTTATGTTGAGCGATTGTATATTTTATTTACCGAAACACATTCCTTGAACTATAATCTATCTATAAAAACAAGATTACTTGAGTTTATTTGATAAATTGATAGGTTTTTCGATGTGTTTGTCAAGTATCACATTCTGTTCGGACTTAGACAGTTGAAATTGCGGCAAAAACTGACATCCGGATTCCATAGACAATTCATTTTAAAATATTCTGGTGTTGCCAGGTGAATCTATACCAAGAATGATGTTGCCGCAAGCGATTCTGACCTTGTTTTTCGTACAGTTTTGTTAAATAATAAGGGTTAAAATCGCATTAAAAAATCATTTTTTTTCGAAAATTTGTTCCGGCGTGCGGGTGCGGTCCCAGCCTATGAGAGGTTTAAGCGTAGATTGTTAACATCCTAGTAATTAAATATATCTGTTGTGTGCATTTTGAAGTCATCAGAAAGTCAGATATTTATGAGAAGTGCCCTTTGAACAAATAAAAAGATCGGGAGATCACGTAAAGGTGAACACATATTTTTTTTACTAAAAGGGGGCCTTTAACCCGTCAGGCTAATTTGTTCGCTTTTCAGAACAACTCATATAGGTTTCGTAGAAATCATTGTGTCTCCCTTACTATATAATATAAAATATGGTATAAATGGTGTTAGAAAGAGAAAACATCACGCTTTATATTCAAATAAAAAAGTTAACCAAAAAATAAGTCAAATGTAGACCTTTATGAAACCGAAGTTTCAGATAGAAATTTGAAAAAAATTTATGAAACTTTGGGAATTTTTTGTTAATTCCTTTTACATGGAACGACAAAAACAACACGACAAGAACAATTTTATTGAGAAATATATGGTCGAGGCCTGAGGGATTAAAAAGTTTGAAAACCGCTGATCTATACTCTCCAGCATAATAAAAACACATTGGTTATTATTATCGTTTTTATAAAATTATTTTTCATGAATTTCGTTTGTGTTTTTCAATAAATCATTGAATATTGTTATGTGTTACATATTATTTATTATTATGTTTATAATACTCCTTCCATAACCACGAGCTATGGAACTCATAATTTATGGAGAGTAGAGTAATAATTAATTATATATTTCATCATTCTTTATTGATACACCTAATTTAAATTCTGTTAAAAATTAATAATAAAATTATTAATTATTACAGAAATATTGTGGCACATGTTTCAATTTACCTGCACTTGTATCAGTTCTTGTGTCTGCGAAGGTGCGGGGCGCGGGGGCGGCGGCCTGGCGGGAGAGGGCGAGGCGGGGCGGCTGGGAGGGCGCGACGGGGGCCTCGGGGGCGCCGTGTGACCCCCGCTACCGTGCCCGGGGGGCGCGCGCAGCTCGGGGGGCAGAGTGGCGGGGATGGCGTGCTTCTCTAACGCCTTGTATACCAGGTGCATGGCCTGCCATAAGGGATAGGTGGGTCAGTCAAAAACTGTTAATAAGTCAGATACGCCTCGCCTCATACATCATAAATAAGACGGTTTAATGTTATATTTGCAGGGTTTTTTTTTTCTGCGTCGATCTATCTGGGACTATCCCGTGACTCTATGACGATAAATAAGAACTGTACGACGTTGGAAAAATTTGCCATTTTGTCAACAATTCATTTTTAACTGATGTACACACCTCAAAATCTGATAAGATAGTGGCGGTTACAACTGCATTGCTTTCCAGCGACAATATCACGGTTGTCATAGATGGTGAAGGGTCCCCAGGGACAACTTTGCTTTTATAACTTTGCATGTTTTTCCATCCAAAAATAAACAGCATATTATAGATCGATGTTGCTCTTTTTCCATTTCATCGATAAACACAAAACACAAATGGCTGCTAAATATAAACTAACGAAATTTAGTATGGTGTCGTTTGACAGATGGCAGTACACAAAGATAATGTCAATTTCCCTCAGCTTCGTTACCGATCTTCAAACTCGGGCACTTATTGATCGACCCTCGTATAACTTGGTTCCTGGTGAAATTAAAAACGTACCTGGATTTTTTAATTTACCTCACAAGAGTCCCAACTGCTGCCGTCTCGAACCAGAGACTACGGCATCCCCGATCGAGGCTGAATGTAAGTGGAAGGAGATGGGGATGAGGAAGTACCTGGCTATTCAGATCTAGTCACCAAACCCGACTAAAGCCATTTCAAGCAATGTTTCAATTCTGAATAGTGGTCTTATACCAGGACGATACTGAGAGTATCTTCCACTATGGAATGTGTCGCAAATATAAGTAATGAAATAGAATAGCGCTGTATCATAATATTTAGTTTAGTTTAATTTGTTTAATTATTTCTAGTTAAATGAGTGAAAATGTAATTTTCTTTTTACTGGAATAAAAAAAATATGTATTATTAAATTGTGACTGTTAGTTAGATTTCGATTAGACCACAAGAGTGGATCTACTTTAAGTGTAATAAATAAAATTAAAAAAATAATACTTACAACAATAAATTCATGTCGATCCAACATGCCATCTTTGTCTTGATCAGCTAGATCCCAAATCTTTCCTAGGGTCGGCAGGGGCAGCTTGGACTCCATTAATACTCCCTTTACCTGGAATAATACACAAAAAAGTCATTATCAAATAACAGGTCAGGTTTGTTTGTTACTTTTTTTCAATGTTATAACTATCCCATAAATTATTATACTTTATAAATTACTGAATAACCTCATTGACCGCCCTCAAATGTTAAATGTTATAAACATCCCATATATTATTACACTTTTTAAATTACTGAATAACCTCATTGACCGCCCTCAAATGTTAAATGTTTTAAACATCCCTTACAATATTATACTTTTTCAATTACTGAATAACCTCATAGACCGCCCTCAAATGTTAAATGTTATAAACATCCCATATATTATTATACTTTTTAAATTACTGAATAACCTCATTGACCGCCCTCAAATGTTAAATGTTTTAAACATCCCTTACAATATTATACTTTTTCAATTACTGAATAATCTCATAGACCGCCGTTAAATGTTATAAATATCCCATATATTATTATACTTTTTAAATTACTGAATAACCTCATAGACCGCCCTCAAATGTTAAATGTTATAAACATCCCATATATTATTATACTTTTCAAATTACTGAATAACCTCATAGACCGCCCTCAAATGTTAAATGTTATAAACATCCCATATATTATTATACTTTTCAAATTACTGAATAACCTCATAGACCGCCCTCAAATGTTAAATGTTATAAACATCCCATATATTATTATACTTTTCAAATTACTGAATAACCTCATAGACCGCCCTCAAATGTTAAATGTTATAAACATCCCATATATTATTATACTTTTCAAATTACTGAATAACCTCATAGACCGCCCTCAAATGTTAAATGTTAACATCCCATATATTATTATACTTTTCAAATTACTGAATAACCTTATAGACCGCCCTCAAATGTTAAATGTTATAAACATCCCATATATTATTATACTTTTTAAATTACTGAATAATCTCATAGACCGCCCTCAAAAGTTAAATGTTATAAACATCCCATATATTATTATACTTTTTAAATTACTGAATAACCCCATTGACCGCCCTCAAATGTTAAATGTTATAAACATCCCATATATTATTATACTTTTTAAATTACTGAATAACCTCATTGACCGCCCTCAAATGTTAAATGTTTTAAACATCCCTTACAATATTATACTTTTTCAATTACTGAATAATCTCATAGACCGCCGTTAAATGTTATAAATATCCCATATATTATTATACTTTTTAAATTACTGAATAACCTCATAGACCGCCCTCAAATGCTAAATGTTATAAATATCTTACGAATATTATAAACGCGAAAGTTTGTATGGATGTGTGTGTGTTGGTTACTCTTTCACGCAAAAACTTCGGAATGGATTTTAATGAAACTTTACAATGATATAGTTCATTCATCAGAATAACGTATATGCCAGGGGTTCCCAAAGTGTGCGCCATAGAAAGTAAAGAGGGGCGCCATGAGTCGATCCTCTATCATTATCCGAAACCACAAATATTCGCGCATCTTTAAAGAACATAGGTACATACTCGCCGAAAAGTACCTACGCGCTTGAAAACCGTTGATACCCTAACCCTCCCACGTCTTTATTGCTCGCAATGTCCGTTTACGTCCGTCAAGCTAGCTTCCCGACAATATGCGGCATCTAATAAATTGGTTGTCCCACAAGACCTGATGCCCTTTTCACGGAATACCTATCAAAGCTCAACGGATGGTTTTCGAAGTACTTTGCAGATGATGATGTCGAATAATTTGTGTGGATCTAAGATCATTTCCGTGCACAAGCTCCGCCAGGATTCACAACACAAGAGTCTCATTGAACTCTCTTGCGACAACAGCCTCAAAACTAGATTCACCAGTACTGATTTGGTGGAGTTTTGGTTATCGATTCAAAATGAATATCCAAATTTAACGTCGAAAGCTTTAAAATTTTTCATTCCGTTTGCCACATCATATTTATGTGAAGCTGGATTTTCAGATGTAGCTGTAATCAATAACAAATATCAATGTGTAGCAAGAAATGAGAGTAGCAGTCTCAAGTCATATTTCCCACTTTGAAAAACTGTGCGGAAATCACCCGCGTCGCATTGATTTGACTGAGTAACTATCGTATTTTATTTTTTTCTAAGTCTTTTTTGTTGTTCTCTGTTCCAAACAGTTCCAAAAACTCAATTTCATATCGTAGATGTTTTAATTTTCATGCCTATCTACCCAACTACTATTATTGTAGGTACCTATTTCTTTCGACTATAATATATATGTAACCACTATATCTATTCCAAATAGCTTACTAAAGTAGGGCGCCGTGACAAAATACTAAACTTGTAAGTGCGCCGCTGGCTTAAAAAGATTGGGAACCCCTGGTATAGGCTATAATTTATAAAGCTAGCTAGGGAGGGGACGCGGAAGGGGAACGGGGACGCACGGAAAAGGTGATTCAGGGAGAAACAATGTATTTCTTTGAATATGGCATTGCAACGCATGCCGGGAACCAGCTAGTCTTTATATATAAAAATCACACGTCACAATGTTTGTCCGAGATAAACTCCGAAACTACTTAACCAATTTTGATGAAATTTGGTTTACTCCGTGTAATTTGGTTGAACTTAAAAGATAAGATAGTTTTTATCTCGATTATTGACCTAACCGTACCTTTGGGACGCGTGAAGCATTATTGTCTATCGACGTACTATTGCAAAAGTGTCGTGACCAAAGAAAGGAAGTCTTTGCCTGTTTTATTGACTACGAAAAGGCATTTGACAGGGTAAAACATGCTGACCTAATGAAAATGCTTGCAGATTGTAACGTTGACACCAAAGACCAGAATTTCATTAAAAACCTGTATTGGTTCCTAACAGCAGAAATAAGACATGGGAATGAGAGATCTAATGCAATTGCCATTCAGCGTGGAGTACGACAAGGCTGTATCCTGTCGCCACTATTGTTTAATCTCTATTCCAACTATGTCTTTAAAAGAGCCCTAAGTAATACTGATAAGGGTCTGAAGATCAACGGAGTTGTCATTAATAACATAAGATACGCAGATGATACTGTATTACTAGCTGACTGTATCGATGACCTCCAAGACCTATTAAATCTTGTTAATAATGCTGGTGAGCAACTGGGCCTAACAATCAACGTCAATAAAACTAAATGGATGACATTTGGACGACTAGATCACTCTGAATCAGTGATACTGTTAAATGGTTGCAATGTCGAAAAGGTGGAAAGATTTAAATACCTCGGCAGTATTCTCACGGAGACTCTTGACCCAGATGTGGAGGTTAGATGCAGAATTGAAGCAGCAAGAACTGCGTTCATTAAAATGAAATCCCTCTTCTGCAATTACATTATCAGCTTAAAACTAAGGCAGAGAATGCTAAAATGTTATGTGTGGTCGGTCTTGCTCTATGGATGTGAAACATGGACCTTGAAAGTAAATACCATGAACAGGTTAGAGGCTTTTGAAATGTGGCTTCACCGGAGAATGCTCAAGGTCCCATGGACCGACATGATCACCAACACAGAAATTCTCAGGCGGGCTAGAGCAGATAGAGAACTGCTTACATTAATAAAAATCAGGAAAATTTCATATCTGGGTCATATACTTCGAGGGGAGAAGTATCACTTGCTCCATTTGATATTGAAAGGCAAGATAGAGGGTCGCCGAGGGCCTGGTAGGAGACAAATGTCTTGGCTGCGTAACATACGAGAGTGGACCGGCATTAGAAGTGTGGAGGAGCTATTCCGGGCAGCGCAAGACAGAGAGACATTCTCAAAGGATTAGTTATTGCTGTAAAGGATTAGTTATTAAAAAATGATTTAATTTTTATTTTTATTTCTTGGGCATTGACCATGTAACAATTTCTAAACATTTTGTTTTGAAGAGTTTTACTTTCCATGTACATTTGTTACTTAAATTTTAATTTATCTGCTACCCCTTTCGACACACCGTGTCATTCACTAGCAAACTTAACCTCTGACAGGCCGGAGACACGCCGGCGCGCGCGTCACATGAGCATGCGCGAGAAAATAATTCAAATATTTGAATAATACTTCCGACAAAAAACTTTTGGTCTGCGATTTTGGCCCTTCTATGTACACAATTTGTATGAAGAACAGTGTCAGAATCGCTTGCGCCATCATTACTCTCGGAGACGCTACAAGTTTCATTCACCTTGCAACCCTGGAATATTTTTAAAACGATTTCTTCTATGACAATCGGCTGTCAGAATTTGCCGCGAATTTAACGGTCGCAATAAATGCGTGTATCGCGAATAAAACATCATAAAACCTATTAATTTACGTAATAAATGCAAGTAATGTGGTTTTGGTAGATAGTTTATTGTGTTGTGAACGTGTTTCAGTTAATAAAATATACAATAGCTCAAAATTTATCAACAAAACATTCAATTCAAAGTTCAAAATGGTGCTTTTTAGTGTTTTTTTGTGAAGTTTTGCGAATTTCCGCGAAATGGCCTGGCCTTTGACCGGTTAAAACTAGTTTTTGCTAGGGAATGAAAAATAAATTAAAATGTATGTAACAAATGTACATGGAAATTAAAACTCTTCAAAACAAAATGATTTAAAATGTCATTTTTCTTTATTTTTTTCTATTTCGATCTGCGTCTTTGAAATATTTCTAGGAAAGTAAGTGTCCCTTACGACATGCATTTTAAGAGGATTTTTGTCTGAAAAATTAAAAATAAATTAAATTCTGTTATTAAGGGGTGGGGGGGTTAGATTTCAAAACTACATTTTTTCCTGAATGTACAACATGTTGAGGGTATTGTGTGAAAATTTCAAGTAAGTCGGAGCAAAACTAACGAAGATACAGCGTTTCAAGCGACCAGCTCTCATGCTCGTTTCAAGTATATTTCCAGTATAAAAAACTTTAAATCGATTTTCTCGCAAACAAATTTTTGAAGTTCGTGAACATCATAACTCAAAAACTACTTGACCGATCCTTTTGAAATTTTGTACACTATTCCTACACATAAATCAACAGGTAATCAGAGGGAGTATATATTTTTTACCTTTTTTTCCATTTTATAATAACAAATTCGTGAAAATCATAACTCAAAATCTATTTGACCGATCCTTTTGAAATTTTGTACACTGTTCCTACACATAAATCAACAGGTAATCAGAGGGAGTATATATTTTTTTACCTTTTTTTCCATTTTATAATAACAAATTCACCAAATTTTTTTAGCGAAAATTGCGTTTTTCACTTCAAAATGCCGCAAAAAAAAAAAATTGAAAAAAAAAAAACTCCCTCTGATTACCTAGAAAAACCTATCACCTTTTAAATGCATTTCGACTTTTTTGTTTCAAATGATCCGGTAATGAGTTATGATGTTCACCGCATAACAACTTTGATTCGAGGCGCCTCCGGAGATTCGCTCTCCTCACGGACTTATTTATTGATATTTTTAATTTAATTTTTATTTTCAAATATACTTCAGATGTACTATAATGTGTATACGAAAAAAATAAACCAACATTATTCATATCTCCAAAAAAAATCATGAAAACATGTCTTTTATTCGTCTTTAAAACCTTACCCCTTTACAAAAAATGTTAAGCAGTCTGAAAAGTCTATCCAATTTTAATTTTATAATAAAAAATCACAATTATAGGTCTACAAAAACAGGAGAAATGATTTTTGGGGAAAAAAAACTTTCTTTTCGCTCTCCTGAACAATTAACATTTTTTCCTTTACAGCATTTCAAATTCCCATCATCGATATACAAAACCTTTTTGATATTTTCAAAACTCTCCATCCGGCATCAAATCAAAAGTAATCAGTTGTGAATATAACAGATATGTTTTTTGTATTTTGTTTGTAAAATGATTTTTGTATTGTTTGTCCTGGCGTGTATTATACATAATGTACTGATATGTTTTTCAATTGTTTGTAAATGTTCATGGACCTGTGGGAGGGATGGGTTGTTGCTTGATCTCGTTACCTTGTTCCCGGGGATGAGTCCGTTGGATGGCTGCAGCGACTCAAACAGCTGGTTGTATTTGTCCCTCTCGGCCGGCTTCACGGACCAGTCATTAGCCGGGGGCGGGGGAACTGTAGGCGGCACCTTGGGCAGCTCACCCTGCAAAACAAAATACATAATTATAAACAATGTAAATAATGCTAGTAAAACTACTAACAAATTATGCCATTTCTGAATGAAGCAAGAGACGTAGATGTTTGTTTGTGCACTCTTTGTTCGCGGTCTAGCTAGAAAATTTCCAGATTACGAATAATCTGACAATATTTCAATTCTCCTTGCTCCCATCATTAACAGCTGTTGCTAGAAAAATGAAGGGTCGATGAACAGCGGTGTTTGGAACACAATGCTGTTATAAGGCGGCCTCTAGACAATCAATTATATTGCTCAATATTACGAATTGTGCAATATTATTGACCGTTTAGGGTTAATATTGAAGATTGTTCAATGATTGAACAAAAGTTTGAGCGAGTTTAATTTTTATTGCACCATATTTTTCCATTGCATCGTGTAGGGTCAGTATTGCACAATATATTTTTTATTTTTCATTTTATCAACTCGAAAACATTGAGCAGCTCGTTTATTGTGCAATATAATTGATCGTTTGGATTCTAAGCGCCTCTCAATCTTATTGAATAATAAAATATATCATACAGTGTTATTGTAGCGCCTAGGGGCCGCCTAAGTCTGTCATTTTAAAGACACATAATAAAAATTTGTATGAGATTTATTTGAAAAAACATTGTGAAACATTGGATGTTTGTTTGCTTCTATCTGATCATTTGAAGCTTACTTGAAAAATATGGTTTGATTGCCTTGAAAAACAACATTTTGCTACCATCCTGACAAGATGGTAGCCTGGCTTGATAGAACCTTTTTATTCCACCAGAGCGTATGAGCATCACAACTGAAAAATGGGAGTAATCAACATTACTCGAGAACTACTTGTTTATAAGGTTCTCAGAAGTAGGTAGTTCATTTTCGGGTTCCATACTAACTCACAGGCAAAAACTATATAATACATCGTCTCATACATACTCTTCTGTTATTCTGACTCTTGACATGACCCTACTCAAGTATTTAATTCACTTGACCGTGCCATGTATTCCTTTTGCGTCATACAATTCTCTCTCACTCTTTTCTCCTAGCTCTCTATGTCCAGTCCATCTAAGCATCTCTTTCTCAATATACTTGTTCATTAAACTTACATCTCCCGTGCATTCTTTCCGGATCTCTAAATTTAATACGACTGTATGTACTCGGTTTTACCATGTATGTATACATCACAGGAATCTCACTTCTAAAGCATTCAGTCTGCTCTCATCAAGAGAGTTTATTTGTAATCTGTAAAAATGTTTGCACTTGTACCAGATTAAAATTCTTCCATGCAATGTTAATGGAAAGGCTCAATTAACATTCTAATCTGGTCAGAGTAGGATTTTATCAATGACCACCGACTATTATTAGGTGCTATCACCAACTTATCAACAATCGTGGGTAGAAAAATGGTGAAAAAGCTGAGCAGTCAACAACAAGAACTGGGATGTGATGAAGATAATTCAATATGTTTTAACAATGGCCTGACCAAAGGTCATAACAATAATTTTTTATTGTATTAACTAGCGAGTTCCCAACTGCAGTGACAGAACAAACAACCAATCATAGAACGTATTGATGACGCCAAAACAAGGAAAAGGAAGTCAAATTATACCACTAAGACAAGAATAGACATGTCGTCTCTCACATATATAAATATGTTCTGGATGAGGAAGACAACATAATAAGAGTTTTAATGGTAGGTAAAACTCCATCATTGTATTAACTAGCGAGTTCCCGGCATGCGTTGCAATGCCACTTAAATAAATAAATCGTTTCACCCTCTGTGTGTTCCCGTCTCCCGCATATCTCTTACACCTTCCCTGCCTTCCCACCTCCTATGAACCTCCCTCCCGGATTCCCTCCCGGATCCTCTCCCCCTCTGCCGCTAAACTACATGAAATAATCACTTTTCAAACAACTCACAAAATTTATTGCAAAACTTTTTTGTACAAATTTCATAACGCAAGAGCTCACTGGTATACACAGAAACCTTCAAAGGGTTTGCGCACAACAACTCACCAAAGTTTCATCGCAATTGGATGAGTAGTATAGGAAATAATTTCATTACGCCAGAGCCCACTATCATTGTTTACAGAAACCATCGCGGGCAAGCGCACATCAAATCCCCAAAGCTTCATCGCAATCATATGAATGGTTTAGGAATGCATAAAGGACAAACAAAGAAACATTATTTTTTATATATTAAGATAACTATTAGGCCCATTGTCCTCGGAGGCATAGCTTCACAGACACTTAAAGATAGTCAAAAGGTCTCCCTCAACCAGTCTCTCCTGATATGGCATGGTATATTGTAGGTCGGAAAATGCATCCGCCGCCAAGACCCAAACAAACCTTACCCCATGAATCCGGGCACCTCTGCTAAGTCACCAAAAATAGCTAACCTAGTGACCTATGGTATGGGTGTTGATTGCTGAACCATTAATGGTTCCCAAGGCGGCGGTCCTAAATAAAATCGAGGTATTGTATTCCCCTATTTTCTTTTCCAAAACTGGACCTAAGGCAGAGTTCCAAACACAGCGACAGCAGCGCTAGTGTCAATAGAGCGACAGTACGATGTGTTAGGAAATTTCTGAACAGTGGTTCTTGACCTTTTTGGAGGTACTGAACCCCACCAGTTTCATACGTGCATTCACCGAACCCTTCTTAATTGGAAAGCGGGGCGTGATATCAGTGCCGGCAGATTACCACAAGGGGGGCGTAATGGGATAGAATGGGGGTCGTGATCATTACAACGGGGGTGGCGCAATGGTATAGGATGGGGCGGGATGGGATAGTGACAATATTCTTCATAAATTTTTTTCGGTGTGTGTTTTGCCTTCCACCGAACCCCTGAGACTGGCTCACCGAACCCCTGGGGTTCGATCGAACCCAGGTTAAGACCTACTGTTCTAGAAGGTAGGAAAAAAAGAAGCATAAACTCAATGAAGAAGGATAATGGTGTCACTTGTCCAAATTCCACTTTCCACTTTGCACCGATTATCACCAGTTGTTGAAAGTTTTCACAAAACTCGTAACTTTTCAAAGAAGTCAAGATACTGAGCGTAGAACACAGTTGTCACTTTGAAGACTGTCAAGTCACTGAACTTGTGACTTCTCAGGTGTAGGTAGGTACCAGGTATGAGTAGGAATCAGGAAAATGACAGGAATAGTCACTAACATGATGCGCAGTACAAATGTGTGGGAGTGTATTCGATTGCAGCATTACTGACATCGGTGTCACTCATAGAGGAAAGGGAATACGTTTATAAAGGCAAAGCCTTGTTTCCTTTTATTAATTTTTTTCATTATATTTCTTACAGAGGCGACTCTAGGGCTCCAGAAGTGGAAGATCATTTAAAAAAAATTGATATTATGATACAATATCACGTTAAATACGATAATATTAATTTCACATGGGTACCTAACGAGTTTGAGAGTCAAATTACATTATTTAATATAGTAAATTATTTCATGTGACAAGCGTACAATATGCAAAATCAACCTATGTTTATCAAACCATCTCTTTCAGACGCATAATTTCATCATGCTCTCTCCCTCACGGCGATGTCCCAAACTGTCTTCAGAATCCGAAAACATTTTTACTAGGCGACATAGTGCCATCTCGTTTATTGTATGGCGCGTAAAGAGAGAGAAACATGATATTGGGACATTTGTAAATTGACCCAGCCAATCACAGTGCGTGGAAAAGAAAGCTTCCATTTAAGACGTTAGATGTCACTACTTGCCGCTGCCGGCTATCTTGCGATAGATTTCAAATACATTTGAATGATACCGGTTGTTTTGTTTTGCGTAATATTATGTTTTACTATCATCCTACTAAAAAAAATTCCTATAATTTTGGGGGGTCTTTGACCAATTGACCTGAGGGAAGGACCGCCATTGATTTCTTATACAAATTACCATAATATTGTTTGTTTTGATATTTTCTAATAATTCAAGGGGTATTGAGACTTGGATGAAGCTAGGAGGGTAGCGCCTACCATTAGTCAATAAAAAAAACGCAGTTCATTGATTATTTATTTATATTATTAACTGATAATGAGTAATGGAAAAAGGGTATGAATAAGGAAAATGACAGGAATAATCACTAACATGATGCAAAGTAGAAATTTGTGGGACTGTATTCGATTGCAACATTACTGACATCGGCGTCACTTAATCCAGAGAGGAAATAGGGAAAAACATTCCTATGGGTAAAATACCGCTCGTGTTTCCTTTTTAATTAATGTTTTCATTATATTTATTATACGAATTAGCATAATATATTGTTTGTTTTGATATTCTCTAATAATTCAATGAGTATTGAGACTTGAATGAAGCTAGGAGAGTAGTACCTACCGTTAGTTAAAAAATAAACCTCAGTTCATTGATATTTATATTATTAACTTATGTGAGTAATGCGAAAAGGCTTACAGTTTTGTGATAAGATCTCGCAAGTTTTAAAACCAGGCCATTTTGAACTGCGGCATAAAAACATGAAAGTTATCTAACTAAGGAATTTTTCTGTGATAAAAATCTAAAAAATTTCAATGAACACCTTGCGTGAATTTTTAATTGGCTTACAAAAATTTCATGACAACAAATCTAACTCTTGGGAATAAGGAACTACTATAAAAAATTACTCCTTTTTTAAAGTATTTTGGTTTGTGAAGTCACTATAGAAAGTGAGCTGATTTAATGTTCTTTAATTCCACAAATTTTAGCTTATACACACAGTTCTTACAAAATCATAACTGATTCTTTAATTTTTGTTATTTATTTTTACGGTGTATGCCGTGTTGCGCTACCTCCTCCTTTAGCCAACGTTTTGGACAGCGTTACAGTTTCCGTCATCAGGGCAGATGTGTGATGATGGACACTGTAACGCTGTCCGAAAGATTGGCTAAAGGAGGAGGTAGCGCAACACGGCATAACACCCCAACAATAAATTACAAAAATACTTTTGGCCGTGAAAATCTAAAATCAAATCCGATTCTTTAATGTTTTTATTTATTTTTACAATTTTGAACCATGGATAGTTTTCGCAACAAAATCACTTTGAAAAATATTGAATGCCTTGATGGATTGTTTAAATTTTTTTTTAACAATTACTCAAAAATTTTAAGTTAATTTTCACATTCTGTGAAGGTTCTACTCAAGTTCTTTAATTATTTCAGTTTTATGAAGCAACTAGTCTATAATGATACAATAATAAAACTTGAATAGAACTTACAAAGAACATAAAAATTAACTTTATATATTTGATGAATTATTCAAACTTTTTGAAGTAAAACTTCTTTATGCATGCTCAACTTGAGGGGTAAGCTGGTGAATGCGTTACGAAAAGTGGTGATTGTTACGAAAAATGTAATGCAAACGCTAATCGTTGCGAACGGTAATCGATGCGTACGGTAATCGATTCGAACGGTGATCGATTGATAGGCGAACGGTCAGGCCTTTACGCACGCTTGACTTGGGGAGTGATAAGGGTAAGGATAAGGATAAGGATAGGGATGGGGATGAGGATAAGGATAAGGAGGGTAAGGATAAGAGGGAGATACAAGTTAGTGAAGTTTTACTTCAGTCGTGTGGTCTAAAGCAAACTCGTTTTCTTTTTAAACAATCCTTCCTTAACCTCTTGGAGCGCGGAGGAACAACACAGAAATTTCACGACCTTCAATTTGAATCGAATGTTTTGTGGATTAATTTTTACCTATCGTATATTTTATTGACCTAAACACATTCCTAGAACAATAAACTATATACCAAAATAACATTACTTGCGTTAATTACGTAAATTGATAGGTTTTGCGATGTTTTAGTCGAGGAACTCATAAATGTGACGCAGCCAAAATGACATTTCGAGATGCCCACAGATAAAAATTATTTTAAAATAATCTGTGGTTACAAGGTGAATGAAATCTTTACCCATCCCATAGGGAATGTTGGCGCAAGCGATTCTGACACTTCCTTTACAAATTTTGTACATAGAAGGGTCAAAATAGAAGAAAAAACGTATTTTTTTTCCCGCGCATGCGCAGAAACTGTTCACATCCCGCACTACGGCAAATTAAATATAAATTATTCCGAGTGACTAGACGCATTGCGGGTTTCGCTATGGTAAAGGACGATAATAGAGCAAGCGTTTCTGACTTTGTTCTTCATACACTTTCTTTATACATAAGGGTCAAAATTGCATTTCAAAGTGCCGCGGCCACCGGGTGACAAACGGCAAACAACCGGTTAAAGATTATTCATAAACTGAAGAAAAAAAAAAATGCTGTAAGTGGCTCATTAAAAAAGACCCACAGTTACAGCTTGACACTGTTAATTTAACAGGCAGCTAGATGATGAATTAACTCTTTTTTTAAATAAATGATTATGAATGAGCGTGTAGGTCAATAATTACCGATTTGACAACATGAAAAATCAATATCCTTGAATATATTAATGCTTAACACATAGACAAACGAATTTCGGGAAAGGAATGAGGCAACTGCAGGCTGAGTTTCGAGCCGTTTGCCGTTGCTTCGTTCCTTTCCCATAATTCTGGGCTCGGCTCGCATTCATGTTCGTGCATGTATACGCAGCATAACAGATATGAAACATATTATTTTTATTTGAAAGGGAAAAGCTTACCAATTTGGGTGGAGGTGTTTCAGAATTTATATTTGACATAGAAATCTCTTTTCCCGCCTGGGCCAGTGCTACCAACTTCAGGGCGACAAAAAGGCCTCCCTGAAAATATAAAACCAGAAAAATAATGTAAATATCATATAAAGTTGCCAGCACAAAAAAATCGGTAAATTTTGGGGATCGCTGGCAATGGTTAATACGCACTTTTTTTTGAAAAAATCTTTTGATTCACCTTAATTACATTAAAAGACAACTATTTGCATTGGGGGAAGTGGAAAATATTTTTGTGTAACATGGTTTGTGATACAAAAGAAAGTGCCCCTTTATAACGCCTACTCGCGTCAAGGCAAGAAAAACATCCCAGTTTTCAAGTAGTTTAGCTGCTACGCTAGGTTTGTGATTCTGGCGTACAATCTCACAAGACGAAAGCTAATTTTAATTTTACATAATGAAATTTAGAATGAAATATTTTCCACTTCCCCCAATGCAAATAGTTGCCCTAATGTAATTAAGGTGAATCACAAGGTTTTTTTTTAAAAAAAGTGCATTTTAACCGTTGCCAGCGATCCCCAAAAATTAATAAAAAATCATTCGCTTATGTTTATTTTAAGGTACTCCGGTCCCTTTTTAATATTTTTTTATGAATTAATAACCTTCTATTTTAACCTTCCAGTAGTCACACCCGCATCGAAGAACACTGAATATTTCATGATATTATATACAGCATATAATAAAAAAGTCTTTTATCTATGTGAATAAATAATAAATTTTAAAAAAAACATTAATTGGTAATCACTTTTTAATTTGTACGCAATAGCTCTCATAATTCACACACAGAATCTGAGACCACAAATAAAAACAAAAGAACACATGCGTTTGCGATGAATGTCACTGGGGGACTGAGGGGACGTTCCTCACTCCCCCCACCGAGAATATTACGGAAGCGCAGTGGTCTATTGTTTATAGTTAGCGTATAATCAGTAAAATAAGTTCGCTGCGGACTCATAAACCGCGCATGACCGCTAAATGGTTAAATAGTAGTATAATTTTTTTTTGTTATAGTTACTTTTTATAGTTAAATAGTTTTAATTTTTCAGATCTCCCTGAATCGTACCAATCGCAGTTGTCTGTGTGATCTCACCAGTCACAAAAAGCCTACGTTTTATTTGAACAGGCTCTATATTTTGTATGGCGGCGTTAACATTTGAGACGATTTTATTCTCAAGTTTATCCACTTTTAATATTTAATTACACTACATAGGTAAGATGGCAGCATCTCTACATCTTGGCAACACTACTGTTATTGTATTCTACCAAAGAGCAGAAATATATCGGTGGATGCATCTGATAAACAATTTATCAGTGTTCCAAAATTTGCATTACTTACTATGAAAAAAATGGTGTGACATCATCATACTTCAATCTAGGAGGAATGGGGCCTTTCCAGTAATAACATTTAAAATGATAAACTATTTCATTGACAGCCCATACCTCCTGGAATGATATTGTTTTGTTTGAACAACTACTACTGGGGTCTACACCACAACCTGCTATATAATCCACGGTGATTGGACAACTCAACAAAGTGGCACTGCAACACTCCTTTGAAAAGCTAAAATGATGAAAAAAAAGGTTATTACAAATCTGACAGGAGATCACGTCCGTTATCTCGATAACGATCTCACAAAAGATATAGAATCGCTCGGCAGGCTATTTTTTTCATCACTTTTAATGACTTTTCAAAGGGGTGTTGAAATGTCACTTTTTTAGTTGTCTTGGCAGACCGGACATGTTGGTCCAGCATAGCATGACGGTATGGTGCTGCTAAATGATATCTCTAGGTCTTGTGTCATTTCAACATTGGATTTGAAAGTTTTAAGGGTCATTTTAGACAATAACTGTAAAATTTATAAAATTCCATGTTTATTTATTTGTACGTACTGAAAAATTGATAAATTGCCCTACGGCTAAAAACGTTCATCACTACTCTAAACCGTTGGGGTGAGATGAAAGATGAAAAATAAATTACTTTTTACTATAAAATATCATGCAAATAAACGAATAAATTTATTTGACATAATTGAATGAATTGAGTTTTTGAGTAAACATTTTGAATAATTTCAAATGTGAATGATGTTAACAGAATAGTATAAATTTGACTTATTGATTCCCACAAAATAATTATAGTTAAGTCCCAAAAACCCTTCAAATTACACAGTCATCATTTGAATAAAGTTACAATAGCTTATTCCCTTTTGAAGGTCCATTGAATTTATAAAAATGAAATGTCACTGTAGTTTCTGATAGCAGTGCTGTAAGAATTTGAGAGGTGGCAATATCTAGTTTTGGACAGACAACGATTTAACAGAAAAGCTATCATACCTTGTCCAGGTACCCCCGTCCCGAGGGATCTGACAGGTCCCATACTTTACTAAGGATCACATCACTGAGCTTCGATTTCTTCAGGAACCTCGCTGCATCAAGTGCCTGTATGACCCCACTTCCATTAGGGTCCACCTATTAAACACAATAAAGGGTGATCAATTATTCACTGTCCAATACAAACTAATTGCCTGAATAATGTCAATACAAATTGCACAATGCTATTTTACCTGGTGATAATATGCCTCATAAATTGCACTGTGGTTTCCAGCCACCTAAAACACAAAAATAACACTTCTTACAATCTAATGTAACATAGAAATTAGCATTACAATGGTATGGGGAGTTTTTGCCGATTATTGGGTGTGTGACATTTGAAAAATAATTTGACATTTTCGCCAACGATTGAACACGCTCCGCGCAATGGGTGCATCACTTTTTCGGAATTGTTGAAATTAAAATAGTTGTGAACTGTCATACCATGTTTCTTTTAGATCGATACAATCAGAATACAACAGTCGCACTAATTCCGAATCAAAATTCGATAATGCACCCCAACAATTCACTTGCGAAGCACATCATAGATTCATTACATGCCACTCCAAATTTGGGCAAATGACACTTTCAAATATTGAAGACATGTTTGGTTTTCATTCTAAACCGCAAATAAAGGGAGTAAAACCGGTAAATTCGCTAAAAACACCGAAACTACCTGCGTAGGAGAAGGCAAGGCAGCCATTTTTTACATCTCCTCTCGACCAATCAATAGACGTCACAAAAATTACTACACTTTCGAACCGTTGCTTTTGACATTGGGAGAGGTTTGGAACCCAGCGATTGTTTCGCACGAGCCTAGGTAGGTACCTACCGTTTCAAAAAATATTTTGCAATGTTTTCATTCGTTTTATAGGCCATAAAATGATGGTTTTACATAGGAATATTGTGATTGCAAATATTTATTTTTTCGTTAAACTTTCTGTTATTACCCTCGCCCAAAACAGTTTCACCTATTTTTTTTTTCTGAACAAAGAGCTAAAAAAACTATTTGGGGGCATTAATTTATTACGTAAGACGATTTAGGAGGGGAGGTGGGTCGACCATGTCTTATTTTTTCTTACAAGGGGGTGGGAGGGAGTCTCGATAGTTTTTACGTAAGATCACACAAATGCGCAAAGTTAAAATTATTAGTACCTTTGTAAGTACAAATAAACATTTCTTAAAATTATTACTTTGAAAAATAAACATTAAAACAAATCAAACGTGTATTATTTTTTTCCTTTAGATTCTTGCGTAATAAATATTAAACAGGGGGGAGGGGGTCGGCCTATTCTTATTTTTGTTTTAATAGAGGGGGAGGGGTCGTAAACTAGCAAAAATCGTCTTACGTAATAAATGAATGGCCACACTATAAGTGTTCTATTAGCACTACCAGTTTCTAAACAATTTAATATGGGCCATAATCAGTGGCGGACTAAGGGGGGGGCGGTCCGCCCCGGGCCCCCAGTCTTGGGGGGCCCCCAAACGCCTCCATGTTCCCTTGATCAAACCCTAAACAAGGTTTTAAGACACCACTGTAAAAAAAATGTTATTTTTATTTCATTTTTGATGGATGCACTTGTTAAGAACCCTCTCACCAATTTTTTTGGGAAATTCGAAAAATTGACGGAGATTTATGTGAAACCGCTTGGAACAGTTTGTATGTTGAATTATCCTTCAGCAAATTTTGAATGCGTTTTATTTTTGAATGAATTTTATTTTCTATTTTTTTATGGTAAATTTTCCTCGTCTGGTATCATAGTCAGGGCCAGATTAAACATGTCGGGGCCCCTACTCAATGCCCTAGCCGATGCGTGGCTCCTGGACAGTGGCCTATGCTGCCTTGGGAACAATACGGCCCTGCCAGGGCTGGCTTTAACATGTCGGGGGCCCCGGGTAATGCACTTATCGGGGCCCCTTTACCCGATGCGGGGCTACTAGGGAGTTGCCAACACTGCTTATGGATATTACGGCCCTGGCTACAGTGACTGGATTTTCGAAGGCGGTGGCCTACGCTGCCTTATGGACAATACGGCCCTGCTAGGGCCAGCTTAAACATCTCGGGGCCCCTAGGCAATGCACGTCTCAGGGCCCCTTTACTCTAGGGGCCCCTACCCGATGCGTGGCCCCTAGGCAGTGGCCTACACTGCCTTGTGGACAATACGGCCCTGCCAGGGCTGGCTTAAACATATCGGGGCCCCTGGGCAATGCACGTCTCGGGGCCCCTTAACCCTAGGGGCCCCTACCCGATGCGGGGCTACTAGGCAGTTGCCTACACTTCTTATGGATATTACGGCCCTGACTATAGTGACTGGATTTTCGAAGGCGGTGGCCTACACTGCCTTATGGACAATACGGCCCTTCCAGGGCCGGCTTAAACATGTCGGGGCCCCTAGGCAATGCACGTCTCGGGGCCCCTTTATTCTAGGGCCCCCTACCCGATGCGGGGCCCCTAGACAGTGGCCTACACTGCCTTATGGACCAAAGTAGCCTACCAGGGCCAGCTTAAACATGTCGGGGCCCCTAGGCAATGCATGTCTCGGGGCCATTTACCCTAAAGGCCCCCACCCAATGCGGGGCCCCTAGGCAGTTGCCTACACGTCTTATGGATAATACTGTAATGGCTATAGTGACTGGATTATCGAACAGTTTAAGACTTGGTGCATAGTGCATGCAAATAAGATGTATAGTTTTTCCAATATGTTGTCAACCAGGTTGAAAAACGTAGTTTTGAGAAAATCGCGTTCAAAGTTTTGCTGAAGGATAATTCAACATACAAACTGTTTAAAATTTTCTTTAAATTTTCTTAGAATTTCCTTGAAACTTTAGGTGCTAGCATTATTAACAAATGCATCTTTTATAAAGTGAAAAAAAATATGACGATTTTTTTTTATAGTGCCCTGGTGCCTTAAAGCCTTGTTTAGGCTTTGATCAAGGGAACACGGAGGCGCTTGGAGGTCCTCCAGGACCCAGGACCAGAGGCCCGTGTGAACTGAATAAAAATCTTGCAAAATTACATCAACTTTTTAAACTAGGGGGGGGGGGGGGGGGGGGCTCATTCAGCTTTCCCGCCCCGGGCCTCTGACGGGCTTAGTCCGCCACTGGCCATAATATCAGCAAAAATCGAATAATCACATTTTATGGAGTCTGATTCAATGGATTAATTCTAAAGATTTCCCCTTATTTGATAATATTGTATCCCTCATCTTTTAAGAAAAATTTTACCTTTCCGTTTTCACCACCGGTTTCTAAAAATTCCAATCTTAAATATTTACCTTTTTTGGTAATATATGTATGCCTCTACTTAAAAAAAATCTTTCTTTCCATTTTCACCCCCGGTTTCTAAAAATTACTGCAATCTTTATTTATTTATTATTCTGTGTAAGGGGCCATTCAAGTATTACGTAACGCACTTGGGGGGGAGGGGGGGTCTTGTGAAACGTTACTGTGCGTGACAAGGGGGGGGGGGGGGGTTCGAACAACGTGTTACGTTACATGTTTTTCTTTATTTAGATAAAAAACTAGGGAATTAAAATCTTCCAAGTTGGCAACCATTTTCGTTCTCGAAATCTTTTGTTTTATTTATTACCGCAAAAGCGATTTAAAACAAGAAAAAAGGTATTTAAGCGACTTTCCAGTACTTTGCACAACTTAATTGTGACTTTCAGATAAAAATTGTCACTTGGGCATTACGTAACGTTTAGGAGGGGGGGGGGGAGGGTATGTAAAAACGTTACGGCGCGTTACTTGGGGGTGAGGGGGGGTCAAAAATTGCGTTACGTAATACTTGAACGCCCCCTAAGTATTTTTCTTCTTCACAAATATTATATATTTTATACCTTTCACACCGCTTGGGAGTGTTTAACCTTATCAAAAATACTCCCTTTATTATGTTTCTTACCATTTGTTACTTCTTTTGTTATGATTTATGCTTCAGTTAGCACCTTATCAGTCTGCACCAAAGATATTCAAATACAAAAGAGATATGCTATGATGCCCGCGCAACTGTCAGCGGTCTACGACCTAATCAGGGTAGTTTGCAAACGAAAAGAATTTGTTCATTTCGTTGATTTTTTGAAGGTGTGCATTAGTATTGGTTAACAATATAGTTTGAATACGGAAAGGATTCGTTCATTTAGTTTAACGTTCGTTTGGATTATTAATTAATTATTCGTTCATTTAGTTTATTTGTTAAAAACTAAAGATAGCACATCTATTATATTTCAATATTTTTAGTCTGCACCAATAAGTTTGGAGATCTATATCTATATCTCTGCCCTTGGATACAGAGAGAACTCACCATTTTTCCAAATTCCAAGGAGAACATATTATGAATCTTGGATTGGATTGTAGAACAAAATGTTGTGTTTGATCAGCCATATATTATAAAATTGACTGCTAGCAGATTTGGCAATAACAGACCACTCTGTAAAGAAAAGTTGTTGAAAACAATTGATAGAGATATTATGACTGAAATTCATCTTACTAAACAAAAATTTCTATTGAAAACTTTTTTGCTTTGTCGAGATTAAACCAGAGATTTCTGGTCCATAGCCAGAGCTTGCCCCTGCCTACTTTGGTAACTGTATATGATAATTTTATTTCATCAAAATCATAATGTTGTCATTTGTTCATGATTTTAAATTTGGGAGGCGGGATTGGGTACCGCCGCCCCGGGAACCTTTATTGGATAACCAACACCTCTGCCATAGGTCACCCCAAGTGGTTCGCTACGTTTGGTGATTTAGCAGGGGTGCCCGGGTTCATTGGGTGAGGTTTGTCTAGGTATTGGAGGCGGATGACCAGGACACACTGAACCCCAGATTCCTACCCACCCCTTAAACCCTTTTCCTTCCCAGAACTCTCCTCTCCTTCCTTTCCCCAAAAAACCCTCCACACAGCATCCCCAAAGATGACATAGGCCCTGAGGGAAATTATTTTCCTCAGGGCCTCCTGTGTGGAGCTCATGTAAAAAAAAAGATGATTAACCAGTCACTTTAGTAGAGAGAATAATTTATACCAAAGGCATACATTCATTCACAGTTACGAGCACTGTAGTACTTTCACCTATACTGAAGTGTGTGCCTGGGGGGGGAGAGAGGGGAGGAAATTATTTTCGTTTCCTAGGAGGGGGAGGGGTGGCAGCTAGAGAAATTCTAAAGTTAAAACTAAGTTTTCAATTTGAAAATAACCGGTTCCTAAAGAAGTAGCTCTTCTTCGACATTTTTCATTCATCATTTTTTTGATAATCTTGCTTTTCGAAAAAAACGAGCGAAGAAGCTAAACCACTCTTTGTGGAACTGATGGCCTCATTTTGGAGCTAAATCTGAATCGGCAACACTGAGTGAAACTGTGGCATACCCAATTGGGTGTGTCATACCTTACAATGTGAGGCTGAAGATAGTGGGGAGGGGGAGGAGATGGGGAAAAGGAAGATGGTGAAGTACCTGGCTATTCAGATCCGGTCACCAAAAACTGAAGCTAAAGGCATTTCAAGCAACGTTTCAGATCATAACCAGGGCCACACGTAGAGTATCTTCCACCTGGTACACACTGCAAATGTACTGTATTTTATTTTAAATCAATTTATTGTGAAGTAACACAAATTAAGATAAAATTTATTTGCGCGAGCCGGGATTTGACCCCGCGATCTTTGGATTGCTAGTCGAGAGCCTTACCTTCAATCATGGAGGCCGTCAGTAATGAATATATCCTGGAAGTACAGTACTAGTTGTAATAAGTAAGAATAATTTATATTTCATAAAGAGGTGAGTAAAAATAATGGTCAAATAACTTTTAATAATACTTTTATTGGTCAGGTTTTTTTTAATCAAACATTTAATGAATTTAAAGCAGGTCGTTGTATTATTTACTGCAATATCAGTTCAGCTTTCCCTCGCTAAAACTGATGATGAATGATGCCATGGATCAGCCATTTACTGAGTTCCGAGTGGGTTTCCCAGCCATGGGTAGGACTTGGGACAGTTGCCAACGCAAGATGTCATCCAGCGTTCAGACTGTAAATTAATAAACTCGATTAATAAATGAGATAAAAATATTTCTCGAACAAACCAACTTTAAGATTGAAAGTTTTTGTTACAGTAATATTTAAATTAGATATTATTTAAAGCCATTTAAAAGTTGTACAGTAAAACCCTGAGTTACGTAACACATGTGTAAATTCATAGATAGAAATGAATTTTCAAAAATTTAAAAAAAATCTGTGAAGAGCCACATAAAAATTTCACATACATTTATTCTATTTCAAAAGTCTAATACTAAGCGCGCTTGCTTTTTGCACATTTTGTAAATTCTATTATATTTCTAATACACTTGGTATGCATAAATGACATTGCACTATATTGAACTGTTGACTGCTTGAAACCTTTTTTGGTATTATTCGACTTACATAAAGCCTATGGAATGCATTAGGTACTACATAATTAATTGGGATATTTGTGGCAATTTCTTATTCCGGAACTTTATTTCACAGTCACATTACAAGACAGTATATAAAAATGAATGTTTCTTTGTTTGTCTGTAATACTTTCTTAAACCATTCATCCGATTGCGATGAAATTTTGGTAATTTGTGTGCACATTCGCAAAAGTATCTCTGTATACTGGTGAGCTCTGGCATTATCGTTTTACAACAGATGGCACGTGAGTTGTTTGAAAAATGAGCATATTTCATTGATGGATAGGTGGGGGACGAGGGAGGGGCAGGGGTAGGGATTGCAAAGGATATGTTGTAACGGTAGGGGATAGCGGGGGTTAAATTGGATAATCCATGCTTCTCACAAGGACAGCTTTATGTGGTCTACTCACACATCGAAAAACCTTCTGATTTATTATTGCATGCACCAGATGGAAAAACCAAAAAAATATTGTGTATCCAAAGCACTTCAGTGAACAGAATTAAAACCAAACACCATCTTTTTTTGAGTGGCAATGCAACGCATGCCATGTACTTGATAATTTATCATAAAAAATCATTAATTTTCATGAAGAAAATAAATGTTCTTAGAATTTATGATTTGCAATATAGCCCGTTTCACAAGTTAAATAAAATAACCAAGATATGATCAATATCAATTGTTATGTCAATCTACTCTTTGATGTGATTGATAATTGCTAATTGAAAATTTACTGAGAAGTTTATTGATGAGATCATTGCCCAATCACATCAATTGCCTATGTGTTGAGGGAATGATGTGTGAGTACATAGACAAGCGACATTAACACAGTGGATTGATCGTTTCGCTGTGCGATTGACAATCGTTTGTTTAATTGCTTTATCTATAGAGCCCTCTTTGAAATTCAGTTTCAATGTGTAACAAGAATGGTTTTACTTGTAAGTGCGACTGTCCAGAGTTTTCTGTCCTGGTAGAAATATATAAAGACAATATGATTGAACCACTCTTGTCAGGAGTACTCCTGTCCCGGTATGACTGATACATTAGGGAGTGCTGATTTGTTAGGAAACAAAAGCATTTTGCTCTGAGGATGGGAATGAGATAGAAGTTTACAGCTGGTGTACATAGCAGCCTAATAATAAATTGAAAGTGCTTACATCTCCCTTCATCAATTGGCAAGCCTTGGCCTGGCAGACAGGAGTGTAAACCTCCTGGCACTCAATGCTTCCGGGCACCATCTCGGCAACAGGAATTGGGTTCTTCACCCAGTCGATGACCTGAGATGCTGATGTCTAGAATTTTAAAAATTATTTAGTATTACATATTAAATTGAAAAAATTTAAACCACAATACAGCATATTCCATAAGGAAGATATTATGCCGGCCGTCTGTCAGTTACGTCTATGTATTTTTATTATATTGATTTTTTAATATAAATTGACTCTTTAGTGTTATGTATGTATATAGTGTGATGCATTTAATCCGTTTGGATTACCATCAGCATTTTGTGGCATTCTGTGGCAATTCTTCACGGGGGGCCACAATTCTTCAGGAATATCTCCAGATATTCCCGATACATGCTAAGAACAAAATTTTCGCAACTTCAAAATAAAAAAAAAAATTAAATGTAAAACCTGTTAACATTAAATATGCAGAAATACAATATAAAAAATTATTTCGGATCACTTGCAAGCTCTCCATGGTTGAGGAATTAGGCTCTCAACTAACTAGCGATTCTGAGATTACGGGTTAAAATCCCGGCGCGTGCAAGTAAATTTTATTTTATTGATTTCTGTTATTTTGCAATTTAATCATTAAAAAATAATTGAAGGTATATTTGCGGCATGTTTCAGAGTGGAAGGTACTCTCAATATCGCCATGGTGTAGGACCACCATTCAGTATTGAAAAGTTGCTTGAAACCAATTGTTGAATTACCCATGTTTGGTGACTAGATCTGAGTAGCCAGCTACTTCCCCACCTTTCTCTTTCCATCTCCTACCCCTCTCCGCTATCTTCAGCCTCACAACATACGCTAACTGGGGACAGTAGTAAGTAGACAGTAGACAGTAGTAACATGGTCTCACTGGCACCAGGCAGTTGGAAGCAGTTGGGACCGATGTTCGCTTGGCGACCTATCTTGTAGTGTTCTAACACGTACACGTAAATCACTTAAGTTAGAGCAGCTTAAGCAACTGTCTATTATAGGCTATTGGTCATGCGCATTGTCCACAAAGCAGACAGGGGATATCACCAAACCTTTTTCATTTGAAATTCGTACTTTTAAATCCATTGGATATGTTTCCTAGGCACTCCAATCTACCGCACATGCGTTCTTGTATGTGGTTCTCACAGAACTTGGGGACAAACATCTAAATCACTTGTGACGAATTATTGGACTGTTTGTTAATAATCGTATACTTACATTCAAATTAAGTTTGATGATAATCTTGCAAGATATAGCATTATTTTAATTATACTGTATACCTGTAGAGGTATTCATTTATTTTATGTTTATGTATCTGATTAGGTGCATGGCTTGTCCATGAACATTTTTGATTGAGAAATTTGTAATATTTTCCGGGAAGGGATTTCAGTGCACACAAAAAAATGTCGGTCCCTATCAAAAATCCGTAAAAAAATCAGGCAGATCATGAGGTGCCTAGCTACTTCGTGAAGTGCCTGGCGACAGAATGTGAAGTGCCTCAGGCGCATCATGATCGGCCTATAAGGCATAATGCACCTCACAAATTAGCAGATTTTCAATGCCGTATATCTCAGATTCAAGTTTCTCAGTCGATGCATTTTGTGACTCCCGTCACTTCTCTTTAAAGCAGGATCTTTACTTATTATTTTTTAATTTATAAACTAACGTTTAGACAAGATTTTTATGCATAGCACAAAGGGTAACAATTATTACAAGCAATAATTGTCAGCCTGAGACACTCATTTATATTGAAAAATCTTCCGAGAAAAGATACTTGGGTTCAAGTCCCGTTGGCGGCAAGTATCTTTTCTCGGAAGATTTTTCAATGTAAATGAGTGTCTCAGGCTGACAATTATTGCTTGTAATAATTGTTACAGGATCTTTACAATGGTGGTCTTTTAGCATTGCAATCTATCCCACCGCGCGATACGTTTTGATACAATGTCTTGTTTTTTAGTGAAACTTCATGAAACACATAACATATCTCTCTGTGACCAAAGGTAGGCTGTGGGTAGTTTTTCAAGTTCGGGTGTGAATATTGGACTTTGAATTTTATAAAGTGGCAATTTCAATTTTCATCTACCCAGAGGCGTAGCGCAAGGGGCGCGGGGGGGAGGGGGGAGGGGGGATGTGACACCACGTTGCAACCCTCGCTAGCTACCCCACTGCATGTGCCACTGTTGTTATGGCAATCTGAAGAAATGAGCACATAAGTTCCTTTCTAAATACATTTTTGTCAGAAATTTTTCTGCTTTGCATTCTTCTAATGGTTCATTTTTGTTAGGGTCGGTACAGCTTTTCAGCCTTTATGGACTGCATTCCAATGGCAACAGTAATTTAAATCACGTTATTAAAAAATAATATTTAAAGTAATGAGAACTAACCAGGAAGACATCGGGGAGGGTTTGCAGGTAGTCAATGAAGGCAATGTACGCGGTCAGGTGGTTGGGGTTAATGGTGTCGGCGAACCAGGCAGCATGCACGTAGAATCCGAATGGAGCGCGGTTTCCGTTGTACTGCTTGTTAAACTCTGCAATCATCCATTGGGTCAGGCCTGCAACATCTGTTGGGCTGGAATCGTTGGAAATTATCGTTAATAACAAGCCACTTACGTACATGTTTTATTGACTTAGAAGACTTCTTGTGACAGGTTTTTTTATGGAGAGTAAGGAAACACATGGCACTACAAAAAAGTTAAGTTCCTACCTAAGTATAGTTTAAGACTAAAAATAAACAAATGATTTTAGCTTTTTGCGACAATTCCCCACTTTGTTCAATATGACAACACTTTTAAAACTAACTAAAGGTTTCTACAATTTTGATAATAAGATGATTTGGCGGTTTAAAGGCCAAAAAAGTTTTTTTTCCAGTTTATACATTTAATTTAGGTTGTTTAAATACACATTTCATTGTTTGACAACTCGGCGACAGTCGGCACGCTTCCATGCCGGTAACTGGATAAAACAGAATGTGTAGAAATAATAGATTGGGTAAGTTTAAGTTTGTTTTTTATTCACTTTTCTTCAATATTCTATTCACTGGTCACTGTTCGTTTTGTCATGGTCATCGACAATAAAGTCTGGACAGGGTGTATGGATGTTAAAAATGACACCGAAACCAAAATTAATGGTTCCAAAAATTGGGTTATGAAAACAATTAACAAAAAGAAAGTGCATTATTTCACAGTTAAAAGATCGGAAGAAGCATCGAAGCAAGGTGTCAGAAACAGATTGGGAGAATGAATGAAATGAAATGAAAACTTGTGAAACTACCCATTGGCAAGTTGAATTATTCAACTGAATTTGTAAGACATGCCATATCTTTTTTTTTAAAAAAAGAAAGATAAACATTCCCGGGTTATGAATAACCTGACATTATTTGAAAATCACCTACTACTACCACAGAAATCGGAAAATGTTGCTTGTGTCGTGATGGAGGTCTTAGCCAGCCAAGGAATCGAACACGCGACGCCTGGGTAGGACCTAAACACAATGCCAACTTAGTCACTGACCGGTCAAATTGTTATAGAATTGTTGTTAATATTGATGGTCATGCATGCCTTTGTTTCTATTATCTATAGAGAACACTGACCACCTAGATGTACTTACATTTCAACGCAGGCATCAACCATGGAGCAGACGACATTGCTTTGATCCTTCCAGTTGATCATGGGGATGACCCAGACGTCGGAGTAGGACTCTGTGGGGCAGGGGGGGATCAGGCACTCCTGGGTGCTCAGGTACTCGGTGGTGTAGGGCCACATGCCGGGCTCGATGTAATCCTGGGTAGTCCAGGACAGATCGTACAGGAAGCCGCTCTGCTTCAGCATGTTGAACTGGTTGTTGCCGGCCATCTGGAGGAAGGGCATGCGGATACCTGGAACGGAAATATTATTATTACTACTAGTTCCGTGAACAATAGAAATTGTGACCAAAAAGTACCTTTCTAATTTTCCCTTATTTAATAAATCAACGAAGTTTCCTCTAAAATCATGAGTTTTGTGAGTAGCTACTTAAATACCGACCAATTTAATTATAAACCATAAATTTGGAATGCAACATTTTTTATTTTAAATAATGCTGGGTGATCTTTTCCATGAGAATCTGTGGTCAATTTATTGATCCAATGTTGAAGTCGATTCGCTTTGGTTCCTATCTATAATTTCACAGAAAAGGATGTTCTCACTGAATAAAATAGATCAGAAGAGCGATTCTATATCTTTTGTGGGATCGTTACAATTTGGGAGGCGGGAATGGGTACCGCCGCCCCGGGAACCTTTATTGGATAACCAACACCTCTGTCATAGGTCACCCCAAGTGGTTCGCTACGTTTAGTGATTTAGCAGGGGTGCCCGGGTTCATGGGGTGAGGTTTGTCTAGGTCTTGGAGGCGGATGACCAGGACATACTGAACCCCAGATTCCTACCCACCCCTTAAACCCTTTTCCTTCCCAGAACTCTCCTCTCCTCCCTTTCCTTAAAAAAAACCCTCCACACAGCATCCTCAAAGATGACATAGGCCCTGAGGGAAATTATTTTCCTCAGGGCCTCCTGTGTGGAATTCATGTAAAAAAAAAAAAAAAAAAGATAACGGACGTGATTTCCTGTAAGATTTGTGTGATTTTTACATATTTACTGTCACATATTTTAATTTAGATCTAAGATATAAACACGAATTCTTGCAAGTATGTATGATTATTTATTCATTTTGTACATAGAAAAAGCAAATAAATCACGCAAATCTGGCAGGAGATCACATCCGTTATCTAGCGGGATAAAAAGGTAATATCCAACACTGCAACCATCTTCAACCGGAAACAGAACACAAGAACAAATTTACAGACAGATGAAATAATGTCTGAAAGAGTCAAAACAGGACTTTGCTACACTTAGGGGCCTTCGTTCATGGACAAACTGAAAAAACCAGTCGTCGACGCAATTGCAATCAACCTCCGTAACAAAATCGATACTTTTCTGATCCGACTTGTCAAAACATGACAAAACTTGACAGTTCGTGAGCCGCTACCATGGCAACCTGTGAGTAATGCAACTGAAACGAACTGCCGCGGCGACCAGCAATGCTGGTTGACATTAGTTGCGTTGTTGACAGGCTGCTATGGTAGCGGCTAGCGAACTGTTAAGTTTTCGAGTAAGTTGGCCGTTCAGGTATTACGTAACGCACCTTGGGGAGGGGGGTTCGAACAACGCGTTACGTAACATGTTTTTTTTTATTTAAATAAAAAACTAGGGAATTAAAATCTTTCAAGTCGGCAATCGTTTTCGTTATAAAGGGAATTCCCCGACAGTATTGTGCGTCATTTTTATTTTATTTTGAGCGACTTTCCAGTACTTTGCGCATCTTATTTGTGACTTTTAGGTAAAAATAGTCACTTGGGTGTTACGTAATGTTTAGGTGGGGGGGAGAGGGGGGGGGGGGGTACAGAAAAACGTTATATGGGGGGGAGGGAGGGTCAAAAATCTTCAAAAGTTGTGTTACCTAATCTGCAATATGTCAGATCAGAAAAATATCATTTTTGTTCAGGAGGTTGATTGCGATTGTGTCGACAACTGGTTTTTTCAGTTTCTCCATGAGCGGATGGGGTCAGTCATTTATTGTATGAGAGACTTTGCCAAGAGTGCCATCTACAAAATAAAATACAAAGTAATCCCACACAGTGGGCCAGAGAGATCTTTCCTTGAGAAAGCCTATGTCATCTTTGAGAAAACTGTACAAGCATTTCAAAGAAAGGGGAAAAGAAATCTCCAGCCGAGCTATTCTCTATTTTTTGTGGGAACGAGATTGATATCGCGCGAGATCTCCTGTCAGATTTGTGAATTTTCAATGGCTGTTATTTGCTTTTCTACGGGCCGATGTCAGAATCTGACAAGAGATCTCGCCCGATATCCGTCTTGATCGAGATAGATATCGGGCGAGATCTCTTGTCAGATTTGTGTGATTTTCTGAGGCTGTTAAATTAATAAAGAATCATGCATACTTACATGAATTCGTGTTTAAAACGACCTAAACTAAAATAGGTGACAGCTCACAGCTGAAATTCACACAGCCAAAGAAAATCACACAAGTCTGACAGGAGATCTCGCCCGAGATTGATCTCGATCTCACAAAACATAGAGAATCGCTCGGCACGTCTTGATTAGATATTGAGAGACAAATTTGTAAGACAGAGGAAATACAAGAACAATATTTGAAAATACGCATTATTTTATGTGCTAAGTCTAGGCAAGGGAGTAATTTTCTTGCGTGTTTATTGTTTTTCTCTTATTTTATTCAATATTTAATTTATAGCTTCAAGTTTGGGCTCGGAGTGGGTAGGACTGTGATTTCTGTATCTTTGTCTCTTTCATATTATCATTGAAATGATTTAAAAATGTTTACCCTTAAGGTCTTCTTCGGGGATCTTGGCAAAGTTGCTGGTCAGCGTCCTCTGATCGGCGAACTCCTGCAGCAGCAGGGACAGAGAGGCGTTCTTCCAGTAGGTGGTAAGGGCCGTGTGGGAGATGGAGTGGAGACTGATCTCCTGACCGTTGGCGTGCAGTTCATGGACCAGCGAGTAATCTGTGTACTCGTGGGCGACGAAGAAGGTGGCTGCAACGGGGCAGTTGTTGCGGTTCTTGCGGTTGTACAGGGCCTGCCTGTACTGCAGAATGTTCAGGGGGTTTACAGCGTCGTCGAAGGTCAGCATTACAAACTGGAATTTTCAATTGACACATTTAAAATTAGATCAAGATTCAAGATTACGCTTGTTTTCATGATAATATAACATTACCAGACATATGTATATTGTGTGAGGCTTACCTGACTTTTAATTTAAAAAAAAAAACATTTTAAAGTTGGATAAAAATTTTTTCGCATGCGCATTTTGGAATATTATTGAATAAAGTTTTTTCATCATGTACATTTTATAATTGGAAAAAGATTTTTACTATGGGCATTTCATAATTATTATTGGAACAAGGTTTTTTGTCATGCACATTTTATAATTTAAGAAAGATTTTTTACTACTGGCATTTTATAATGAGTATTAGAACAAGATTTTTCATCACATGCATTTTACAATTGGAAAAAGATTTTTTACTATGGGCATTTTATAATTAGTATTTTTTTTTTTTAATTCCTTTATTTTTCCCATATTTTACAATTTATATTTACATATTTTGAAAATCATAACAATAATGTGGGAACCCACTAACGCGCAGCCTGTGCTTGGGTAATATAGTTAAAATAAGTTTTAATTAGTACCTAGAAAGCAAAAACAAAATTTGTTTTAACAGTATTGGAACAGGATTTTTCGTCACGTACATTTTATAATTGGAAAAAGATTTTTTACTATGGGCATTTCATTAATTATTATTTGAACAAGGTTTTTTGTCATGCAAATTTTATAATTGGAAAAAGATTTTTTACTATGGGCATTTCATTAATTATTATTTGAACAAGGTTTTTTGTCATGCAAATTTTATAATTGGAAAAAGATTTTTTACTATGGGCATTTCATTAATTATTATTTGAACAAGGTTTTTTGTCATGCAAATTTTATAATTGGAAAAAGATTTTTTACTATGGGCATTTCATAATTAGTATTGGAACCAGATTTTTCGTCACATGCATTTTATAATTGGGAAAAGATTTTTTACTATGGGCATTTCATAATTATTATTTTTAATTGTTAAACTAATGTTTATATATCAGGTAAATTTTGGGGATCGCTGGCAACGGTTAATACGCACTTTTTTTTGAAAAAATCTTTTGATTCACCTTAATTTAATTAATTAAAAATTCTTTTAATTAATTAAAAGACAACTATTAGCATTGGGGGAAGTGGAAAATATTTTTGTGTAACATGGTTTGTGATACAAAAGAAAGTGCCCCTTTATAACGCCTACTCGCGTCAAGGCAAGAAAAACATCCCAGTTTTCAAGTAGTTTAGCGGCTACGCTAGGTTTGTGTAACATGGTTTGTGATTCTGGCGTACAATCTCACAAGACGAAAGCTAATTTTAATTTTACGTAATGAAATTTAGAATGAAATATTTTCCACTTCCCCCAATGCAAATAGTTGCCTTTTAATGTAATTAAGGTGAATCAAAAGTTTTTTTTTTTAAAGTGCATATTAACCGTTGCCAGCGATCCCCAAAATTTAATATATATCATTTCATAATTAGTGTTGAAACAAGATTTTTTGTCATGCACATTTTATAATTGGAAAAAGATTTTTTACTATGGGAATTTCATAATTATTATTGGAACAAGATTTTTCGTCACATGCATTTTAAAATTGGAAAAAGATTTTTACTATGGGCATTTCATTAATTATTATTTGAACAAGGTTTTTTGTCATGCACATTTTATAATTGGAGAAAGATTTTATACTGTCGGTATTTCATAATTAGTATTGGAACAAGATTTTTCGTCAGGCATATTTTATGATTGGAATTAAGATTTTTCGCAACTTACTTTTTCATACTGCTGAACCTGTACAAATCACAAATGCGCCCCACTTAAAAAAAAACTGTTGTCTTAAAAAACCCATAACTGGGCGGTCCGTTTGATAGATTCCCCTACAAAGTACGAAGATACGCTCAGGCCCTAGTGTTAGACCACCATTCAGAATAAACGTTGCTTAAAATGGCTTCAGCCGTGTTTGGTGATCAGATCTGAATAGCCATTTACTTTCTTCTTCCCCATCTCCTTCCCCTCAGAAAACAAACAAAGTACCGCTATTATTATTTTGAATTGTGGGTTTCAATTTACGTATAAAAATTGTCCTTTGCATTCGGAAAGGTCTAATAAAAATGAGATTTGTATAATGTGTACCCTCTTAAAATTGACCATTAATGGTTCTATTAGTTCTGACGTCATATGTACCTTTCGTGAGGTCATCGGACAGGGAGATTGACAGCTGATATGGAGTATGTGACGTCATGCGACGCTACTGTTTCGCGTATCTTACCACTTCAAAGTGGGCCGTTTTATCAGTTTTGAAAATCAATTTATTATGTAATAATTGATAAATCAATCTTAAAAACTGTTCTACGAATAACCGTAATCGCACAAGAAAATCTATGATAAAAGTTACCTTTATGTTGCTCTGTAGTAAGCATTCTAAAAGAAGAAGAAGATGGTTTGAAAGTTAGATACCTATACGTAAATATGAATGTTAGAGGGAGCTTGCTAATATTAAATTAATATTAGGGGGCGTTCAAGTATTATGTAACGCAATTTTTGAAGATATTTGACCCCCCCCCCCCATGTAACGCGCCATAACGTTTTTCTGTACACCCCCCCCCCCCCTAAACGTTACGTAACGCCCAAGTGACAATTTTTACCTGAAAGTCACAATTAAGTTGCGTTGTTTTTAATTTCCTAGTTATTATTTAAATTTAAAAAAAAACATGTTACTTAACGCGTTGTTCCCCCCCCCCCGCCCCCGTAACGCACAGTAACTTTTTACAAGACCCCCCTCCCCCCCAAAGTGCGTTACGTAATACTTGAACCGCCCCTTAGCACTAAATTAAATTAAATTTAATATTATATATTTTGTAAGCGAAAATATTTAATAAAGCTTTACATATTTAAAATAAAGCAAAAATCTGTTAATTATTGAAGTGAGAAAAATAAGGTTTTTTTATTTTTTTCCAAAAATCATATCTCTCATTTTTCTAGACCTCTTAATTATGAGTTTTTATTATAGAATAACATTAAATAGATCGTTCAGAATAATTAACATTTTTTGTAAATTTCTTTAATAACATTTTTAATTTTTTAGAAAAAAAATCACTTAAAATCTAGGTACAAAAAAAAGCACTTATTTTCCTAGAAATATTTTGACGACGCAGATCGAAAGAGAAAAATAAACGGAGATAAATTACATATTTAACTCTTTTTTCGATTTGTTGTCCTTTATGGCATTTCAAATTTCCGCTATTGATACATTTAAGAAAACCCTGTGAATTTTTCATGCCAGTAAAATGAATTGACAATAACAATATCTACCGAATTTGTTTTTTATACTTATCGGATTCACTTAATTACACTTCGAGATTTTTCGAAGAAATTTTTATATCAACTCGGCAAATGTATAGAGATTATCTTAAAAAATAACATAGGCACATATTTTTTAAGAGCTTAAAATCTTAAAGTGATTGAGGGCAGTACGTTTTAAATCGGTAGAAATTCGGAATTCCGGGTCTGTTAATATCGGATGGTATTTTAGATTGATATTGACGCAAGCGATTCTGACCTTGTCCTTCATACAGTTTCTTTATACATAATGGTTAAAATCGCATTTAAAATTATTGATTTAAGATGAGAAGTTAAGCACCTAATATTTTTTACAAAAAATTCTTTTGAATACGACTTAATCTTATTTGTTTCTCTGACCTTATTCTTAGGTCCGTGAGACCCGCTCATTCACTAAGAAATACATTGATGTATATATTGTACGTACCCACTTATTCTTTTAATTTTCGCCCATGTGATTTTTAATCCATGGTTTTTCATATTATAATAATTTATCTTATCTCATTAATTTCACGATCAAATAAATTTAAAAAAATTAAGTTACCTATTTAACAATATTGTTCGACGTGAGTTATCTGAAATCTAAAGATAACAGAAATTAAGACAGTGTTTTTATTTGCCCTTGGATAATTTTTTTTTTGTTTTTGCAATTTTATCTTTTGAAATGTGATGTAATGCGTAGTATTGTATAACCAAAATTGAAAATGTAATCAGAAAAATAAGTTTCCATGCAATAATGCACTGAGATACGCAGTCCACTTTATTGGTTTCCCTTAGGAAAATAATTTCCCTCGGGGCATCTCAGTCTTTTAAGGAAAAGAAGGCGAGGATATTGTGGGCATGAAAAAGGTATGAGGGGTATGTAGAAAACTAGTGGTTAGTGTATTCAGGAGTGAAGGACGTATAAATCCATCCCTCCCGCCGCGGTGCAAGACGATGGGTCGAGAGAGACCAGCCGGAGAGCATTACAAAGCAAATACGTCGGTTCAAATAAGTAGGTAAGTTCTAAAAAGTATGTTGAATGCGAACAATAAAATTAAAAGATTCGCTTGAAACAATTAACAGAACTAAAGAAATTTGAATGACGATGAAGAAAATGTGTTTTTCTAATGATATAAATTGGCATTAGTAGGTAATCCTGTAAACTATCTCAAATAAAATAAAAAAGATGCAAGAATCCAAGGACATTCTGTAAGTAGGTTATTACTCAATAAATGTTGAACTAACTGAATCAATTCTAGTTGATCTACTTTTATTGAAAAAATTTTGGAAAAAAAACCAATCATTAAAATTTTTTGAAAAAAATCTGATCCAACTTTTTTGAAAATAGGTTCATACTTATCAATATGCTTTCAAGTAAAATTGAAACGTCTGATCCCGCTATTAAGTCCGATGCTGGACGCCGAAAGGCTTAGAAGAAGAATAATTGATGGCGTAAATTGTTCTGGAAATACCTCAGCGCAGACAAAATATCAGGGGTGACAAATTGAGAATCTTATTCCTCCAAGAAAAACTGATTAACAGCAGATTAATGCCGGTAAGAGACGCAAAGAATCAACACAACTGTAGATGTTTGAGGGAATCTAGAAGGCTTTAAAGAATGCAAGATTTTCACGTTGTTGGTTGGCGAAATCTTATCTGGAAACGCTTCTCCAAAGAGGCAAAATTACAGAGTGACATATCTGAAGAGTTTCTTCCCTAAAAGACACCATGAATTATTAAAACTGGGGACACAAGATGAAGTTCATAACGAAGACTGTAAGATTTTATGATTTAAAATAACATTAAGCAATCCGGTAACTAACTCAAAATCGAAACGAGAAATTGGAGACATTTAAGGAAGAGCTTCTACATTACAGTAGCGGGGGTGACTAACCTGGGGAGTTTGGGTCCTGTTGAAACCTCCGGGCATGTCAACATCGGAGCACCTGCAGCTGGGCAGCTTGCACTTGGTGGTGTCGCAGGTGACTGCGGGGGCCTTGACCTGCTTGCTGGGCATGGCCATCGCACTCAGCGCCACCATCATCAAAACCACTAAGACCTTCATGATGACTGCAGTCAATCAAAAATCCCGCAATAGATCACAAACTTCTATTGACAGATTCTTCCAACCTCCCAACCTTTTATACCTTACTCTATCTCCCGAAGATAAGTCGTCTTTATCGCGATCGCAAATTTACGATAGCTAATGAAGGAAAAAATAATTAAAAGTATTTTTTCTGCATATGTAAGTAGGTATGTATTATTATTTGTATGATTCGTCTGGGCGATGTTTTAAATTGATTGAATTTAGGTGTAACTGCGTATCAATAAAATGTAATCTTTTAATGATTTTATTGCAAATCAGGTGTATCCGTTCGATAAGCTAAGGTATAATTTAATAAGGCTAATTGTAAAACAATGTCAGACGATAGTGCTGTTTTTTGTGGCGGATTAGTGAATTCTTCTATATTTTTTTTTCTTTTGAGCGCCTGTACATGCAGAAGTGACGTGCAATTAGCCTATTGGAATCTGAAGAAGTTAGAATTTAAGGACCTCTGAAATTTAAAGTGAATTAACCTTCGCCTTTTGTCGTAATGTACCTATGTGGTGGACCATTAGATCACCTCTTAGGTTTTACCAGCGGTGACATTTTACGAAATTTGTGATAATACGTTGTAATCAAGTAATAATAATAATAACGTAGTATTTATATAGCGCAGTTTTGTGATGTTTCACTTCAAGTGCGCTTAATTATAATAAACTTAAAATTAACCTACAGTGTTCCTTACGAGTCCTTAAAAAATTAATTAATTAAATAATGTGAAATAACGAATATACAAAAATATACAAAGCAATTCCTAAAGAACAATATTAACAACAATAGTGAGTGCTGTTTTGGCACAGGACAATATATAATGATAAACCATCACGGTGCCATTCAACAAGAATCATTTAAACTAAATTGTATAGAACAGGAGGCAGTTAACATTTAGAAATAATACAAATTCAGAGTGCACATAAAACTATAGTAAAGAGGTAATCGAAACCAAACAATTACCAGAAACTTGAGGAACATGGCTTATTATAGTAGATTGAAAAGGAGTTAAAATTCATAAAAGGTATGATTTTTTAAATAAGTTTGTTTTTAAAGCTCTTTTGAATTCAGCCAAGTTCTGGATATTAGTAAGAGCTGAGGGAAGTTTGTTCCAAATGAGCGGGCCAGTTACACGAAAAGATCGATCATAGTAAACGGCTCGATTTGACCTAGAAAGTTCGATTAAACGATTAGTAACATCTCGATCTGCTGACCTTAGAGTAAGCTGCCTATCGCTTAAGTTTTGTCGGACACATAGTTCCGATATATAGGCTGGCGCCATTCCATGCAATGCTTTGAAGGTCATTAAGCAGATCTTGAACTCTATTCTTTCAGGGCATCGAAGCCAATGAAGATCCTTTAGAAGCGGGGTTATACGGCAATACTTAGATTCACCAAAAATCATTCTCGCAGCAGCATTAAAAACGGACTGGATTCTATTGAATTGTTTTTTAGGCAAGCCAGCATACGCACTATTACAATAGTCCATACGTGAGACAACGAACGAATTTATGAGTGACTTTGCTCCATCAGAAGGAAGGCAACGCCTGATTGATTTTATCTGCCTTAGATGGAAAAAGCCTGAACTTACAGATTTTGAAATTTGTGATTCAAGAGAAAGACTATTGTCTATAGTGAAACCTAGAAACTTTATTTCTGTAGAAGGGATTATATCTGTGCCCTGAATATGGATTGGATTAGAGTCGATGAGGGCTTGCCTTCCAGGAGAAGCTATCCAAATAAATTCCGTCTTGGTCGGATTAAGTTTGAGTTTATTGACAGACATCCAACTTGAGACTGTGTTAATAAAACTAACAACCTCGTTTTTAAGGACGTCTTTTTCATCCGGGGAACAAAACTTGAAAATGAAACGATCGTCTGCATAGCCTTGTGATTCAAAGCCAGCTGATTGAATGAGTTTCTCGAGGCGATTCGTATAGAGAATGAAAAGAATGGGACCCAAGACAGAACCCTGGGGAACTCCACATTCTATGGGAGTTTCAGGTGAAGTAGAATTATTGAAAATTACTGAGGCTACTCGTCCAGACAGGTATGATTTCATCCATTGGAGAACATCACCTCGAACGCCAAATTCGGTTTCAAGCACATTTAATAAAATACTATGATCTACCGTGTCAAATGCCGCACTCATGTCAAGAACAGATACCAAACCCAACTTACCTGCTTCCATCCCGATGATCAAGTCTGAAATTAACCGCAGAAGAACAGTTTCCGTTGAATGAAACTGTCGATAAGCGGATTGATTTTTGGCAAATAGACCGGCGGAGTTTAAGTACCCCACCAATTGTTTGGCAACGATTTTCTCAAGCAGTTTAGAAAGGAATGGTAGATTTGATATTGGCCTGTAATTATCCGTATTGTCAGTATCAAGATTTTGTTTTTTTAGAATCGGAGTTATTATTGATTTCTTGAGTGTTCCCGGTACAAGTGAATTTACTAATGACTTCTGGATAATTGCGGTAATTACAGGCGCTATATCCGGAAGACATTGTTTTAAGAGCCAGGTAGGTATGGGGTCTTGAGTACATTGCTTGTTAGGGCAAGACTTTATAGCACGCGTGACATCTTCTTCCGTTACTGCTGCAAAAGTAGAGAAGTCACCGGAGAGCGGACTTGATGCTGCGATGGAAGACGATCCTACCACACTGAGGGCCTGAATTTGTTCAACCTTACTTCTGAAGTATGTTGCGAGGCTGTTTGCTTCAAGGGAGGAATCAACCTTATTGTTGCTCTCTCCAGACAGAGTCCTTATGTTTTGCCAAAGTTTTCGAGGGTCCTTTTCTGTCTCAATTTGCTCACACCAAAAGTTAGATTTCTTCTGTGTGACTTCTTCCTTGTAAACTTTTTGCTTGGTAATCCAAAGCTGCCGATTGCTGAAAGTCGGGTTTCGTCTGTAAATCCTCTCAAATTTCCGCATTTCCCTCTTCTTTTGAAGACATTCATCATCGAACCATTTGCTGCAATTCCTAATGCGGCAGACCTTCTCTGTGAAAGGAGCATTTTTATCGAGTAATGCCCGTAGCGTAGAATTATATAGAGTTACTAACTCTTCTGCTTGGCTCTCGTTATACTTTTCCTTATCACAGAGAGGCGACGCTTTCAAATCACTGCAAAATGCCTCGAAGTCGAATTCTCTCCAATTTCTGGAGACAACGGATTTGAACTCTAATTTTGGAGGATCGAAGGCAAACTCGGATGTGACGAGACGATGATCCGATAGTCCAATGTCAGTAACATTTACGCTATTTGGGGGAAACCCTACCCGTGTACCCGGGAAACCCTAAGTACATGAAATACACCCAACAACACCCAAAAACACCCAACTATAATTCTGTACCCTAAAGAATAAACCACGTAAGTCCATAGTAAAGTCTATAGCTATGAGTGGTTTATGCTTTAAGGTACAGAATTGTAGCAATGTATCATTGTACTCGCGCTGTGTTTGATATTTTGGGATCCAACCACCCATTTGAAAACAAACTCTTATACTTTTTTTTAAATACATAGACGTTGATAAATGGTAAAATTATTACCATATATCAACTTCTTTCGAAAACAACTTCAGTTGACACAGGTCTTTGTGTTTTTAATTCGCGTTCAAGAAATAATTTAAGTGTATGAACGTCAACCTAACGTTACTATTACAGTTTTTTTCATTAAAAAATTGTGTTGTTCGTTAACGTTTCATGATCAATCTATAAGCAAATAATTTTATTGCACAAACTATAAGCAAATAATTTTATTGCACAATGTTTTAAAACTTTAACGTTATCATTCAAACATATAATGAACAACAGTGAACCTAAGATCGAACCCTGTGGAACGCCTTTATTGGGTTCAGATGTTATACCTACCACCACTTTTTTACTTGTGTTATTTCTGTTAGAAAAAAAATTGTTAACAAACCATTTATTTTCCTTACCGTTAATTACAATATTTATTAATTTTATGATTAATCCATCCCTATCAATTGTTCAAACAATTTTACTGTTGCCATTTTCAAAATTTGTGACTTAATCACATATACCGACTTCTCAAGAACACGAAATTATTCTTTTTATTCACAAAGTTCGAAAAGGACTTTAGTTTTTTTTTTTACATTAACTCCACACATGAGGCCTTGAGGAAAATAATTTCCCTCAGGGCCTATTTCATCTGGGATGATGTCTTGAGGCTCTTTTTGAGGAGAGGAAGGAATGAACATTGGTCTTGAAGAGACCCGTGTTGTAGGAAGAAGGAAACACAGAGGCCGGCAAATCATTCCACAGCCGAGCTGTTGAACACAAGAATAAGTCGAAGAAGCGACCTGTTCTCATGTGACAAATGTCAACCGTGTACAAATGTTGGGCACGCGTTTGGCGTGTTTCCCGACTATGCACCGGTGCCGAAGGGATCAATGACGCAAATTCCTCGGAGCATCTTCCATTGTAATACCGGTAGAACAAGGATAGCATTCCCACCCGACGCCAATGCTTTAAGGATTGCAATCCGTCTGGTAAGATGAGAGGATCTATCAAACGCACCGCCCGTTTCTGCACAGAGTCGAGTGTATTTTTCAGGTATTTTGGAGCTCCAGACCAGAGGTGGCTGCCAAATTCACCTGTGGGGCGCACTTGTGATTTGTACAGGGTTAGCAGTTGTGTACTATTAAAGTATCTGAGTTGGTCACTTAGGGTTACACCAAGCATATCAATGGCGCCTGTTCGGAAGATTGCCTCCGTTGAAGGAGACTAGATTTTCATTTCGATCCCTTTTAGACGTAATCAGACATGATTGGATCTTTGAAACATTAAATTTAACGAGATTATTTTTACCCCAAGAGAAAACACTCTCGAGGTAATCGTCCATTTTTGGCTTCAAAACTCTCCGAGCCGTTGGAGTTTGTGAGCCTTTTGGGGGCTTGTCAAACAAAAGCTATCGTGGACTGTACTGTCATCCGCGTAACAATGAATTGGTGCACATGACAAAAGGTCGTTGATGTGCAACAAAAACGAAGTCGGAGATTGTGTTATTCATCGACTAAAAAAAGGCAATGTAAAGCACGAATATAGGAAACTTTCCGAAATAGGATCGGTCGTTTACGAGCTAGAAGGGGGGGGGGATTGGGATGTTAGCGATATTTTCAGAAATATTATCACCTTATTATTTTTATAAATGTTATTGCAATTAAACCTGATTATTGTAATTTCCCTTCGTTTAAACTAATATCCCTTCGTTTGCAGTTTAGTCTTGCATAATATTTTTTAATCACATAGATCAGGGGTTCACAAACTTTTCCAAGTCACATCCAACACATAGAAAATTTGAATTTTCTCACGGCACCCTAGTCATGTAATATCTATCTGTGATAACTTTATTTCATTTTGGACGACTATGAAGAAGAAACCAGGTAAAAAAGTAATACAACTCGTATTTAAAATGAACAAGTACATTTACTGGTAGGAAAACACAGGTGAAAATACAAAGAAAAAGCAAACAAAAAAAAATTACAAAAACCACATACTTCCACATACTCTTGAGGTGTCTGTGTTTAGTGCGACGGGTGAGCCTGCTGCTCACTACACAGTTTTTCGAATCGGGGAATAAGGCTTGATACAGCTACTCTCATTTTTCTTTTTCACGTTTATTTTCGAGCGATATTTGCTTTTCATAACAGCAATCGCTGAAAATCCAGCTTTGCACAGACATGAAGTTGCAAAGGGAATGAGGTCCCACTGCTTTTGCACTTAGAATCGGATACTCATTTTCGACTGATGTCAAATCCGAACAAGCCTATTTTGTTTTTAGGCTGTTGTCGCTCGAGAGGTCAATTAGATTTTCTTCTTCTTGCCTAGTAAAATCTTGTGGAGCTTGAGCATGGAATGGATCTTGGATTCACACAGACTTCTCCACTTGGTCTTCTGCGAAGTACTTTGCAGACCAGTCAGTTACCCAGAGCGCGGACCGGCCACGCGGGTGACTTTCCATTCCATAATATGTTTGTATTCATGTCAATTTTGGTTTTTAGTTGAGACATCAGAATGATCGCAAAGTATGCTCCGAAAATTATTATCTTCACGTCTGATTTAGTTATTTTACAAGTTATATGTATGAAAAAATTCACAGCGTTTCTTTAAATGCTGTTTAAAACTTCTCCAAAGAGATTTTTGCATTTCAAACGAGTCGTGTTTTATTAAAAGTTTTCGTTTCACTTTTACCGTTTTAAATATTAGCGCTCTCTCTCCAACATTTGTAAATACATATCTCTCCATCTTCTTTTTGAGCGGGGATACGGCGCCTCAATATAAGTAAATAGATAGAAGAAGGGCGACGAAGGTTTTTAGGAAAGTCACCAAAAACAGTGAAACTTTGTTATAAATTTCGAATGAGAATGATGGGCTAACAAAATTAGTTCGCTTTTATCGATACTCGTTGTTCACAGTAGACGTGAGTTGGTCGCATACGGCCCATGGGCCGGAGGTTCCCTACCCCTGGCATAATTGGCTGGCAACATGTTATTAAAGTTCTTTTAGAGTGACTTTAAAAAATATATTTTGAACATGTCAAAAATAATTTTTATCAAAATTGACATGTTAGATAAAATATCTTAATTGCTAAACAACGTTATTATTGACGGATACAATCAGAGATATGCCAAAATGCATATTATATTATTTTTCATGTAATGGGTAACCTTGATTAATAATGGGTGGTGGGTTTTTCCTGCAGAAGTTTTTATTTTAAAAAAATTTACGAAAAGAATCACTTATCTTTCTTTGATGTTAAAATCTTATAAGCAATAATCTAAACATGCTCATTAGAGCCTTCTTGAGAGACAACCCGTAGCAAAGGGCGTTAATAAATAAAAAAATAAATAAATAAATAACAAGTAGTAACCATATTCAAATAAACTCACTGGAGGAAAATAATTACACTCAGGGCCTATGTCAACTTTAGGAAAGCTGTGTGAAGGGTCTTTTTAGAAGAGAAAGTTGTGGGAAGGAAAAGGGTACGAGGGGTGGGTAGGAATCTGGTGGTTATTGTGACCAGGAGTAACGGACTATGAATTTTCACCCCTTCCACTGCGGTGCAAGGCGATGTTCGGAGAGAGATTTCTACTGGAGAGATAAAAAGGTCTCCCTCAACTAGTCTCTCCCGATCCGGCCTGCCACGCAGTTGGTGGGCAGACGCATCCGCCGCTAAGACCCGTTCAAACCGATGGAATCTCTTGTAATACGTTGAAAAAAATAAAACAACATATTTTAATTCCTTTGAAACATATATTAGGTCCTTACATATGAAATTGGCGTTTTGTATGTGAGGAACATAAAGTCGATTTTTTTTAAATATAATATATTTATTTAATCAAAGGAAGTACCATTGCTGTCTATGCACTTTTGCCATCTCATAGGTAGTTCATCGAGCCCTTTACTAAAAAAACCATTCGGACGGGAATCAATAAAATCTTTGAAGGCGGTTTGGACTGCCCCATCTTTTTTCCCTTGCAAGAATTTCCAAATTTCGAACAAAATGGTAATTTGTTGGGGCAAGGTCCGGAGAGTACGGTGGATGTCCAATTGAAGCTCCTCAGCCGTCTGTTGTGCAGTGTGTGGTCTAGCGTTGTCATGAAGCAGCAGTGGCCAAGAGCGATTAACCAGCCTCGGTTGTTTAGCAGCTAGCTTTTCCATCATGGTTTGCAGTTGCTGACAATAGACATCTGCCGTAATCGTCTGACCAGATTTAAGAAAGCTGTAGTGAACGACACAAAAAAAACACAACTGTATTTTCTTTTGCGGCACCGTCGGCATACGCATCATTAATCCTTCGAGCCGATTCCAATTAAGGATAAAACAAATGAATTATATTTTAAAAACATAAATACATGAGTATATAGCTGTATAAATTTGAATTTGGAATTCCTAACCAAAGAAAAGATATTTGAGATCAAAGTTGCCAGTACGGCAAACGCCAATTTCATATGTAAGGACCTAATATTTAACATGTGCCTTAAAGATTTGGGAGGCGGGAATGGGTACCGCCGCCCCGGGAACCTTTATTGGATAACCAACACCTCTGCCATAGGTCACCCCAAGTGGTTCGCTACGTTTGGTGATTTAGCAGAGGTGCCCGGGTTCATGGGATGAGGTGTGTTTAGGTCTGATGACCAGGACACACTGAACCCCAGATTCCTACCCACCCCTTAAACCCTTTTCCTTCCCAGAACCCTCCTCTCCTTCCTTTCCCTAAAAGACCCTCCACACAGCATCCCTAAAGATGACATAGGCCCTCAGGGAAATTATTTTCCTCAGGGCCTCCTGTGTGGAGCTTATGTAAAAAAAAAAAAGAGGGTAATTTTCAAAATAGTTTAAAATCTCCAACGTACAGAGGCGACAAACTCTTACGTAGTCTCGCGGCTCGATTACTGTAACGGCATCTACGCTAGTCTTCCAAAATATCAAATTGACAAACTTCAATCCGTGTTTAATGCAGCGGAAAGGCTCATAACTGGGGTTTCTAAATATTCGCATATTTCAGAACACCTTCGTAATCTTCACTGGCTCAAGTGCCCTGAGAGAATCCAGTACAAATTGTGCTGGATGGTTTTTAAATCAATCTACGAAATGGCCCCACCTTACATCTCCGAATTATGCGTCCCGGAAAATACCGGTCCGAGACAATTAACCCTTAGATCAGCAACTTCATCTGCTAAAGGCAGACTAATAGAACCTAAACGAAAGCCAAATACTATGTTTGGAGATCGTGCTTTCGGAGTATCTGGGCCTAAGGCTTGGAATAGACTCCCACCGCAATTAAGATGCATAACAAGCCCAACAGAGTTTAGGTACAAACTAAAAACCTTCCTTTTTGGGCTCTCATACCCGTAATTTAAATATACCTATTTGAGAGTATCATACTTGTATTGTCTATGATATGTCTTAATCACACTTTTCTTACTGAATTAAAATTACTCGATTCCTTACACATCAATCTGTCTCTTGACGAATCACATTTAGAAAGATCAAATCCTTATTGGTACTACTGCACCTCCCACCTTTATATGTTGCTTTTACTTTCCAATATACACTCGTCAAAGAATACATTACATATTAATATTAAAATATTTTTCAGGATTAAAATCATGTGTTCACAATAATGTCCTCTGCTTGCGAACTCTATCTAAATTTCTTTAAATGGACAATATACAGTGTTAATTTCAAGCGACTCCCAGGTAAGTATGGTCCTGTTTTCATTAAATTTTAGGCAGCATCGCGTTCATTGGTCAAAATATTGTACACATATTTTCGTATCGGTGATCAATGAACCGATGTATGCAATTTTTAGCCATAAGTTGTTTATAATTGTTTGCCTAGCTTGTAGTTTTTTAGATTTTAGAAATGTATTATAAGTTTGTACAGCGCCCTTGAGGTGATTTTTCACAAAAACGGCGCTATATAAATCATCCAAATATTATTATTATTATTAACGTAATACCAATTCATGAATCTGGTGAAACATACAAATTAGACCATTATAGACCAATCTCACTTGTTTCAAACCTACCAATAATTTTTGAAAAATGAACCAAAAATAGAATCGTAGAACACTTAGAAATATATAATATTCTTTCCCAAAACTTGTATGGTTTTCGTAAAGATCTAAGCACTGAAGATGAAATATATGATTTAACAAAACATATATACACATCTTTCGATGAAAAGAAGAAATAATATCTAACTATATTCTTAGATTTAAGAAAAGCTATCGATACTGTAAAACATAATTTACTCAAAAAGTGCACACTAAAAATACTCACCAACTATCTTAAATGGAGTTCGGCAAAGAACTGTACTTTGCCCGATTCTATTTTTGATGTGTATAAATGATTCATGTAATTTTGTAATCCCTGGACAAATTATTTCCTACGCCGACGATACGGCAATTCTTGGATCGTAAACGGAAATTCTTGGATCGAAATATTTTCTAAGGCAAAAGAATGTATTGCCCTTGTTTCAACATGGTTAAAATGTAACAAACTCATTTTAAACTACAGCAAAACATCTTATTTACCTTTTTATACTACAGCAAAACATTTTAGATAACCTCAACATTAGAAATTAGAACCCACAATACAAGTTGCAATCAAGAAACATATTCACTGTGCAATGAACTCGTTGAAGTAAAAAAATATTAAAAATTTAGGTGTATCTATTGAAACACACAAATTGATAAAACCATCTCGAAATTAAGATATCTTACATACACTTTTTTATAGACTTAAGGGAGTACTCAATCTTGACAAATTGAAAATGATCTACTTTTCCCTGGTACAATCATCTATAATCTACGGCATTATAGGATGGGGTGGTGCGCTTGATGCATTTATTAAGCCTTTACAAAACATTCAAAAGCGCATCATTAAAGTTATGTAAAATATAAATACAACATTCCCGACCTAGTTATTATTCAAAGAGACTAAAATATTTAATATCCGTGAGACTATGAAATTTGTACTTAAAAACAATTTTTTTTTAAATGAAAATAGAATTAGCAAAATGACTATAATGTGTTTTACACGCCCCAAACCAATACCAAATTAATGCAAACACAAAGCAGTTTTATTGGTCCTTGTACATTTAATCTTCTACCAAAACTCATTCAAATGACAGATAAAATATCACTTTTCATACAAGAATTAAAATTATGGCTGAATGTTGCAGATGTTGAAACATTTTTCCTATAAATTCTATGTAAACCTTCATGCTTCACTTTTCAATACTGTAAATTCAAGGTCAACTGTAATTACTTTCTTGAAACTATAACTAAAAATCAATAAACTTTTATGTGTCACCTTTTTAGTACAATATTTTCACAGATATCTATATTTTTAAACCTTAACTTTAAAATTTTCATTTTTTACTTGAACTCATAGATGCACTCAGTGAGTGCCTTATTGGGTTCCCATTTTCTACTTTGCCTTATATATGAGTCACATGTAAAATCTTTTAACATTCTAGTTTAACACCTCTTATGGGCAAAGAAGTTTTAAATATAACGCTACAAAGCTATTCAATTCTCTACCTATTGACATTAGAAACACGCTAACCAAAAGTTCATTTAAAAGTAAAATCATTGATTACTTCTAATAAACATCTATCAGGAGTGAGATACGTTTTAAGATTTTCACGGCCAAAAGCATTTTCGTTATTTGTTTTTGGGGTGTTATGCCGTGTTGCGCTACCTCCTTCTTTAGCCAACGTTTCGGACATCGTTGCAGTGTCCATCATCAGGGCAGATCCGGCAGATCCGGTAGATGTGAAAAACTTCACCCCGTGAACCACGAATATGCACTTGATAAACAACCATGTATGAAAAAAGCCTTAATAACGAAACGTAAAATAGAAACAGCCATAAAATAGTTAATGGAAAGATATATTATAAATGTATATATAAACTGTTTACATAGTAGGGTGAAGCGGTCTAGTATGGAGAATTTTTTTTTCGTAATATAGAATTCGGCATACGCGGGATTGATGCTCCGTTATGTACTTATCTTAAATAAAAAATATAAAAAATAAATATTTATAATTATGACATCGCCACAACTTTCAATTTTTCATAAAAATATTGAAAACATTAAAATGTTCTCAAGATTTTTAGAAATGCTTGTATTTATGTAAAAAAAGAATACGTATTTACTTATTCTCCTTTGATATAATTATAAAGATACACCGTAGCAACAGTTAAACTATTCCCTCCAGAGACTCAATCCTCCCACCCCAAACGTGTTTCAAACACAGTGATTTGATCTATATGAATTTTCCATCATATCTAGCGTATTGGGCTTCCCTCTAAACCAGTGGTTCCCGACCATTTTTTGGCCAGGGACCACCATGACATGTATTTGTTCTCACAGGGACCACATGGTACAAAAATTAGCTCCTCTTGGACTTCTTCAGCTACCTCTCCAACACTAATACCAAAAGGGTTCCGAATCAGCTTTAGGACTCCTTTCGATTCGGTTTTGTAGTAAAATGAACAAATGTTTCGCTGACCACATTTTAGATCTCGATGACCACCTGTGGTCCATGGACCGCCGGTTAGGTACGGACTAGGACCTTCCCTTCTGAAGGAACTCAGAGAATTGTTGTGTTTATTGGGGTATGTGTTAGGCCTTCGTCTCTTCGATAATTTTTTTTATCAAAGTGTGCGCCGGTCGAGTCACAGTTTACGTAGTATTTTTAATTGTGTGCTGCATTGGAATATTCAACTATTTTTAGATAGGCTATTTAAGGATTTATTTTAACTGTTCTTTAAACTTTGAACATTATGGCAATGTGACATCTGGATGAGAATTACCTTTGAATGTTTTGCCTACTTGTGAAGATGTATTACGAGTTTTTTTGTGAATGAAGCATAACGAAAAAATATTCAGCATCATGCTGACCATGCTATAGTGAAAGCCTCCCCTGTTGTAGCCAGAACATTAGGCAGATATTTTTTTGCTGTATTACAAGATGTTGGCTCAATTTCACAGAACAATATCTATACATGTTGTGCATAGGAGTAATATTCGTCGATATAGTTTGTTGCAATTGAATGCAATGGAACTGCAGTCAATACGGGCTGCAAAAGAGTTGTGATTTGGTGTCTTGTATCACTTCTCAAACGGCCTTTACATTGGATAGCATTGGATTGTCTGTCAGTTACACGCAAACGAGCTCACTTTGCGGCTACTTTTTAACTGCATCGATTGGATCGCAAAGTTTCACTGGAATTATTGGAAAATTCTTAAATAAGTGTGAACAACTTCCTATCCTGAAATCAATGTCGTTCAATGTTCTTTGGCAAAGTCATTCAATGTTCTTTGGCAAGTGTTAAAAATGAACAGGATTTAAGTACAGCTCAGCTGTATATATGGAAAATATGTAAAACCGTTGACTGATTGATAAGATTGATGATTCCAGATTCCGCAATGAAAACTTGTCAAAAAAACCGGTAAAATTGTGCATTCTAGGTGGCTCACTAAAGCGAAGCGGATTCTTCGGCTTTACATTTCAACCCTAAAACCATCAGATAATTTGTTAACTTTTAACGACAGTTTACGCACCTATGTGGTTCAACGTTAAGACCAAACCAATATTTATTTCCGGAGTTAGACATTTGCATGAAATAATATTGCTTTCATGATATTTGTCCAGTGATTTTAAATATATTATTAATACGCAATGGTTTTTTGGGTATCACAAACATATATCTTACCCGACAACTGAAAATGGTTAAGAGAGTTGGCGTTAAGAAGAATATTGGAAGCCCAGCAAATGAAAACGCAATCAGACGTTATTCGCACCTTCAATGTGCCTTTTTGATTTTTCGGTAGATTGGTGTTATGAATTGGGATAATGTAACCGAGTCAAATTTGTTAGGGACGAGACAATTTGACAAACCATTACCGATCACACGATAATTGTCGATGTCATGGTAAAGAATTTTCCTTGCCCTCTCAAGGCATAGAAGGATGTGTGAAAATTGTAACAGAAGCCTCAGCTGCTGTCAGTGAACCCTTGAGACGAGATGAATTAATAAAAACAAGATTATAGTCACGAAATCTTATGCCACTTTTTTACACCAAAATGCAGTGCCGTTCATAGCAACTTTGCAATTTTCAAGTTTTTCAATGCGGTAAATAATATGTGTACATTTTTTTATTTCCATTATTTGTTCCTTTCTACCAATCTATGAATGAATTATCTGTAAAATAAATGGTAAAATACAAATTTTATGTGTGTATTATTTCGCGTACATAAGCTATAAATTATATTTAGGTAAAATCGTGAAAATGATAAAATGCAAAGCTTTGGCGATGTGCAGGTTTTGGGAATATATTTTTTTTAATTATTTTTGTTGTAATTGTTAATATATGGAGAATCTTTTCCAACTATGCCGATTTCGAAATTCTCAAAAAAAAAATTTCGCTCCATGCTAAGATAGCCAAAGGGGTTATTTATCTATTTTATTAAAATATATGAACAAAGCATTTCAACTGTCGTCATTTATCGTCGAATTTCGGAAAATATCCAAGGTATTTTAAATGTGCTCCATATTTCTTCTTTTTGAAGATGCCCTAAAAATAAATAGGTATTTAAAAACTAGATAAAATCACATATTAGATTTATGTATTTGAAAGCTTTTTTACATACGTTAATAAATTTTAATTTCAAACACGAAAAAAGTTAAAATTAATACCATTTATACTTTTCCTCCGACCGTCGAAACACTTTCCATTTATTAATGAAATCTGCAAGAAAATTGTTGCCTTACTTTTTATCTCGTTTGTACAGTAAAAAAAATATATAATGATATTTTACTTGTGATTTGGACGACACAATCAATTAAAACACAATTGAGTTTCTCTGTAATGAAAGAGGAGGTTTATTTGTTAATCTCACAAGATTTACATAAAGAAAAGCAAAACAAAACCAAACATTACCTGTGAGGAAAGAAACAACATTTAATGTTATTAATTGTAATGTCAATTCCTTAATCACAATCACGATAGTAATAACTAATAACTTTTAATTATTAAAATTAATCTTATCAATTTACTATAGTTATAATAATCCATATATTATAAAATATCGAGACGACTGTTAAGTAGGTACTGTGGCATATCCAGTGACAGTCTACAATACATACAGCCACAATGGCGAGTCAAGCTCGGCATTGTTTTAAATTAAAGAAAATTATATTTTTATTTACATATACATATATACTTATGTAATTCCCAGAGAATAACTAAAAAAATACATTTTGTATTACCTACACATGTATCGCATAAGTTATAAAAAAAATCATAGAGACAATAGCAAACATAGAGAGAGATATAAAATGGCGGCAACGGTCAATTAAAAAAAAGTATGTCCGAAATAACCTCACTTTTCAAGACGGGAATTTCAAGCGTCAGTCTGCCAAAATGCAACGTTGCCAGCTCTTTCGCAGCACAGTTATACTTTTTTATTAGTACCAAATCGAATAGTAACACTTCATTCAATACGTTACTAAAATATCGTTTGGTTGGGAAGTAATTTTTATTAGTAATGTTGAATATTTAAAAATCGAAGCCATAGGTTTTCTACCTTTTTGCGCCAACCGCAATATGTTCTTGTTTTTGCGTAGGTACTCACATCACCAAAATAATCACTTTACGATGAGATAAAAAATGTCAAATTCTGAATTAATATTTTTAAATCGGAGATTAGTTTATATCACTAAAGGAAATGGGTGAGATAAGTAAAATAATATCAAGACACTACCAACGTATTGACGGGATATCAATCAACCTATCGGATATTGGGATTATCCAATAAATCACTGTTGTGAATAAACTACGTCATTCGTACAATACTGGGCCCATAACCTAATGAAACACGTTTACTGTTCGCAACTGACTTACTTTATCAATAATAAAGGTTTTACATTCTTGTAACTAGATGGCTTAAATAGTCCTATATATTAATTTTGATATGTATATGGACAATCAGTAGTTAGATCTCGCGTCCAAAAAGTATGCTCCTAATTTTCTCTTATAATAAATTAAGATGAGTATTTCCTCTGAATTTGAAAGATTCGTTAGTAGGTACAAAAATAATAATACTTAATGATGTATTTTATGCAACTTTCTTTATTTCAAATAAGGAATTATAAATACAATTTATTCAAAGACACGTCATGACAAGAAACTATAATAACTACGTGAATACCGGAAACTTAAAGGGTGTAAGTGCCATTGACAAAAAAGGAGATAGACGGGAATTTAAAATGCGCTCAACTATTCAAAGAAAACTCTATGTTATTTTAATGCCAAATCAACAAATGAACATGTTAAATTCCCGTCCCTTCTTTTTTGTCAATGGCACTTACACCCTTTTAAGTTTCTGGTATTCATGTAAGGGCCATTTGAATAGTTCATCAGATTTTGAAGTCAATTTTCAAGTTCTGTGGAAATTCCTGGACCAGTGCTTTACAGAACTAAAATAATAACTTAAATTTCACAGCACTTGAAAATTAACTTCAAATTTTGATGATTTGTTCAAATTCTGTGAAACAACACGGTCAACACGACCTTAGTCAAAATGAGCAAATAACATATAATCAAGGGCATATAAAAGGAAGGGAGGTTACAACCCCCCTCCCCCATCGGCCTCAGTATTGCGTAGGAATAAAGAGAATAGTACTCGTAGATTTCATTCCCAGAAAATACTATGTAGTTAGTTGAAGAAGAATTAAGGTTAGGTAAGAAAAAAAAAAAAAATATATATATATATTCTAAACCCCCTCCCCTTCCTCTCCTTTCCCCTGTCCAGCACTTCGGTCCTTATGAATGTTGCCTCGCCTCTATAATATTATTCTAGGGTAGACATTTGAAGTTAGCCATCTAGTCTTTTTATCGAAATGAAATAAATCTTCCCAATTCCTATTGTTTGACGCCTCGACTATTAATTTCATTGATTTATTTAAGACATCTATACCTTCCCGTAAATCCAGTTAACCCATTAAAATAATTTTTGCATCCGTGTTCTTAAATCGTAATATATTATTATGTAAAAACTTCTTACTTCTTCTGGAGGTAATCTTAGTTGTAAATATGCACGTTAGAAAGTCACTAGTTTTAGGTCAGCATTTATATATTGTTTTTATTTCTTGCTAGGGCTATCCCGATGAGTTACAGAACTCATTTTAGAACATATATTAGTCATAAGTCACAAGTCACTAGCTGTAAGTCTTTGATGTAAGTCAATAGTTATAATTGTAAATCTTGGTTGTAAGCCAGTAATATAAGTCACTAGCTATAAGTTTTTGATGTAAGTCACTAGTTATAATTGTAAACCAGATCTCATGTCAGAAAAATTAAGAATAGTGGAAGAGTATGTATAAAAGGATGCATTCGTTTTAAATTATGTAGGGAACGTGTGGCAAGGCAGTTTCCGGAGAAACGGCGTGCTGGTTAGGTTAGGTTAGTTTAGTAAGTTATCACTTCTGTCAGCACAATTATTTTTTTACAATTCCAAGTACTGTCAAACGTTATATTCATTTGGAGTGAAGAGGGAGCTACGTGAGTAATTGGGAAATTTGGTGATATAAAAAAAAAACACTCCAAACAAGGTTATCTTTGAAAGCAATTCCGTGTAATTATCACGTGTTTGATTATCTTAATAATATAATTAAATTAAGAATATGTGCCTAAGTAGTGTGTCTGTCTAATTAATATATGTCTGATTAAGAATATGTGACGAATTTCATATTGAATATAAAGTAATTCGAGGGAAAAGATAATTTTTATAAGAGATTAGACGAAATTGCGATGCAGAACGAAACTTTAGGGGGCATACATTAATTACGTGAGCAGTTTTTCTTTCAATCTAGACTCCTCCCCCACCCCTTGGTGAGATAAAAGTATATTCTTTTCAAGTAACGTGAGATTTTGCTGGACCCCCCCCCCTTTGAGCCCACGTAATTAATGTATGCCACATAGGATAAACATTCCTTTTTTACATTAGGTTTATCCACACAGAAGGCCCTGAGGAAAATAATTTGCTTCATGACCTATGTCGTCTTTGGGGATGCTGTATGCTGTGTGGTGTACGGAGAATATTTTGGAGGGGCGTAAAGAGAGGAATTTCTGGGAAAGAAAAGAATGTGAAGGGTGGGTAGAAGAAAGAAGCCTTGGTGTGTTAGGTGTGACGGACGTACGAATACAAGAGACCCCACGGATTGTGGTGCAAGAAGTGATATTATTTTTCGGTATGGTTAAAAAAAATTATAATATTCGGTTTTAGTAAGTTTTACTGGATTTTATTAACGATTTCTGCATTTTATTATATTTTTATCAACGAAAAAATAAAATTAAAAAATATATATGTATTTAAAATTGATATTATTTATGTCCATATCCATGTGAAAATAAAGGCCGAGTAATGTTTAATTTTGTTTTAAACATTCTGAAGCAGACGATGAACATCGTCGTCGGTGCTAAAGATATTTGAAGAATTAATATCCGGAGGCATCATTAAATCGAAAAGTTCCTTTAGAAAATGATTTAATTGTTTCTTTTGGGGTTGCCTGTAACTAGTTATGATAAGATCAGACGTAACTAACATTAAATTAGAAACATCTTCATAAAATTTATCACGAGAACATTTTCTAGAATAGTTCTCGCGATATTTTTAAAAATCTTTGTTCCGAGCTTCCTGAGCCTCTTCTGATAATCTTAATCGGGCGGCAATATCTGATGGACGATGGGCAAGGATTCTGCCACACTACGTTTATATTGTCAGACTTCCCGAAAACTAATCGCAAAGGTGGGTACAATTTAAAAATTTAAAAATACTAGAATAATCCGCATTTTCTCGCGTCCCAATGAACACCTGTTATTAAGAAGAGCGATTATCATCAAATATCTTGTACTGTCTGTTAAGGCGATCCAATAGTCCAGGGAAAAATCGAATTCGGAATTCACACCCTTTTATGGGAGGAGTTTAAAATACTCGAGAAAAAGCTTTTGGAAAGGTTGAAAAAGGTATTTGAGATTTTTTTTACAGGTTGATTTCGTAAAGGCCTGTAAAAAAATGAACTCGTTTTTTAAGCATTGCTTATTGTAATAAAACAGAATTTTAAAATTGATTTCACGGAACAAAGCGACTCGGAGCCTAACGTCCGTTTCCCGCTCCGTTCGGGGGTGAACTGATAAAAAACAGGCGTGACAAGTTATCTAGCCCTTCGGTGGACGGCATAGAGTTCACTTTGAAAATCCAAATTTGTCTACTGCCGGCCGTATTGTAAAATAACAACGCGAAAATGCGTATTTTATTTTATTTTGTGAATTTCGAGCGTAAATATAATTTTTTGCGATTATTATAAAAGAAACTGAATTTGCTACATTAAACAATAAAACCATATCCGAAAAGGGGTTTATAAATACGAGAGTTTGGACTTAAAGTGTTTTTTTTACAAACATTATATTTTATTTTTTTATAGGTTTATTAAAAGACTGACCGATATTTTTAAGGACCAAGGTATGTTCTACACGCAGTATTTAATAGAAGCTTCTATAATACTTCTAAGCGATCCAATTTTCAAAACAAAAACATACTAATTTGTATAATTTTGCATTATTTAGTATGGCTTCATCTTAATAGATGAGCGCCTAGAATAATGCCTTCTAATAATTTTGATGCTACCGATTGACCGAAAAGTATACCTCTTTCTCAAACACAAAATGAGAAAGAGGTGCACTTTTCCGAAGATCTTTGGTTTTCAAGCGTTTGGATTGGTCTGAACTACATTCAAATTGTGTTTACGACCACCACGTGCCGTTCTCAGGATAAATCGCGTACAATATAAAACCAATCAGAGTAAGTCATTTTTTATTTTCCATCACAAATAATAATAATAATAATAATAATAATTTTATTTTAGATTTGTACATTTAAGTTTACAAATTTCTAATTGATAATAATATTTCATATTCACTATATTTTTTCAAGTTTTATGTAGCTCCTACAATACATCTTGAACTTTGCAATTGGTGTGGACTTTAAAGTTTCTGGTAGTGTGTTATACAACTTCATTCCCTTGTACAGTAGACTGTTCTGCGTATTCGCTTTGTCCTTTTTTTGTAGCCTAATTTCCTTGCACGTCCTTGTGTTATATCTGTGAATGTCTTTATTGTATAAAATTTTATTTGAGAAGTATTTTGGTAACGTGTTGTTCAATATTTTGTGAATAAATACCATCGTGTTCAAGGTCAGCATCTGTTTCACGGTCAACCAATTTAGTTCCTTTAACATTTTAATAATTTTTGAAAATCTGTTTCGTCGAAGAATTATTCTCATTGCCCTGTTTTGGAGAATTTGTAACTTATTTTGTTCTCTTTCGTTACATAGGAAAAGTATACTTGAGCAGTAGTTGAAGTGTGGAGCAATAATTGAATTGTATATGGTGATTGCTGTTTTTCTAGAAATTTTTGGCCGAATTCTTCCAAAAAAAGATATCTTTTTGCCAATTTTCTTTTGGGTGTATTCAGCATGTCTATTGAAGTTTAGTTTCGAATCTAATATAACTCCTAAGTATTTCATTTCAGTAAAATTTTCAATAATTTCACCATCAATTTTAATTTTGCTTTCACTGGATGTCTTCTTGTATCCAATCACCATACATTTTGTTTTTTTTTTTGTATTTAATTTAAGCTTATTTATTTTTAGCCATCTTGATACATCATTCAGTTCATTATTTAAAATGTGTATTAGTTCTTCATAGTTATCTCCAATTAGGTGTATTAGTGTATCATCGGCAAATAGTCGTACTTTGCATTTTGAAAATATTTTCACCATGTCATTAATATAGAGTATGAACAATAGAGGTCCAAGGACCGATCCCTGTGGTATTCCTAACTTATTTTCCATTGGTTTTGAAAATTGATTATTTATTTTTGTTACCTGCTTTCTGGGTCTCAAATACTCTTGTATTAATTTAATGGCTACAGATGAGAAACCAATTTCTTTAAGCTTTCTTATTAGTATGTCTCGATCTATAGTTTCGAATGCCCTTTGAAAATCCAAAAATATTGCTAAGATAAATTTATTATTATTCATTCCTTCCTTCCATTCTTCGACAATAACGTTTAATGCTGTTTCACATGAGTTATTAGATCTGAACCCTGATTGCTCTTGGTATAAAATATCGTGTTTATCTAGATATTGCAAAATTTGTTCTTTTATTATAACTTCAAGAATCTGCTCATATTTTGGTAAGGTGTTGATTGGTCGAAATTCTTCACATTTTCTGGTATTTTTAACCTTTGGAACCGGTATAATAGTAGATAGTTTCCATGACTGTGGAAATTTTCCTTCTTCAATCGTCTCATTGATAATATTTAATAGAGTAGATCCAATTACTGGAAAAGCATCTCTTATTTTACTAATAGTTAATCCATCAGAACTATTCTTTGATTTTATTTTGTTTAAAATGTTAAATAAATATTCTGCATTTATTTTTCTGAAGACCAATGATTCTTTGTTTGGGTCGATATTATCACTTGTGGGATTAACAGCAATGTTGGGTATTAATTTGTTAATTAATCTAGCATCATCTCGACGAGCAATAGTCCATCTTGTATTAATACGAAATTTGAAGCCCGCGATAATAAGGAACTCCAGTGAAAAATATTATGGCTTTAAAAAAATATGTTCATATAGACCAAGAAACGCTGATTCTGAATATATAAGTTTTATTTCATAATATTAAACGCAGAGTTTTTAAAAAATTATTAAAAAGTGCATTTTTAAACCTCTTCTCAAAACACAGCGTTAAGTTGGCATTACTGAAATGGTTAACGGTGACGTCACTGTTAACCTGTCACCTGGTGATAGTGTGTATTGTATTGTATTGACATTTGAAATGACTTGAAGTGCACACGTACCTATGCAATTCAACATTTCGTGTTTTTGGTTTATTTTCATACTGTTTATAGAGATTTAGATAAATAATAGTTATTGCGTTTATTGAAACATAATTTAGGCCCTCAACAATTTACGAAAAGGGCTATATTTGCGGACAATCTGCAATAAATTTTGTCTATTTGAGGTTAAAGTCGTGTCATATTTTGACATTTGGTTATGTATTTTCAAATTATTTTTAGTATAGGGCTTTTTATACAAGTTGTTACACACTCGTCATGATCAGTGTATTATAAATACCAGTGTTTCTGTATGTATTATACATAAAACAATGTACATACAAAGTAACGCCTGACACAAAACACGATGTCACATGTATTTGCAATGAAAGAGATGATTTATTGTTTTTATATTGCACTTTGATTAAATAAAATAACAGTAGCGGTGAAATGTGGACATTTTACCAATGTTTTTTCTATATTAAAAGCAGTTAATCTCGAATAAAAAACACACCTCACACCTAAAAGTCATTACAAAGCATTCCGCCATGACCGCCATGATTCTTCTGGATTCTTCATTCAAAATTCAAACAGGGATGTTCTGCCCAAAAAAATTATTTCCCTAGATTTCGAAGTGAAATTTCCCTAGAATTTCACATTTACGCAATTACCTACGTAGCCACCTGATTGTGTAACACTAACCCTGTTATATGTTAATTAATATGATAATTAATTGGAAAGATATCGGAACTTGGTAAATATACTAATAATACCGTGATTTTCCAAATAAAACACATTTTGCTACGTGAAGTAATAATTTAAAAGTACGAATACACTCACCACTGAATTAGAAACAGAATTCCAAATTTAAAAAAAAACACTTTGCAAAATAAAAATCATAAGCAACCAGCCGCTCATTTGTACCGACCGTGGTATTTTGAAGACCCCCCCCCCCCCCCCCGAACGTGTCACGTAGTATGGGTACGTTCCCTAATATCATTTTGAGTTGTCAGTGTTAAAAATAACATTGCATGTAAGTACATGAACAATAATTAAGATTCATAGGAATTCCAAAAAATATATATACGTATATATATATATATATATATATGGGAGGAATGCAGATCCCGCCAATGTGGGGGATTTTAATAAAAATGCACTTTCTAGATGAGAAAAGTGTGGAAAAGTTGAATAAAAAAAAAATTAAGGTGCGCTTGGCAAAATTGAGGGAGATACAGCCGTTTAAAGAATGAATAAAATGACACTTCGTGAACTTAAACTACGCCATTTTGTTACTATTATGTTGGTATCTCAGACTTGCTATTAACCTGTAATCGGCCGGACACGCTCATTTGCGCGCAGCTTTTGCGCATGCGCGAAAAAAATATTTTGAAATAAAAAAGTTTGTCTGCGATTTTGACCATTCTATGTACAGAATTTGTATGAAAACAAGGTCAGAATCGCTTGCGCCAACATCATTGATGATATAGCCGACTATAGAACCGGTTGATACGATTGTAGCCGACTTCATGTGATAGATGAGACGTGTAATTATGAAGTTTTTCTAGCGGACTTTTTTTAAACGATTTTTTAAACTGTTTATCACCTTCCAAATTAAAGTAACCTAAACTAAGACTACGCTAAACATGGTTTGTGTAACATGGTTTGTGCCCCTTTATAACGCCTACTCGCGTCAACGCAAGAAAAACATCCCAGTTTTCAAATAGTTTAGCGGCTACGCTAGGTTTGTGTAACATGGTTTATGTAACATGGTTTGTGCCCCTTTATAACGCCTACTCGCGTCAACGCAAGAAAAACATCCCAGTTTTCAAGTAGTTTAGCGGCTACGCCAGGTTTGTGTAACATGGTTTGTGACCATTATTAATTCTGTTTTTCATAATTACGCGCCTTATTATATATCACACGAAGTTGGCTACAATCGTATCAACCTTCGAATAGCAAGTCTGAGATACCAACATAATAGTAACAAAATGGCGTAGTATAAGTTCACGAAGTGTCATTTTATTCATTCTTTAAACGGCTGTATCTCTCTCAATTTTGCCAAGCGCACCTTAATTTCTTTTTGATTCAACTTTTCCACACTTTTCTCATCTAGAAAGTGCATTTTTATTAAAATCCCCCACATTGGCGGGATCTGCATTTCACCCATATATATATATATATATATACAGTATAGGTTTATGTTACGGCATTTAGTGGCTCAATGCGTCCTTTAATTACCGGAACTTCTTGATCATTTCGACTTACTGGCTCATTTGGGCACTTAGTGGCTCATCGTTTTTTTTTTTTTAAGTCCATCATATCAAACTCGATGAGACGAGTCGAACGGTGTAAAAAAAAATTTTGAGTGAATAAATGACATTTTTACATGGACCGTTAATGCTCCGAAATGCGTTTTTTATCAGTAAATATTCATCCATACTTAGAACATCAATTGGGTACATTTTTAATCGCATCTATAACCATCACGGCATGCGACGTTGCCGGACTTTCTCGTCATACAATATCATTCAAACTTCAAGTCGTTTATCAATGCTTTGCGATATTGAACTCAATAGTTAAATTCCTCAGAATCTATTATCGCATGACATTGCTATGTCAGATTGAATCTTTTTGCGATATGTTATATGTTAGCCGGCATGTTACATGTTGTATTCCATCTACATAGGTAGCCAGACTGTCAAGCGCTCGCTGTGGGATGTTAGAAGAACAGACATTATATTATAATATTTCGCGCGCTTTTTTAAAATTGAAGATTGATTTACGAATTGCTTTTTTAATATCGTTATTAATTTTGTGTTAATTGTTTTTATTTTTATTACAAGGTTTATATTATTACGTATTTTAATACACATTTATGTAGTTTTTTCTTTACGTAATTATGTATTTGTCTTTTGCGTTCCGAAAGCATAGTCAGTTGTAATGTAATGATATCTATATAGGGTTTTCTAAAAATTTCAGAAATATATTAGGTACTCATGTAATATGTTTTTTCATGTTTACATACAGTTATATTATTTTTTTTAAATGTTTTTTTAGTAGAACGTAATTTTTATAATGGATTATATTATCATATTTAAGAAATCTAACAAGTTTTTCATTTTTAAAAATGCTCTGTACCTAGGTAATTACTTAACGCGTGACTATTTTTCAAAAGCATTGTCTCTAGTTGTATTGTAGTAATAAAAAGGTGTTTTATTGTTGTTTTGGTGTATTTTATAAAAAAAATTATGAACAAAAATAAATTTTAAAATAAATTACAATATACGGCCTACATAGTCCAGGAGTAAGACCCTTGACTCGCAATCCGCAGGTCTCAAATTTTATTTGATTAATCTGTGGTATTTCACAATTAATTCATTTAAAATAATATATAGTATATTTGCGGCACGTTCCAGAGTGGAAGATACTATCAGTATCGCCCTGGTGTAAGTAAGACCACCATTCAGAATTGAAACGTTGCTTGAAAATGGCTTTGGCCGTGTTTGGTGACCAGATCTGAATCGCCAGGTACTTCTCAACCTTCCTCTTCCCCACCTCCTTCCCCTCCCCACTACCTTCAGCCTCACAACATACCCCAATTGGGGATTCCATGGTGTCACTGGCTCCAGACGGGAGCAGTTGAGAATCTTGTGCGGTATTCACTGTAAAAAAAACTCCACACAGGAGGCCCTTAAGAAAACGATTTCCTTCAAGGCCTATGTCATCTAAGATGCTGTGTGGAGGGTCTTTTTGAGGAGAAGAGGGAGTTAACATTTGTCTTGAAGAGACCCATGTTGTAGGAAGGGGAAAACCCAGAGGCCGGCAAATCGTTCCATGGCCGAGCCGTTGAGCACAAGAACGAGTCGAAGAAGCGACCAGTTCTCATGATTTTGAATTTGATTTTGAATTTGATTTTGGATTTGATTTTGGATTTAGGGTAGGGTTCAAAAATCTTGATTATTTTGTTTTTACATGAATACCGCACAAGGTAGTGGATAGGGGAAGGAGATAGGGAAGAGGAAGGTTGGGAAGTTCCTGGTTATTCAGATCTGGTCACCAAACACGGCTAAAGCCATTTCAAGCAACATTTCAATTCTGAAAGGTGGTCTTACACCAGGGCGATACTGAGAGTATCTTCCACTCTGGAACGTGCTGCAAATATAATATATATGTATTATTTTTAATAAATAAATTGTCAAATAACACAAATTATAATCCCGCGACCTTCGGAGTGCGAGTCAAGAGCCTTACCGCTGGACTACGCCGATAAATATAAAATAGACTAATCATACCTAATCGAGATGACTTGAGTGAGGACTAATTGAATTATTATAAACGAGGTATTCCAATTTGGGAAGCGGGTATGGGTACCGCCGCCCCGGGAACTATTACTGTATAACTAACACCTCTGCAAGCAGTTTGCTACGTTTGGTGACTAAGCAGGGGTGCCCGGGTTTATGGTATCAGGTTTGTCCAGGACATGGCGGCGGATAGGTCTGCCCTGCTGCGTGGCGGGCCGGATAAGAGAGTTTGGTTGAGGGAGGCCTTTTGTCCTTTCCAGCCGGACTCTCTCGACCCATCGCCTTGCACCGCATTTGGAGGGATGGAATTTTAGGTCCGTCACTCCTAGACACATTGACCCCAGATTCCTATCCACCCCACATACCTTATTCCTTCCCAGAACTTCCTATCCTTCCCTTCCTTAAAAAGACCCTCCACACAGCATCCCCTTAGATGACATAGGCCCTGAGGGAAATTATTTTTCTCAGGGCCTCCTGTGTGGAGCTACTGTAAAAAAAATGAGATTGCGAACTCCGACTACGAATCCGGAGGTCGCGGGTGAGGGACATATGAATCCATCTCTCCCACTGCATTGCAAGGCGATGGGTTGAAAGAGATTACACATCTGCCTGATGATGGACACTGCAACGCTGTCCGAAACTTTGGCTAAAGAAGGAGGTAGCGTAACACGGCATAATACCCCAAAAACTAATAACAAAAATACTTATGGCCGTGAAAATCTAAAATCACCTCTGCGATAGGTCACCCCAAGTCGTTCGCTACGTTTGGTGACTTAGCAGGGGTGCCCGGGTTCATGGGGTGAGGATTATCCAGGTCTTGGCGGCGGATGCATCTCTGCCCACCAGCTGCATGGCAGGATGGATTGGGAGAGAGAGTTGAGGGAGTCCCTTTGACATCTCCAGCCGTACTCTCTCGGAACATAGCCTTTCACCGCAGTGGGAGGGATAGATTCCTGGACACACTGACTCCCAGATTCCTACCTACCCTTCATCCCTTTTCCTTTTCAGAACTTCCTCTCCTTCCTTACCTAAAAAGACCCTTCACACAGCATCCCCAAAGATGACATAGGCCCTGTGGGAAATTATTTTCCTCAGGGCCTCCTGTGTTGACCTAATGTAAAAAAAACAGTCTCTCTCGATCCGTCCTGCCATGCAGCTGGTGGGTAGACGCATCCGCCAACAAGACCCGGACAAACCTCACCCCATGAACCCGGACACCCCTGCTAAGTCACCAAACATAGCTTTCCACTTGGGGTGACCTATGGCAAAGGTGTTGGTTATCCAATAATGGTTCTCGGGGCGGCGGTACACATATCTGCCTCCCAGATGAATATTACCACCTAATCTAAACAAGTTGGCAATTAAAACTAAAACCGAAAACCCAATTTAAGTAGTAGTAACCACCTGTACAATGTTGGAGTTCATTTTTACAAATTCCTTCAACCAATTAAACAATAATAATTGTCTCTTTCTGATATCAGTTGCTGCCAGGTGAATGAAACTTTTGGCGGTATCAAGAATACTAATGGCGCAAGCGATTCTGACCTTGTTTTTGATATAGTTTCTTCATACATAAGGGTCAAAATGGCATAGATATTTTTACATATTATTTTATTCAAATTGATATTTTGGCGTTTGGGCTACATAAGGCTACTGCAACTAAAATTCGGCTACATTAGGCTACTTTATGTATGAGTAACGGCGATATTAGGCCAAGCGCTGTTGGCAACACTGCGGGGAAACGCTAGGCGATGTTTTTACATCAGTGTATGCGGATATCCACATTTCTCACACGATCATAATATATGGTTTTACCACACATCGCCTGAGGGATCTCATTTCGACAGCATTTAGTTTACTTTCATTCTTCCTCTGCCAGTTTCATGCCTCACTACCATACATCAGGGTAGGCACCAGGACTCCATTGTGGACTGCTAGAACGGCATTCAGTCCTTCGTTAATGGAGTTACCTGCAATTACCCTTCTTTCAATATCTCTATCACCCCCCCATGAACCTGGACACCCCTGCTAAGTCACCAAACGTAGCGAACCACTTGGGGTGACCTATGACAGAGGTATTGGTTATCCAAAAAACGGTTCCCGGGGCGGCGGTACCCATACCCACCTCCCAAATCTTAATCTTGAAGGCGACCTTTTGATATTTCCAGATGGATTTTCTAAAAAATAACGCCATGCACCGCAGTGGGAGGGATGGATTCAACCGTCCATCACTCCTGGACACACTGACCCCCAGATTCCTACCCACCCTTCATACCCCTTTCCTTCCCCAGACTTCCTTTTCTTCTTTTCATAAAAAGAAGCCCCCCAAAGATGACAAAGGTAGGTACTGAGAGATTTTTTCTCTGGTGGACACCCGTGGAAGTAATGGCACGATGAAGTGAATCAGATTCTTGAGTCGGGCCGTGTCAAAAGTCAGAATAATAGAAGAGAATGTATGATACGATGTATGAATGTGAGTGAGGCAAAGAGTGTGTGCCAATACCGAGTTGTTTGGCGGTCCGTCCTCTCTACCTACCCCTGCGGGGAAATGGCGTTATGGTTAGTTAGTTAGTTTCTTTTAAGTGTGTTCTTAAAATAGATCAACGAATGCACGTTATTTAAAGATATATTTTTTTAATAAATAAACATAATTTTTGATTACATATAATAGCTGACCATATTTAAAACAAAATTTAAAAGACAGCATGTTGGTACTTCATCTACGTAAGTATATATTACATGCGAAAGAATGAGCTACTAAAGTGGGTTCTTCTAAGATGAGCCACAAAATGTGGTATGACATAAATATATATATAAATAATACCAGTAATATTGTCATATGTAATAAAAAAATTTCCAGAGTTCGAAATTTCCCTAGATTTTGTCCTGATTTCCCTTATCCCTAAAAAATATTTTTCTCCCCTAGATCTAGGGAAATTTCCCTCGACATAACATCACTGATTCAAAATGACAACTTAAAAAGTAAAAAACTAACGGTGGGGACGGTGGGTAAAGACCACCATAGATACGGTGCATTTCTGGGAGTCTTTAAAAATTAAAACTTTGACAATTATTTTAACTATTAAAACTAATTACAAAAATTAAAATAAAAATTCATTTATTTAAGTTTGAAGGTCTTTATTCATTAAAAAAAATAAAAAAATTGGACTGGAGTTCTCTATTTTACAGAATTTATCCAACCTCTCCGGCAATTGGTGAGATTTATATACCTATATTTTTTCAAATATTAAAATCTTTTTCCATCTTTTGACACTTTGAGTTCATCATTATGTAAAATAACTCCTTTTGTCTGAACAAATCCTTTGAAACCGAACCTTTGACAAAAATAATATTTATGAAGCACTCAAATTTTACTGTAAGTAAATTAGGTAAAAATTACGCAAACGTAATAATGCGCAAGATTTTTAAAAAATATGATACGTAAATAGTTCAGCTACAAAAGTACATCAGCACATTTCCTGAATATAAGGGAATATTTAACTTTAACCTTAAGTATTTCAGAAATCTTCATAATTTTTTTTTAATCCACGAGATGTTTTTAAAAAAAAATATCCTAAATTTGTCGCATTAGGAAATGAAAAAAATAGGCATTGAATCCATGTTAAAAAAAAATTGCCACCAAGCGGTGTAAAAAGTTATCAGTCCCTAAATGTTATATAATAAACGTTGCATTTACTCACAAACGTCCTGACTGCTCAGGAAGTCTATCTTTGCTGACGTGTTACGCAGTAACGAAACGTTTTGCTGAATTTTGTGGTATGGGGAAAGATGCGCTAGTATGTGGTGTCAAGATATAGAAACCAAATTTAGTGATCCCTGCAATTTGAAATTTCGAATTTTTTCCGACGCTTCCATACTAGTAAAACCATTGTGCGACGGATGGGTCGAAAGAGTCCGGTTAGAGAGGGGAACCTCTCCTGATCGTACATCTGACCCGCCACGCAGTTGGTGGCAGTGATGATATATCTAGGGAAATTTCCCTAGATCTAGGGGAGAATAATATTTTTTAGAGAAAGGGGAAATCCGCACAAAACTAGGGAAATTTCGAACTCTGGCAAAAATTTTATTACAAATATTACTGGTATCATGGCATCATGTATATTTTTTTTGGAATTCCCATGAATCTTAAATATTGTTGATATACTTACAAGCAATGTTATCAAGCCATGTTATTTTTAACACTGACAACTCAAAATGATATTATGTATCTCAAAGGATAAATGGGGACCTCTGAAAAAAAATTTTATTTACGTTTCTTGTTCAGTTTTTTCGGTGATTGCGGTTGATTTTTATTTTGCAAAGTGATTTTTATTTGGAATTCCGTTTCTAATTCAGTGGTAAGTATATAAATACTTTAAAATTATTATTTCACTTAGCAAAATTGTTTTATTTGGAAAAGCTCAGTATTATAAGTACATCTACTAAGTTCCGATATCCTTTCAATTAATGAACATATAACAGGATTCAAGGGCGGATCCGGGATTTTTTTCTGGGAGAGGCACATGGGGCGGACGAGCAAAAAAATCAACAGTTACTGTTAGAAATAAACTCGAAGTATCATACTTCAAGTTTATTTCTACAAGTTCAAGTATCTATGTATGGGAAGGTTTATGAAAGTGTCAAAACAATAGTAAAATTAAATGTTTAATAAAGACAGTTTTCTGTACTGTGATGGAATCTCCAAATATACCTTATGAGGGGGGGGGGGGCACGTGCCCCGTGCCCTAAATCCGCTCTTGACAGGATTAGTGTTACACAGTCAGGTGATTACGTACTTGCGTAAATGTATTATTAGAATAATTTGACTGTTTACAATGTTATATAACATGTTCAAAATATTATATTTGAAAAGTTTTATTTTATATGCAAGTACATTTGTTACATAAATTTTATTTAATTTTCTTTTTGATATTAAAAAAATTAAGTTACCAATGTACCTACATGGAAAATAAAACTTTTCAGAACAAAATTTCTAGAAGTTGTCGTTAGTTCATGCCCAAGAAGTACAAAAAAAAGTTTGAGAAATTTCGCCTCGAAATCTAGGAAAATAATTTTTTTAGGCAGACCATCCCTGGTTGGTGGGCTCTGTGCCCTGTGGGCAGACGCATCCACCGCCAATACTTGAACAATTGACAGAAATGTGTAAAGAAACTCAATTTGTCCTTTCTTCTTTGTACATCCAATATTTTGTTAACAAGTCATTTTACTGGCCAGTTTGAAGCTTTGAAGTTTGGAGTCGAAAGGTTTTTGGTCAGCCGTGCGATTCTCTATCTTTTGTGGATACGGAATCGATTGTCAAATTTGTGTGATTGTCTATGTTACACTTGCTTGTTCAGCGCTCAGCACATGGATGTTGATTAAATTCCGTAAAATTGATAACAATTTTTTAATCTAATTTTAATTTTTCATATATTATTGGAAATATTCACACAAAGCGTCGCGCGTCGCCTTGGTTTTTAATTGTCAAAACGACCATCTTAGTTTTTGTTCAATCTCCACTTTAAACTTAAAAACAAAGTTTAAAAAATGATAATTAATCACACGAATTATTTAAAGTAATGAGACTTTAAATAATTCGTGTGATTAATAATAATAATAATAATTAACCTTTACGGAAATAGCTTCATCTTAAACACGTATCATAATGCTTCATTGAAATAATGAAAGAAAACCTTCTCTTATTGTAAAATTTTCTAACGGTCGTTTGGATAATAATAGGCCACTTGCATGGACTTCATAACGACTTGGAAAAAATCGTGTGGATAGATTTTTTTACTAAGATTACGAAAATGTTAGTAAAAATTTTTAGAAATGTAGTTTTTTTTATTTTTAAATAAATAAATCCATTATTTGGGCTCTTGAAGTCACTACATGAAAATGTCCCGTCTCCGAAAATGATT
>OV815283.1:36893925-36998925 GCA_929108145.2 Limnephilus rhombicus
GGGGAAGGGGGAAGGGGGAAGGGGGAAGGGGGAAGGGGGAAGGGGGAAGGGGGAAGGGGGAAGGGGGAAGGGGGAAGGGGGAAGGGGGAAGGGGGAAGGGGGAAGGGGGAAGGGGAAGGCTTAAAGGGTTTCCTTAGATTAATAACCAGGTTGAAAAACGTAGTTTCGATAAAAATGCGTTCAAAGTTTTGCTAAGGACAATTCAAATTTTTAACAAATTTCTTTAAAATTGGTCCCAGCATTCTTAACAAATGCATCTTTCAGAAAATTAAATAACTATATAAAAAAAAATCAAAAACAACAGCGGTCTGGTGCCTTAATTACTGAAATTTTATTCGAATGTTGGCTTATTATCATGCTGTTGAGTTTATTTACTTTTTACTTCAATGAATATAATTTCTTTACCTTTTTCTATAATTGCACTACTCCCTAATTCAAGCTCGAGAAATGTTTTCTTTGATAACAAGAAATTACTTTACTGCCGTTAGTTTTGGAAACCTTAGGAATAAGTAGTTAGTTTTAGTGTGCCAACTCCGCAGTCATTTTCTATTTTATTCTTATGCGAAAATTTCTTACAAATAGACTGAAATTATATAGGAACATTTTTAATTTGGAGAGTGTTTCGATTTCGTTTTGCGGAAAGACGTGAATAACATTAATAAGACATAATTTGATTCAAAGTCTATTTGACTTCCTTTCGCCGTTCTTAATAAGTAATAAGGCTCGGTTCGCATGCGCTCCTGGCATGCTCTGAGCGCATACTGTTCGTGTAATGATTCCTGTTAGATCTGATATTCATTGCTCTTCCCCGTGAGGCGCATCTGAGCGAAAAACGAATATCCGGAAGTGAGTGCAATTGGTGCCGGAAACCCGCCAGGTTTCTCCGAGCTCGCGTGCAATTTTAATAAAACTTCCCTCCCCCACTCGAAAACTTCCACGTGGATCTGAAGCCGAGTGAGACTTGAAATGCATCCGAAACACACCACTGCAGACTGCAGCACTGTGAGGCAAGCGGAGTTTCAATTTATAGGGTGTTTCAATAAGAGCGCCAGATTTCAAGGCTCATTAAAACATGGTTTTCTGTAACAAAGTATTGAAATATTTATCTAGTTATAATTTATAACTATTTAAAATTCCTCAGATTGCAATTTTGGCAAATTTTCCCTTATTTGTAAGTAATTAAGTATAAGTTAACGATTTTATAATATTTTTTTATAAATCCTACGAATATAGTGAATTCATTGGCTATATATAACTACAATCAGTTTGTATGTCTTCGTATTAAAATTCGGATGCACGATTTTTTTTAATGTTGGCGGAAAATATTCAAAACGGTCACCAAAAAATCTCGAGCAAACGGAGAAAAAGTTTTAAATTGCGCTGTCCGCCCAGTGATTAATTTAATACATTTGGTTAATGACCGCAGGACTTCGCCCAAATTTGCAATAATGATGATTCATATATATTTTCAATTTGGGAGGCGGGTATCGGAAACCGGGGAGCGGAAACCATATATTGGATAACCAGCACCTCTGCCATAGGTCACCCCAAGTGGTTCGCTACGTTTAGTGACTTAGAAAGGGTGCCCGGGTTCACGGGGTAAGGTTTGTCCGGATCTTGATGGCGAATATGTCTGCATACTAACAGCGTAGCATACTGGATCGGGAGATACTGGTTGAGGGAAATCTTTTGACCTCTCCAGCAGGACTCTCTCGGAACATTGCATCGCAGTGGAAAGGATGTATATATTCGTCCGTCACTCCTGGACATACCAACCCCCAAATTCCTACCCACCCCTTATACCTTTTTCCTTCCCAGAACTTCCTTTCCTTCCTTCCCCTGAAAATATTCCTATAAATTTTCCTTAGGGCCTCCTGTGTGGAGCTAATGTAAAAAAAGTGGCGTCATTTCATTAACAGAGCTTCTAATTTAATTCTTCCATACCTCGGTGGTCGCGAGTTCGATGTGGCAAAAGTTCAGTTAAATCGCAGTAAGTCCTAAACCACCGAGGTATTTCAAAGGCGGAAATTTAAAGGCGTGTTAACGAAATACCGTCACATTATGTATGCAACATACGAGTAATTTTAGCGGAGCCGTGCGGCCATTTACCAGATATGTTTTTTCATACATAATTCTCAAATGTATTTAATATATAACTCAATAAATATTTCAATATTTTGCTGCACAGAACTGTTTTTTATTGAACGGTGAAATCTTGCGTTCTCATTGAAACACCCGTTATAAAGATAATTAGGTAAAGTAGATACTGCATGATACCAGGATTAAATTAATCCAAACGTTAATAATTATTTCTCATTTGAATTTATGTTTGTTTTTATGAGGTGCATGATTTTACTAATCTCAAATGCTCATAACTACGTAACCTCGCTACGAGTTCTTCTACCTAAAAATGTAATTTTATTTGCTACTTGCGAGTTCCCGGCATGCGTTGCAATGCCACTAATATAGAATTTATTTCTCTCTGTTTGCTTTTCCTATTCTTCCCATTCCCTTTCCACCTCCCCTTCCCCTACCATGTCCCCTTCCCCTCACACGTTTCCCCGCCATCTTCCCCGCCTTCCATCATCCCTCTCCCGCTAACCCCTCTACCGCGATCCTTTCTCCACTCCCGCGTTCGATATATTCAGTCCCCGTATTTTCAGATTTTCAAACAGCTCGCGTGCCACATACTGCATTTTTTTTTACCAATTTTAATTTTTCAAATATTACAAACATTCATATTTATATATTATAAGAAAAATCAATCAAATTTGGTACCTATAGCTACCAATTAAAAATAAATATATTTTTTTATTAGAATCAAAGTATTCGATTTTGATCACGAAACCGGTGAGTAGGTGCTTCCATTAAATTCATTAATTTAAAGAGTTTTTTCGAAAATTGAATGCTGTGAACATTTTTAAATTGAGTGTTAATATCTATGCACATCCCAATGACAATTTCATTCAATTTGTGAGATATCGGCGTCGAATTTACAAAACTAAAAAAACGTAATTTAAAATTACCTTAAAAGTATGCCATTCTTCTTAGATTTAATCTGAAAACCTGATATGCGCTACGAACAAAAATTTAATTTTTTTTTATTTAATTGTAAGATTTCGAACCCAAGTGCTCATATTGACCAACAAGGTTTATAAGTATATAATTTTATTTTTTCACTTATTAGAAACATACAAATTGTATATTCAGTTCTTAGAGGTAATTTTTTTATTTATTTATTTTACATTTACAATATAACATAACATAGCTTACATATTTTATACACTCTCCTAATAAAGCAAATGCTCGTGTTTAGGAGAGGACAACTTGTTAATAACTTTAGAATTTAACTTATGAGGAGATTTAGACTTAAGATATTTTTTAACGATTATAAGGGTAATTAAACAAGAAAATATAGGATGTACATAAAATATATGTAATGGATGTAATATATAGGAATCACTTGCAATTCCTACCTTAATAGGGCATTACCAGAGAAAACCAGAAATATGTCATTTTCAAATCAGATTTTAGACGTATTGACTCTCATCCACAAAAAATTATAAATGGATTTCGAAAAATTGTTCGTTTATCTAGCATTCGCATGTAATAAATTTTGAGAAATTTTTAAAATTTTTAGTATAATAAGGTTATTCCATAGGTCGTTGGCAGATTTGTTAAATTTTCAAAAAGGATTTTGCATTATACCACACCCATTTCAAATAATATAATCATGCATTAAAATAAATCAATACATTATCTAGCAGACGCATATTGTAACGTAATTATTTTCATGGTAGTTGCTCAGAATGAGTATTATTAATTTCGGCGTGCCGTTGGAACGACTGAGAACAAATTCAAATTGCCTGGACGTTTCTCGAATGTTTTTAAGAAAAAACTGTTGTAAGGGCCACGTCATGACATAACAATGAATTGGTCGGAAGTTTGATTTGTAAGGAGTTTTGATACTCGTAAATGATTGTGTAATAACGCGGCAAACAACCCACCGAGAAATAGCCATCGGGATTTACTGATCACAGCCAATGATGTTATATAAAACCACGTACAATCCAATATCACCGAGGACAACTTTGATGAAGATTGCAGGCGCTTCTTAAATGACATCAACAGTCTAGAACTGCGGGTTATATCCTTTCAATGCTCAGAAATGGCCATCGGACGCATTGTGATCAGCGGGCCTTTGTGGATGGACTGGAATCTCGGCTCCTTCACGGTCTCATGGGCTTGCGAAGCGGCAGTTCTGGGGCTCTTCTCCAGCTATCTGGAGCCCTTGTCGCTGAGGCTGGAAGAGGTGCGCCATATTAACTATCGCAAGCTAATCGAGAGCAGCTGACCGGCAATCAGAAGGGCATGGGTTCAAGTCCCGTTGGTGGATGAGTGTTTCAGGCTGATAATTATTGCTTATAATAATTATTAAATAAAATCATTAAAAAAAGATAAGCGCATTTGTTTTGTGACGAAAATACTTCTTTGTCTATTTATTTACGGTCTTACAAACTAATGTATATGTTTTTTTAACTTTTTTATTTTGCTTAGACATTATTGAAAAATTATAAATACTTATGATCAAAAAATAATTACAAAAAGTACATAATTTTAATTCACGCCTTTCAGCATTTTTGAATGTAGGTATTATAAATTAAAGCAAATTTTGAATTAATAATAATAATAATAATCTTTATTCCAGGATGTGCGGAGGATAGTGCAATCCCACACGTCCCATATAGTTATACATATTTATATATTTACACAGTAAAGAAATAAGAATGTAAATAGAAAATAAAATTAATAGTAATAAGAATTAATAATAACAAAAGTAAATATTCAATTATTATTTTATTAAATAAAATAAAATCGATATTGAGTTATTATTTTAAAAAGCTGGTACGGAGAATAATTAATCTTTCTCATAGGAACCGCGCTGTACGATCATAAGAACATCTTTCGACGTAATTTTAATTCTCGGCCGCTGGCTGGTTGATGGCCCTTAAAAACAAAATTTAAATTACATCTGAGTAGATTAAAACAATATTAAACAATTACGTCAATCAAATATCGAGAGTTAAAATATTAGAAGGGTATGTAAGAGATGGTGTATAAAAGTCAATGAAGCGAGGCTTGTGTGTTATGTGGCGTTCCACACAACTCTATCTTACTTTACGGTTAATTGCCGTCATAGTAAGTTAGGGACTTAGCAGTGTATTTGTATTTTATATCAGTAACTTTGAAAAGATTTTGATCAATCTCAAAATTGACTAATAGAAAATGGACTGATTTTAGTATTTTATTAACGATGTTTTTTTGTTGAACAAAGAAACCGAAAACATAAAATTGTTAAGAAATAAGCCATTGCTAAATAATAGATCCAAATTTAATTAGTGATAGCGAATTTAGCGTATGACAGAAATATTAAAGTTCGTAAAACCGGTTTTAATTGGCTATCACGAGTAATCATACTTGCCCTAGAGAAACTTTTAAAAGGACACAAAAAAATCATTGTACATTTCAACAAAAACCCTCTCTAAATGTTATTAGGAAATTAGCAGTTTACTAAATAGAATAATACTTATGGAGTTTTTTGAAAATACTGTTTTTGGAATCCGGTGTAGCACTCCAAATACCAATTTAATTTTGATTCTTGCCTGTAGACAGTAATATTATATTGAAATACTAGCTGACCCGACAAACGTTGTTCTGCCATATAAATTATTTCAAGTGAATATTTTGGTTGTTAAATAAAAAATAACGAATGTATTGTAAGTGTGTGAGGATGGGATCTACGACAGAAAGAGGAATAGAGTGCTGTAGACGATGACCGCCGATAAAAACAAAAAAAAACGCCAACTAAAGTAGGGAAATGAAATAAAGAAAATCAATATTAATTTCGAAGAGCAATTAAGTGTACGATATTTTTGTCGGTCCGTTTTTAGCCAACACAAATAAGCTCGATGGTTTGCCCACGCGAGAACACGATGCCAAACGAAATATCAAAATGACACGAAGCTTCTCGTGAATGTCTTGCGCATGTGTGGATGAAATTTCGATGAGGCGGACATAGCGCCATCTGTCATTCAAAAACATAAACAATTTCGTTCTGTTTGAAATACGAATGACGGTTAAATTTGTTCATACAAAAATACTAAAATCGCGATTAAAAAATGGGAGGGTGGGGGTGGAAAGGTCAAAATTTGGGGTTGTAGGTATTTTTAATGCGAAATAAAAAAAAAACTAAAAAAAAATAGTTGTCAAAAACTAAGAAATTCTTTTTCTGGATAAGGACAACTTAATCAATCACCTTGCGGTATGAAATATTATGCCTTAATACCTATTCTCACACCTACAAAATATGCATTAAAAAAATTCATAAAAATCGGTCTAGCCTTTTTGGAGGAGTGCGACCACAAACACCATGACACAAGATTTTTACATGTAAGAAATAGGTACCTCTAAATTTTTTATGTAATGGTCGATGGGCAAGGCTCTTGTCCGGAGGAGGTCGCGGGTTCAAATCTTGGCGTGCGCAGAAAATTTTTATTTTGTTTATTTGTGATTTCATAAAAGGAATATTTATATATAATATAAGGTATATTTGCGGCACGTTCAATAGTGGAAGATACTTTCAGTACCGCCCTGGTGTAGGACCAACATTCAGAATTTGATGACTAGATCTGAATAGACAGGAATTTCCCCACTTGCCTCTTCCCTATCTCCTTCCCCTCCTCGTTACCTTCAGCCTCACAACCAGTGGCGGCTCGTGAATTGTGTGTGTGCTAGAGTGCTATTTATTTTTAAAAAATGTCATTATTCATGTTATTGTAGCCGAAAATAATACATTTCTTTGAAATATTTCAGGAAGCTTCAGTTTGGTTTTCGTACAAAAACCGATTTTCGAAAAAAAAATTTTTTCGCTTACAACATTAATAATGCCATTTTTGTTAATATTATCACTCAAAAGTCACGTGCAACCACTGATCACAACATACCCCAATTGAGCCTAGGGAGCAGTTGAAACTTTTCTGGGGTATTCGCAAAAAGAAAATGCACATATTGTAGAAGTATTTGCATATTACACAAAAAAAATGGAAAAATAATCCTGTCATCACCCATTGGTATTAAGTTCACCCTTTCAAAACACGGTAATATTATGATGACAAAAGGAAACAAACCTTGACAGGAAAAAAAAGTTGACGGTTAGCAGCACATCAGAAAAAACGGCGCAGTGGGAACCGTCACAAAAAATGTTATAATGGCAGTATTTGTTAATATCGAAGCGGCATTTCATCCATATGAGAGGCGCGGGTGCAGCGACGTGTCCCATAAACCGGAACGTGGCTCCGGGTGAGCGCGGGATGCATTTCAAATATTCAAACCGCAATGGCGAGAATGCGTTCCAATATTTAAATCCAGAGGTTCCCGGGCTACAGCCACCGCGGGGACACTGAATGGTGATGGGGAGGGTGGGAAATTGTTTCCTGCAACTTTTATAAAGACTTTCCTACTCCAGGATATGGACTGTGGACTCCGAGGAGTTTTGAAAATTCGCAAAATTGTCTTGCGGTAAGCGAATGATACTTGTGTTAAAATCCTATTTCAAAAGTTTTACCGAAACGTAGTGGAAACATGAAATATTTATTTCATAATTTATAGTTAGCTATAGTGTTTAGTGAACACTTCATTAGGAAAACCAGTGCTGAGGTGTTCAAATGTTTTAGATTAAGTTATTCTATCGTCATTAGTAAAAACACAGTATCGTCCTTGATACTGTCAAGAAGGCTTCTGTGGATGCTTCTGTGGATTCTGTGGATCTGAGAACCACGGCGGCAGTATTGCATGCAAAAACAATATTATGACTGTAAAGCAAAATTAAATTAGAAACACGCAAACCAAAAGTACATTTAAAAGTAAAATCATTGATCACCTCAAATAAACATATCCATCACAAGTATTTAATAACAGACTTACCTTTATACCTACTGTGTGTATATATGTAACCATGTACCTACTGCAATCTTCTTTTTATATATATATATATATGTAACATACTTGAATTGTATATTTAAAGAGAAAAAAAAATTATATTAACCTGCCATTTTCATAATATTACTACAAAATCTTAGATAACCACTCTGTAAATTGCCATCTCAACACAGGCGTTTCACACCTAGTGAGATGGGCAATACGTCATTTTATAACCAAATGTAATATGAAAATAATTAAATAAATAAATAATTGAAATAAAGCATATTTTTTATGAACTTTTGTTTTGTTTCAGATCTCAGTTTATTTGACTTTATCATAACTTTAATACAACCTGAAGTCCTGAAGGCATGACGACAAACAAAAATCTATGAAAAAAAATTATATATATATATATATTTATTTATTTATTGTAAGAAACAAACAGCAACTTATATACAGGTGAGTTATACAAGAGGTTAAACATGAGGTAAGCCAAAACAGTTTCTTATGCTAATGTTGGTTATTATGATATAATATACAATTGTAATTGGTAATAACCATTAAATGAAAATGAAAATAACAACAACAACAAAAAATATATATAAGTATATTAGAAGGAAGAAGGAATAGGAAAGGGCAAGAGGCAGAGGAAGGTGGGATGGGGACAGGAGATGCTCATGCTGTACCTTTTCTATAGTTGTGCATTAATTTAATTAACATTTGTGGTCGTACGTTTGACTTCGTTTCGGTATTTCACAAGAGTATTATTGAGAATATCGATATTGTTAAATTGCGTGTTATGTTGTGCACATATACGGGGGATTGGAGAATTTTTTCTAAGGTTGGTTCTGCACGCTGGCAAATGAAAAAAATGGTAATATATATATATATATATATATATATATATATATATATATATATATATATATATATATATATACATCCCGCTATCATTGCTGCGTCTTCTAATGGTCCACTTTCATTCAATCCTGCGTCCGACCGTCATTCTGCGTCCGGTATACGGACGCAGGATCGAACACATGTAATTTCAAGTTTTCCCCACTCCTCTACCCTCATACAGTCCAAAAACGAAAATAAGCCAGACGCAGTTTTGGTACCTAAATCAACTGAAATATGCTATTTTAGTTCAGTGTTTTGTCACCGAGCGGCGAGCCGTGGCGCTGTAGTAGACCAGCGTATATTTTTAGCATAATATACGTTTTTATTGGCTTTTATTGACTCGCGTATCGCAACTCCTACATTTGGCAACATCGCTTTTTAATAGCGTTTCTTCTGATACAGATAATTCACAGTAAAAACATCGCACATTGCAATCAGGATAACAAAAGAAATGATTTCATTCAAATTTAGCTTTTGATTATATTATTATTGTACGGCAAATATATCAGCAACTTAATTTTTTTATATTACTATTTTTAAACAAATATTAGATATTTTCTTATCCATGATTATAAATTCCTACAATGCTTAATCGTGTGCCAAGCCACTCTATTATTATTAAACAAGATAAAATCAATGTTCTTAATATATTAGTAATTTTAAAACTTACTACAAATAACTAGAATAAATAAAACAATTTTTTCTTCAATTTATGACTGATTTGACAGTAAGAAATATATGTGAAATATTTGGAGATTCACAGAGAATGCAAGACTGATGAGTGTAATGAGATAATAATAGGAATCTTAGATGGTTTGGGCATGTAGAGCCAATGATCTAAAGATAGGTTGTAAGGAGATTATATGTACATATGACGTGAACTTGAATGGTAGAAAAATTCGGGGATGCCCGAGAAAGACATGGCATGATTGAGTAAACCGAATTCTCGAGTAATGTCGAAAGACAGAATGAAAGAGCGATGTATGGATGTGAATGAGGCAAGGAGTGTGTATGATATAGTCAATTCTCGAAGCTCCGGCGCTCCTAGATTTGACTAGTCAATCCTCAGGTCTGACTTGAAGTCTTAGTCAAAGCCCAAACAAATGAAGTTTTTCCGCCACTGACTAAGGAATTTTCGTCAAACTTAGGAGAAACTAATTTGGTCAGGCAAACGTCAAAACTCAATTTAATGAAATTTCGATGTTTGACGAAAAAGTGAAAAAGTTAGGAACTTCTAGGTTTGGCTAAAAATACTTTAATCAAAGGCCGACATTGGAATTTATTTTGGGGTTAGCCCGATATACCAGTCATTCCGCGAAGAGACTGCATACAGACCTTTGACTATGACATATGCACAGACCGAGTTGTTTGGCGGTCGTCTCTGCGAACCCCTGCGAGGAAACAGCGGGTTGGTTAGTTTTTGTGAGATAATATTTATTTATTATTAAAGGCATGTTATTTTATTTGTTTACACAGTTTTATGCTTTCGATTTTCCTTTTGAGAGATTTAACATATAATTTTACATTAGCACAACACAGGAGGCCCTGGGAGGAAAATAATTCCCCTCAGGACCTATGTCATCTTTGGGGATGCTGTGTGGAGGGTCTTTTTTTACATTAACTCCATACAGGAGGCCCTGAGGAAAATAATTTCCCTCAGGGTCTATTTCATCTGGAATGCTGTGTGGAGGGTCTTTTTGAGGAGAGGAAGGAATGAACATTGGTCTTGAAGAGACCCATGTTGTAGGAAGGAGGAAACACAGAGGCCTTCTTAGAAAAAGAAGGAGAGGAAGTTCTGGGAAGGAAAATGGTATTGGGGTTGGGTAGGAATCTAGGGGTCAATGTGTCTAGGAGTGACAGTCAAAGACGCTCTCTCAACCGATCTCTCCCGACTTGGCCTGCCATGCAGCTGGTGGGCAGACGCATCCGCTAACAAGATCCGGACAAACCTCACCCCATTAACCCGGGCACCCCTGCTAAGTCACCAAACGTAGTTAACCACTTGGGATGACCTGTGGCAGAGGTGTTTGTTATCCTATAAAAGGTTCCTGCGGCGGCTGTTCCCACACCCGCCTCCCAAATTGAATTAATTATAATTTTGTTATAAGATTCGCAAAAGACGTAATATTTCTACCGATAATGGTGTTGTAGTAATAATTACCCAATCTGCCAAAGCTGCAAGTAATTTGAAAACTGTTACTTTTCTTTTTTTTTGTTTATGGCAATTCACCCTAAGGAGAGTGCTATGTGACACGTTACTTTTCTTCTTACTCGAAAAACGTGTTGAAATTCATTGCTAGATTAACATTTAAAAATTAAGGCACGTGATGCTGTATTCTGGCATATTTCTAATGATAGAAATTGTATTTTTCAAAGTTCTCCTACTTAACCGAAAACGTTCAGGTGAACTTCAGAGACTAATCGAGAAAAACTACTAGAATTGGCTATTGGCGATTTTAATCAACTAAAAATATTGGTACATTTTTTTAACGTGAAGTGTGTAATGATAGGGAAAAGACCCGGTTCCATTTAATTTAGACGTGCAAGAAAACCTAAAGACAGGAAATAACGACCTCCGCGGTCGAGGGCAAAGCTCTCTATTAGCAATCCGGAGGTTTCGGGTTCAAATCCCGGCGTGAGCTCATAAAATTTTATTTGATTTAATACGTATATTATTACAAAAATTTATTAATTAAAATATGTTATTGTATTAGTAGCTATATTTGTGACTTCTTCTAGAGAAGATGATAATTTCAGTTCGTTCTGGTGTAAGACCACCATTCATCCAATGGAGCCAGTGAGTCTATGGCATCCCCAATTGGGGTACCTATTCATGCTGCGGGATTGAAGGTAGATTTGAAAGACTTTGAGATTTGAACCCGTGTCCTCCTGATTGCAATTCGAGAGCCTTACACCTCGACCACGGATACCGGCAATGTAGAACACGATGAATTTCACAGTAGGTGCGATTGATGTCCTCGATAAGTAGGTATCCGCTGTCGTTGAGAGATATTGCACTGCTGTCAAAAATGTAGATTAAAAACGTTATCTTTTTAATGGCATGAACCGTTCATTAGAGTAATCGGCAATATTCCAGAAGACAAAATTAATTAATGAATCCCTTGTTACGTAACGGGCCTCCTAATCCATTATAGAGTTCTAGGAACCACATTTCAAGTGTTTGGATGTGATGTATTTGTTTATAATATATATAATACAAACAAAATTTTCATTATTAGGTCAAGTTCATGAACCAGTACACTAAGTGTACACCGTACAACTCTTGATGGTACATCCGATAAAATGTTGAAGTAATATTAACCCTTTTAATTATTATCTGATATCATTGGACAATTTTTTTTTCAATCCTCTTATGTTTAGAATTCATTCTTCAGAACTGGCATAAATAGACTGGCTACAATCAGACACTCAAAAGTTAGCACGTAAGGAGCCGCAACCGGGCTCAAAAAGAAGAAGATGGAGAGATATGAAATTACGAGTGCTAGAGGAGCGCGCTTTTATTTAAAGCGACGAAGTCGATGCAAAAATTGTGAAAATGTTTAATAAAATAGAGCAAAAATGTCATGGGGGTTGTCTTAAACAGCATTTAAAAAAAACACTGTGAATTTTTTCATACATATAATTTGTAAAATAACTGAAAACAATGTGTTTGTAATAATTTTTGGAGCATATTTTCTGATTTTTTTCCATGGAGGGAATTTTATTATTTTTTTTTCAGCACGGGGAATGTCTAGATATTATATTCAAGAATAATATATATTTTTTAGAGAGCTTTAAAAGTTAACGTGATTGAGGCAAGGAGTGTGTGCCAAGATCGAGTTCTTTGGCGGTCCTCTCTGCAAAGGACAGTGTCATTTATTATTACATAATATTTACTTATTATCCGAAGTCATATTATATTATTTGTTTAGACAGTTTTATGCTTTCGCTTTTCTATTTTCCCCTTTCCTTTAAAGGATTTATCATATAATTTAGTTGTTAAAAACCTAAGCCACTAAAACCCCTAAAATTGTTTCTCCCGTGAACGAAAATGCATCGTCAATCATGATAAGCATTAATTTTTTTTGTAAAGAAAGATAAACATTTCCGGGTTAACGAATAACCCGACAATATTTGAAAATCTCCCACTAACACCACAGTAAGCCGAAAATGTTGCTTGAGTCACGACAGAGGACTTAGTCAACCGAGGAATCAAACACGAAACGCCTGGGTGGGACCCAAACGCGATGCCCACTCAACCACTGACCGGTCTATAATATTATTCAAAATAATAAAAAAAATATAAATAATTAGTGACCGACCGAAGGTTCGGTTTCGGTTTCGGCAAGTTTTGGCAAAAAAATCTAGTTTTGGCATCAGTTTCGGTTTTAGAAACCGAAACTTTTTTAGACATGTTAAAAATCGGTTGTTTACTGTTATTTGGCTTATTTTGTACACTTATTCCGACAGTTAACACGTGTTTAATTAAATAAATAAATAAAAACAATAATTTAAGTATGTGAAAAAAGAATTACTTCTATAAAACAAACCAAATTTATAAAAAAATAAGCCAAATAACAGTATTCAATCGATTTTTAACAATTCTAAAAAAGTTTCGGTTTCGGCCGAAACTGAGACAGACACCGAAGATTCGGTTTCGGTGGAAAGGTCTGTTTCGGTGGGACGCTATATATATTTAACTAATTATAATTCTAATTTAATTTTTCATTAATTATTAACATAATTCCTCTCAGGGCCTATGTCATTTTTGGGGATGCTGTTGGGAGGGACTTTTTAGGTGAAGAAGGAGAGGAAGTTCTGGGAAGGAAAAGGATACTAGCGGTGGGTAGGAATCTGGGGATCAGTATGTCCAGGAGTGACGGACATAATAGGAGTGACGGGTATGAATCCACCCCTCCCACTGCGGTGCAAAGCGATGTTTCGAGAGAATACGGCTGGAAAATCAAAGGGACTCCCTCAACCATTCTCTCCCGAACCGGCCTTCTATGTAGCTGGTGGGCAGACGCATCCGTTGCCAAGACCCAGACAAACCTCACCACATGAGCATTACACATTATAGGGCACCCTCGCTAATTCACCAAACGTAGCGAACCACTTGGGGTGACCTATGGCAGAGGTGTTGGTTATCCAATAAATGGTTCCCGGGGCAGCGGTACCCATACCGCCTCCCAATTTGACTCTTTGCGAAGTCTGCGGCTTCTTTATAATTAATAGGTCACATAATATTTCTACTGATAATCGTGTTGTAGTAATAATTAAGCACTTATATCTAGAGTTCATTCTTTAAAATTAACATGAAAAAACTGTTTTTGATGAGAAAACCATACAGGAGTCCACTGATATAGCCAAAATATGGTAATCACTGTCTGATGCGAAATCAAAATGGAGAAAAGAGGAAGCAAAGGAAGATCCCAGCAATATAGATCTAGTCACTAAAAATAACAAATCACACTTCAAGCAACGTTTTAATTCTGAATGATAAGTCTCAAAAAATCTCATACCAATTTAATAAATTTTACGTGGGCATTGCCGCCGCGCCGGGTTGATTAGAGTCCGCGACGTATGGGCCAGACATATTGTCGCCTTCATATTCTATAAATACCTATACAGTCGTTCAACCAAAAACTTGAACAAATAAGCGGCAACGTCGCAAGACGTCGGTTTGTCGTCAACATGAAAATGAATATATAATTGGACGCTTCATTGTGGACCAAATTAAAGTAAATATACGCAGGATGCCTCTCTGCATTGAATATGAAAGGAGTTCAGATTGGTGGAACGCTAAAGGGCGTTTTTATCGTTTTGTATATTTTTAAATTAATGTTTTTCAAAAATTTAAATACCTAACTACAATCAAACACTGAAAAGATAGTATATACTTTAGTTAGAACTATGTAAAATCAAGTCCTTCAGGTAGACGCAGTAATGTCGATCTGATGAAAGGACGCAGAAATGATAGCGGGATGTATATATATATATATATATATATATATATATATATATATATATATATACAATATATATCAATGTTGATCGTTTTGTGTCATCATAAACAATATTTTTGAATACGCGTGACTTCTTCTTTTGATTAAAATCTGTTGAATCTCTTAATTTCAACTTTAAATGTGTTGGGTAACTTCCAAATAAATTTGAGGTTCATGTGATTCCTAGTTGATTTATTAAGTTATTGTAAACTAAACTAAACTAAACTAATTAATATTTTCGATGAAAACCCATATATTTAGAAAATCAATTGTGTGAGCCACTTACCGTATTTTTTCGTTTCAGCAATGCAGGTTTGTCTTAAAAAAGCATTCACGCCTTTTAAAAAAACTTTTTAACGTTTATAATTCTCGTGACGCCTGCTTAGACGTTTATGATCCCAAGTCTGGCCCTGCGCGGACAATATCTCATTAGGGGTGAATGGGGTCAATCAGGTTCGCCCCTTGCCCCCTCCTTCCCCCTCCTTACAACAATCCACCCTGCCCTACCCCAACCAACCTACCAACCACTACAGCATTCTGCAATCATTCTTAGGTGCTTGCCTAATCATTTAGAAAGTTATCAGTTATCACAATCAAATACTAATAAATTGTTATCTCCATGACTTGTGTTAGATTAGTCTCAATAATTAATCATTTATACCAGCAATCGATAATAATACTTTGATTTATTTATTTTAGAGTTTTCCTACCAATTTAAGTTTCCTTAAGCTCCTGTGTTACTTTATTAAATGAGAGAAGATTAAGAAACTATGTTTTGGGAAGCGGGTATGGATACCAGCACCCCTGGAAACACTTATTGGATAACCAACACCTCTGCCTTAGGTCACCCCAAATGGTTCGCTACGTGATGTTTGTCCGGGTCTTTGCGGCGGATGCGTCTGCCCACCAGCTGCATGGCAGGCCGGAGAGAGGATTCATACGTGCGTCACTCCTGGGCACATTGACCTCCAGATTCCTACCATCTCTCATACCCCTTTCCTTCCCAGAACTTCCTCTTCTTCATAACTTAAAAGGGTCCTCCACACAGCATCCCCAAAGATGACATATGCCCTGAAAGGTAATACTTAAAAAACATAGACTTACTGATACAGACCAAATATTGAACAGTTGTGACGTACTAGACATACGGCAATTATACGTTAAAACTCTACTAAACTACATTTTTGACCAAAAAAACAAATATCAACAATCTCAAAATATCACTAACAGACCAGAAAGACAAAAATAACATAAAAACTCCAACAGTGAATACAAGCTTTGGACAAAGGCACTATAAATTTCATGTTAAGCGCATTCAACAGTCTAACCCTTGAAAATAAAATATAAGAAAACAAAAATAAATTCGTACTCAAAATCAAAAAATGGATTAAAGAACAAAAAAGACAATATTAGATACCAAAATCTCATTACATAATAAGAATAAAACACATACACGTAACAAAAACAAATATAAAACACATCATAAAAAAATACATTTTACCTATAATTTTAACTAAATTATAAATTTTTATTCATGTATCTTTTCTCGGAAGATTTTTCAATGTGGATGAATGTTTCAGGCTGATAATTATTGCTTATAATAATTGTTACCCTTTGTGCTATGCATAAAAATCTTGTCTTAAACGTTAGTTTAAAAATTAAAAATAATAATTTTATTTTTAGTTTAATTTTAGTTTTTTTTTCATGCAGCATTATTTTTATATTATTTTTAATGTAATATATATTAATTTTTGTTTTACAAAACGGAGGCCTCAGCACAGGCGAGCTACCCAGTGAGGCCGACATTATTGAATTGTATTTTAAAATGTTAGGTATTATGTCAAATAAAATAAATAAAATATAAAATCGTGCACTCTTGATATGATTTTTCACACAAACGGCCCCACACAAACTATACAATTGTTGTCATTATTAACAAATTTTTACGAGAACATTATTTTCAAGTTGATAAGCCTGGGACCATCATTTTAATCGAGGACCCATGTAGTTACAATTAGTTTGCAAGTTTGACTCGGGACGTCAATTCTATAAGAGGGTGCAAATATTTTATTACAATATTTTTTTTTATATTCGCGAGTATTTCGGAATCAAGCTGTTCTGGGAGTAGTGTTGGTCTTTGTAATTATTTAATTCCGGTCAGCAACGTAAGCAGATATATGCGATAGCAGTCAAGTACAATAAGCATGTTTATACGTCAACGCGTGTGTCTCCATAGAAATCGTTCTAACTCCGTTATTGTTTTAGTGACATCCCTAAAACAAAAATTAAAAGGTCGATAGTGGATCAAGCTGTACATCCCTATCAAGTTGTCCATAGAAATACATAATAAGAATATTCTGTCATTCGCGCGGTCTGACAAATAATTTTACCGGCCAAATTTGCTACGGGCGCGGCGGCTCGACCGCGCTGGGCATTGTTAATTTTTATTAAATATTTTTATATGAAATGATAAAAACTTGAGGTGACAAAAGTGTTTATTATACATTTATACTATAGAATAAGTATTGTTGTTTACATAATCTGTGGTTTTAGTACCGTTTTCGCATAAAAAAACACCACGAGAGTCATTTTTACATTTTTTTAGTGTTTGCATTCTAAATTTTTATGTTTACAAATGTTTAAATTTATTTATGATATTACAATTTGAAAGATTATTTTGTAACCTTTCTTAAACAGTTTTTACTATTCGGCTACTTTCAGGTGTGTTTCATTTATAGAGCTTTAATTGTGAAGCGGTAATAACACAACGTTTTCGTAAAATGTCATTTCATTTGAGACATTTTAAGTTAAACACTTTTGAAACGTTTGCAAAATGAATACCATATATATCTTAATATTGAAAAGAAAGACGTTCAAATAAATGTATCTACTTATAAACATACTAGAATATAACCAGTAAACGTAATAATATTTATGTAACTGAAGATTCAACTAAACGATAGAAAAACAAATACCTATTATTCGCAATACTCCCAGAAATTTAAATAATAGGATTTTTTTCCAACCCCGTTCCCCCTAAATCCAATTAAAAGAGACAACTGCACCTCAAGCTGATTTTACCTAAATAAAGTAATGAAAATCGAGGTTTTATATTCCCCTATTGTCTTGTGCAAAAATTAACCGATTTTTTTCACTAATTGTAACTAATTATATAAGTAGGAGGGAGTCGATATCTGAACGTTTTGCTTTTTTTTAAATACATTGTCAAATCAGTATACCGTAAGTCTGTGTATGGCGTTCAAAGTAGGCAAATTTAAGAATTTTTGCGGAGCCCTAACTGGGAAGTAACTTATCTAAAGAGCAAAACGTAGAGAGACATCATGCCAGTGGTTAAATATCTTTTAAATTAGAAAACATTTGCACTAAAGTCAAAATCAAAAAGTAATAGGGGAATAAGTTTGTATGGATAAAACGCCACCGCGTGTCGTCTTCAGTTTCTCACAGCCGATAAAATACAGGGTGTGCGGGGGTAAAGTGCGTTAACTTTGGGAGGTGATTCTACATGATGGTAAAAAAGATTAACAAATTTTTCCGAAATTCCAACTTTTTCCCATACAAAAAGACGTACCTACCAAAAATCCTTAGTGTGAGGTACGATGTTACTTGCTGGGAGCCTGCCGGGCGTCCGACTCGGTTGTGATTGGCCCGTATCGTAACAGTTTAAAATAATAAATCTGGCCGCACCCGCCCGACTAATTTTATCTTTTTACCTCAAAACTACCCCTAAAAGTTGGAATTTCGAAAAAAGTTATGTATCTTTTATACTTATACTATCATGTAGAATCACCTCCCGAAGTTAATGCACTTTACCCCCGGACAGTGTTTGGCTAGCTCCTTGTTCTTGAATCAACTTTTCGGTAAGCCATGCAGCAATCAACAGTCTCCTAAAACCAATGAGAAAAATCATAGAGACGCTTACGCAAAGTTCTTCTGAGATGTTGTTTTTGTTAAAGTTATGTTGGCTAGACTGGAATTTTAAATCATCGTGCTAAATAAGTCACACTGTAATAACACGAACTCAAACAGGGCACGTACGAAAGTTGGTAGTTCGTGCAGTGCACGGTTTCCAGATATGTGAACACAACACACTGCGGACCACGGCTGCGGACTATGTATGGTACGCGCTATGGACCGTGGGGCACATTTCCATCGAGCACCACATCTGAACTGTTGCAAACAAATTTCAAATCGTGGTTTTATTACCCCTTGTCGTGACCACGAATGCAATTATAACTTGCACTGGCGGTTAGTGCCAATGAATGAAGTTGTGATCATTGGCACATTCTATTCTGATTATTTTGCCCGAGGACTTTGTGATGGCTCTTAAGTTAGATTTGTGAATAGCAAACGACTTTTTTTTTAATAAAACATACAACGAAGTTGTATTCCATGAGTTATCAAGGGATCGCCAATTGGTACTTTTGAAAAGTTAAACCCAACCCAACCCAACCCAATATGCAGACACAATAAATGAAGAAAAAATTTCCATAACATTCACAGAAGCAACATACAGACAGAACATATTATGAAGAATCACTTTACAAATATTTCATAGAAACATGTGTTATAAGATTTTATGAATTATTATAACAACTCATTTGATTTATGTACTGTTGGTGTCAAAAAGTTAAAATAAAGTATCCTCCCTGATGGACTATAGAAATGCACATAAAAACAAAATCAGTAAAATACAATAAAAGGTACGGGCTCAAAAGTAAACAGACCTAATACAAGATGTTTACATACAAAATACATGACAAGATTTAAAAAGATATAAACTGCGCCCATCATATCTGGATGTACAAAGTTTGGTACTTGGAGATAATCAGGATAGCTATCAGAACAGAGTTTGTACCTACTTATGACTCGTTTTCCAAATAACATTTGAAAAAATAAGATTTCAATATATCGTTTCGAGATTTGTTAGAGGCATAATCGTTTCGAGATTTGTTTTAATTCTTCAGGCAATTTGTTATAGTTAGTGTAGGCAATGTATTCTAATGATTTCAGTCCGAACTTTATTGAAAGTATTTTTGATATGTGTAGTTTGTTGTGTTGTGTATTATATTCCAGTTTTGTATTTGTGTGGGTGTTACACTGAATAATATTTAAAATGGTGTTTGTTATCTCAAAGCTAGGAACAATCTTAAATGGCAATACAAGTGCGTGACGGTAAATATATTTAACATGTGTATCCCAAGGCAAACCAAAAATGTTACGTAAGGCTCTATTTTGAATTATTTACACCTCCGATATCATTTTTTGGTAGCAAAACCCCAGATACTCGAAAGGTATGCCAAGTGGGAGTGAATCATAGCATACTACAATGATCGCAGTATAGCTGTGGTAAGCAATCTACGTAGTCTGTACATTACACCGGTCACCGGAGCAATCTTTGATTTAACATGGTCAAAATGGTTTTTCCATGTAAGCCGTGAGTCAATAAAAAGTCCTAAATACTTTGCGACATCTGTTTGTTCCAGTTTGTACATATTACAAAGATGTTATATTAATAATATAATAATACAAACGTATAACCTTTTTTCAACTTAATTTTCTGTCAATCGCCTGTTCAGAAGCAATCTTCCGAACAGGCCCTCCATTGTTATGCTTGGTGTAACTCTAAGTGACCATCTCAGATATGGGGCTCCATGGAAGCCAGAGTTAAGTTAGCCTCTCAAAAACTGGGTGTACCGTACAGGGCCCGCAGATACTTTAATATTACACAACTGCTAACCCTGGACAAATCACAAGTGCGTCCCACGGTTGAATTTGGCAACCACCTCTTGTCTGGAGCCCCAAAATACCTGAAAAAGAACCCTCGACTTTGTAGAAATGGGCGGTCCGTCTGATAGATTCTCCTAATTTAAAAGACAGATTGCAATCTTGAAAGCACAGGCGTCGGGTGGGACTGCTATCCTTATTCTACCGGTATTTCAATGGAAGATGCTCCGAGGAACTAGCATCATTGATCCCTTCGGCACCGGTCCATAGTCGGGAAACACGCCAAACGCGTGCCCAACATATGTTCACGGTTGACATTTGTCACATGAGAACGGGTCGCTCCTTCGACTCGTTCTTGTGTTCAACAGATCGGCTGTGGAACGATTTGCCGGCCTTTGTGTTTCCTCCTTCCTTCCGACCTGAAGATAAGAAAATATGTTTTACTCCAAGTTAAAGAACACGTACCTATCTTCGTATTATTTTTTTGTAAAATAATCATTCTTTAGGTATTATAAACTAATTAAAAATAATATAATCTTGTGTTCTCTGATTCTTTTGCAGCAGAAAAAAGTCATCTTAAAAATGCCGCACCAGGTAATTTAAATTCTCCCTCATTAGTACCTACCTTCAAAGACCGAAAAGAAACTTGTGTGTTGAGCACAGGACTATTATTAAAATTTTTGTGAAACATGAGCCGTGGATGTTCTTTCTGGACTCTAAATTGATGGAAATATAATATTATTGCCGTGAATACCTGTGACGTTGAGCGTTCTAGCCGTGTAACCAAATATTAAAAACATATTTAACATAGCACTATTTTAAGGGTGTTGCCTTAAACAAAAAAAAAAACAAATTTATCTCGGAACTGAAAGCGTTTTTGCTGTGTTTGCTTATTACTAACTATATATGTCAAGTGACCGAATGACATTACTCATTTACATTTTAATATTTTTGGACATTCATCATTATTGCAGTAGACCCTTCAAATATTCATTTTTGTATATTGTAAGAACAATTCAGTACTTACCCTAAAGGATAAACCACGTAAGTCCATAGCTAAGTCTATAGCTATGTGTGTTTTATCCATTGAGGAACAGAATCAATCAAATTTGGTATCTAACACAGGTACCTATTTAAAATGTCTATATTTAAAAAAATCCATGGACAATTCATTTTTTACAAAAAAAGGCTGCCTGCTAAATACACATTCATCAAGCGCGTGAACTGTCTCAAACGTGGTCTCTTCAAGACCAATGTTCATTCCTTCCTCTCCTCGAAAAGACCCTTCACACAGCATCTCAGATGACACAGGCCCCGAGGGAAATTATTTTCCTCAGGGCCTCGTGTGTGGAGATATTGTAAAAAAAAATTGCGGCCAAACATGCCTGATAAAGCCATCTTCAGACTTTTCTTAATGTTCAGTTTATATAAGTAAAATGTGTGGGAGAGTAAGGGAGGCAGTCTACAAGAATTTAATTTAATTTATATGGGTTTTCCAAATTTTGTTGCCACGCCGTCTTTGACGATTGGATTTCGATTCGGTTAGGCCCTCCGTTCATGGAGATACTTTCAATCTACGTAATTGTGACGCAACCACAAGTACCCTGCTGATATACTACTTTTTAACGCTGGTCTCCGTACACGGCTCTTTTTTCACGTGCAGCCGTGGAGTTAACACGATGTCAAGCAATGTCAGATGACTTTTTTTCAATATTAATCCATTCCTTCTCCACTAAATCCTTTCTAACATAATTCTGGTAAAGTAATTCTGATAAACACGTATTTTTTCCACTTCTAGAACAAATCTAACATTACTTTCATGTTCCGACGTCATTTCTGTCAAACGTCAAACGAATAAGTATTAGACACAAATGATGCGACGCGTGCGATCAGCACTGTCGGTATCGTCGGTATCGTGATACTGATTGGAAACCGACAGCCACCGCGTAGCGCCGTGAACGGGCACCAACAAAATTGTACCCGGGTTACTTACGATCGACGCGTATGATACGCGTACGAGGATCGAGTATCTTGTAAAAAGCGTCATGTACGGAGGAACTTATAATCGGGTTTTAGATTACTTTAATATTGTTTGAGGTATACCTTACTTGTAAGTAATATTTATTATTGACAACTCATTGCATCGTTATCTATTAAAGAACTAGCTGGGTTACCTGGCTTCGCTCAGGACAACATTTGAGAGTGTTCTGAAATGTTTCTCATTGATGTTCCCGATTCCCTATTCCCAAACTTTCCACAATTTTCCAGAATGTTCCGGGATGTTCTGGAAAGTTGTGGAATGCTCTCAAATACTCTGACTGGGTGTTTGGCTTCGCCCAGGAAGTTGATGTGAGATTGAATTGACGTTCGAAACCACGACGGATCGTGCTATATATGACCCATAAAAAAACTTCAAATGTTCCAGAATAATGTTCCAGATCATTCAACAACATTCCGGAGTATTCTGGAGTGTTCCACAATGATCTGGGATATTCTGGTATATTCCTAAATATATTCCAGAATGTTCCAGAATGTGTTGGAATGCTCAAGAATACTCTGGAATGTTTTGAACTGTTCGAAATTTCAAGGGGGCGAGACTTCCAGCCCTTATATCTTTAAAAGCACGCCCTTCAGGTAAAACCGATAACTTTCTTCATGGATGTGGGATAGAGGGCTATCACACAATATAACTCCCGTTATCAAACCGGGACTTGTCTTTGAGTTTTAGCGGCATGCAAATTGAACACTTTTTTAAGAATGTATATTATAAATAAATATTATCTGAAATTCTAGAATTATAAAAATTAGAAATGTCCAGAACCTTCTAGACTCGACGAAACTCTCCGCCACTTATTTCTGAAAACTTCTAGAACTTTCTCCTTCCAAACAATCCTAGAGCATTAGGGAGGCTTCCAGAAATATCTAGAACCTTCTTAACTCACCAATACACTCCATCGCTTCTTTCAGAACTTTCTAGAGCTTTATCGAGCCTTCTAGAACTTTTCGGAACCTTCTGGATTCACCGACATACTCCGCCACTCCTTCTAGAACTTTTTACAGTTTTATCGAACCTTGTAGAACTTTTCGGAACCTTCTAGACACACCGACATACTCCGCCACTCCTTCCAAAATTTTCTATAGCTTTATCGATCCTTTTAGATCTTTTCGGAACCTTCTATATACTCCGCCACTCCTTTCAGAACTTTGTACACCCTATCGAACCTTCCAGAACTTCCTACAGCTTTATGGAACCTTGTAGAATTTTTCGGGACCTTCTAGACACACCGACACACTCCTCCACTCCTATCAGAACTTTCTACAGCTTTACGGAACTTCTATAGTTTTATCGAACCTTCTAGAACATTCCGGAAACTTCCAAATCCACCGACATATTCCACCATTCCTTTCAGAACTTTGTACAACTTTATCGAACCTTCTAGAACTTTCCGGAATCTTCTAGACTCACCGACTTACTCTGCCATTCCTTCCAGAACTTTGTATAGTCTTTTAGAACCTTCTAGAACTTTCTAAAGCTTAATCAAACCTTCTAGAACTTTCCTGAACCTTCTAGACTCACCGACATACTCCGCTACTTATTTATTTGAGACACAAACAGGATATTTATACAACATTTTTGTGGGTAGTATATAATAAATTAAAATACAAATATAAGTATCCCCAGATTAATGTGTCTGCATTAATCACATATGCATTTTCACAGAAGCAAACTCTTGAAAAACAATGCAAGTATCATTTATACATAACTTGAAAACTTAAATACAAAATTGAAATACATAATAATAACAAACTGAAAAGTAATACAACAATTTTTTTTTTTTTAAGTGCACAAATTGTGGAGATATTTCTTGAAATATGTTATATTATTTGCAAAAATATCTATGGAACTGTGTATTTTAACAAGATCGTTGTATGACCGAGACATTCTAGATATAAAATTAAAATATCCAGTATTATTCGTAAAAATTTCAGTCCAAAATATGTTAAGGGTTCTTGTAGATTTGGGCCTGGCGTATAACTTAATTTGGTTGACTAAGTTACTGTCTACAAGATTATTTACAATTTTATAGAGCATTAAGAGGTCATTTATGTTTCGTCTTTTAACTAGACTCTCTAATTTGAAATATGTAAGTCTTTGTTCGTACCCGTCTAGAAGATGGTGGACACCTGATCGGTAAGACAAAATCCGTGTAAATTTTCTTTGGACTGATTCGAGTCTAGATACCTGTGTAATGTAATATGGATTCCAGACTGTTGACCCGTACTCAAGAACACTTCGGATTAAGGAATTGAATAGAATTATTAGGCTATTAGAATTCTTAAACAGTTTGGTTGATCTTACAAGAAAACCTAGTAATTTATTTGATTTACTCACAATGTATTCAATGTGTTGATTGAATGTCAGTTTGTTGTCAAAGATAATTCCTAAATCTTTAATTAATTCAATTGTTTCGAGATTGTGACCACATATGCTATACGAATATAGAATTTTGTTGGTGTTCTTGGTGAAGTTTATAACTTTGCACTTAGCAATATTCAGTTCCATTTCATTGTCAACACACCAGGTAGATATTGTGTTAAGGTCTTGTTGTAAGAGTTCACCATCTTTCATAGATTTAATTGCTTTATATAATTTGAGGTCATCAGCATATAGAGAAAAATTACAGCGGAGTTTATGTGTAAGGTCGTTAATAAAGATTAAGAAAAGTAAGGGTCCAAGGTGAGATCCTTGTGGTACGCCCGACGTAACTAACATTGGAGAAGAGTTAAATGCGTTAACAGTAACTAATTGACTTCTTTGTGATAAATATGATATTATCGAGTATATTCATTAAGTGACTAACTTTGTCAAAGGCCTTACTAAAGTCGGTATACACGGCATCTACTTGTGTTTTATTATTCATCAATTTACACAGAAAGTCCATATATTCGAGAAAATTAGTATTTGTGGATCTTTTAGCTACAAATCCATGTTGGAAAGGACTAAGTACATGTGTTACATGGTTAAAAATGGTTTTATATACAATGGACTCGAATATTTTGCCAACACAAGATAAAAGGCTGATAGGACGGTAGTTAGTTACATCATTTTTACTGCCAGATTTGTGGATCGGAATTACGTGGGTAACCTTCCACAGATCCGAAAAAAACCCCATCGTTCAGACTTTTGTAAAATATTTTGTGTAATGGTCTTGCAAGCTGATCTGCACAATTTCGAATAAATAGTGGAGGAATTCCATCTGAGCCGGAACCCTTATTGATATCAACAGTGTTTAATTTCGCTTTGACCTCGTCTAACGTTATATTGATATGAGACAGTGGATAATTATAGAGTGGGGATGAGAGTTTAGAGTCACTTTTAGAATTGGATGGTGAGGTAAAAACAGAAGAGAAGTAAGTAGATAACAGTTCACATGTATCTTCTCCATTTGTTGCTGATTTGTCGTGGAGATGCATGATTTTGGGGAGAGAATTAGAAATTCTTTTCGAATTAATGAGAGTTGAAAGATTTTTGATACTGTTAGGGAGAGAATTTTCTATTGAATCTACATAGGCTTTAAGGCATGAACGTACGGATACTTTTACTCTGGCCCTCAAGATAGAAAAACTGTCATAGTCACATTGATTTTTGTATTTTTTTCATTTCTTTCTAAACTTTTCTTTTTATCTGAGTTGGTGGATGAGAACACTGCTAAACCAAATTGGAAACTTATTATTCCTGATTCTTAAGCACGGAGTGTGTTTTTCAATTTATAGCCATAACAAGTTATAAAAATGTATTAGGGAGTCATTACAATTCAGGGTGTCAAGATCGTCCCAGCTATTAAGTGACAACATTTCATTGCATTTAATGTAATCCGTTTTTTTGAAGTTATATTTGATGTGATCTGGATTGGTGGATAGGGGTCTGTATTTGGACATAAAAAATCAAATTCAATGGGAGGATGATAATAGTCAATTTTGGATAGCACATGTGAAGCAATTTGAATGTTGAGGTTATGATTGGAAAACACTAAATCTAAAATTCGACCTATGTTGTTAGAGACGTAATTGAATTGCTTAAGTCCAGTCAAATTTTGAAAGTCTAGTAGAGATATTGATTTCTGGCTATTTTGTAAGACTGGTCTGGTGTGCGTTACATTGACAGTTGGTGAGTATTGAATAGATGGCACATTAAAATCGCCCATTATTATTGTTATATCTTCCGATGAAAAGTTATTGTACGTCGTTTGACACTTTTCGAAAAAAGCTGCGAGATTTTCGGTTGGTATATCTGGAGGCAAATACGCCAAACATAAGTTAATGGATTGTCTGGATGTTTCATGTAATTTAAATTTAATCCATAAATCTTCTGTAGATTTTGAGCTGTGTGCCGAGACTAAAAAATATGTCATTTCTTTTTTAATGGCTATTAGAACACCACCACCACCTGATTTTTTAAGAGAACTCGATATGTCCCTATCGCGTCTATATATATTACAACGATCATCTACTATTTCATGGTCATAGATTGTGGAATCTAACCATGTTTCTGTGAAACAAATTAAAACATAATTGCAACTGAGCACTTCGCAGTATAGATCGTTTAATTTGCTTTTTAAACCACGTACATTTTGATAATAAAATGTTATTGCCATTTTGTTAGAATCCATTTTGAAAGTATAATATAATAAGCATTATTAAATACATTTTTTTGTAACATTTTATCGAACCGTCTAGGTCTAGAACTTTCTACAGCTTTATTGAACCTTCTAGAATTTTTAGGAACCTTCTAGACACACCGACACACTCCTTCACTCCTATCAGAAGTTTCTACAGCTTAACCGAACCTTCTAGAACTTCTTACAGCTTTGTGGAATCTTCTAGAATTTTTCGGAACCTTCTAGACACAGCAACACACTTCTCTACTCCTTTCAGAACTTTTTACAGCCTTATAGAACCTTCTAGAAGTTTCCGGAACCCTTTAGACCCACCGACATACTCCGCTACTCCTTCCAGAACTTTTTACAGCCCTATCGAACCTTCTAGAACTTCCTACAGCTTTATCAAACCTTCTAGAACTTTCCGGAACTTTCTAGACTTACCTACATACTCCGCCACACCTTACAGAACTTTTTACAGCTTTATTGAACCTTCTAGACCCACCGACACACTCCTCCACTCCTTTCAGAACTTTGTATAGCTCTATCAAACCTTCTAGAGCTTTCGGAATCTTCTAGACTCACCGCCAATTATTTCGGAAAGCTTCTAGAACTTTCTCCATTCACAATTTTCTAAAGCATTTGTGAACCATCAGATCCTTCTAGACTCACTGACATACTACGCCACACCTTTCAGAACTTTCTACAGCTTTATCGAACCTTCTAGAACTTTCCCCAACCTTCTAGACTCACCGACTTACTCCGCCACTCCTTCCAGAACTTTGTACAGCTTTATCGAACCTTCTAGAACTTCTTACAGCTTTGTGAAATCTTCTAGAATTTTCCGGAACTTTCTAGACACACCGACACACCCTCCACTCCTTTCAGAACTTTTTACAGCCTTATAGAACTATATAGAAGTTTCCGGACCATTTAGACTCACCGACATACTCCGCCACTCCTTTCAGAACTTTGTACAGCCCTATCGAACCTTCTAAAACTTCTTACAGCCTTATCAAACCTTCTAGAACTTTCCGGAACCTTCTAAACTTACCGACATACTCCGCCATACCTTCCAAAACTTTGTATAGCTCCATCGAACCTTCTAGAGCTTTCGGAATCTTCTAGACTCACCGCCAATTATTTCGGAAAGCTTCTAGAACTTTCTCCATCCACAATTTTCTAAAGTATTTGGAACCATCAGGTCCTTCTAGACTCACCGACATACTACGCCACACCTTTCAGAACTTTCTACAGCTTTATCGAACCTTCTAGACCCACCGACACACTCCTCCACTCCTTTCAGAACTTTGTATAGCTCTATCGAAGCTTCTAGAGCTTTCGGAATCTTCTAGACTCACCGCCAATTATTTCGGAAAGCTTCTAGAACTTTCTCCATCCATAATTTTCTAAAGCATTTGGAACCATCAGATCCTTCTTGACTCACTGACATACTACGCCACACCTTTCAGAACTTTCTACAGCTTTATCGAACCTTCTTGAACTTTCCGGAACCTTCTAGACTCGCTGATATACTCCTCCACTTCTTCCAGAACATTCCAGAGTTTTATCGAATTTTCTAGAAGTTTCCGGAATCTTCTAGACTCATCTTGAAATTTCTAGAGTCTTCTTAGAACTTCCAGCCCTTATATCTTCAAAAGCAAGCCCTTTAGGTAAAAATGAATACCCTTATTCCCTATGGGGGATAAAGATCTACCATACCATATAACTCTCTTGATCGTACCGGCACTCGTTTCTGAGTTGTTGCGTTCCGCACGCTTTTTTGGACGTTCTTTTATAATATATATTGATTATTATATTTGTGATAAAATGGAATTTTTTGTAATACACTAGCGCAGATCCGTGAAAAATCACGGAATTGAGAGATTGTAATTGAGGGATTTATGAAGCTGAAAGTACATATTTATTTAAAAAAATGTTTGTCTCAGAATAATTGTCTTTTAAAAGACAACCAGAATTTTTCCATTAGAAGGATACGACGTCCTTCAAAAGTTTAAACTAAAGAAATACATAGGTATGTAAAATTATTAATAAAAAAAATTATACTATCCATTTATCGCTTGCCTGAATAATTATCACAATCAGTTCCAATTTTGAAAATCCAACCAAATACCTATTCTAGAAGTCATTGAACCGGAGTTATTACACATTGAGAGAGACACCATGGAATTTATTATTGAGCTATTGATGCGAGTGTCATTTGGACAAACTTACTAACTCTGAGTAAGCGGCCAAAGTGGATTGACCAAGTTACGAACTCTGTTCAGAAAGTACAATAATTTTATCCAACGTACTTATCATTATTGTATTGTATCAAAAATGTTATTTATTATAAGGGTGACCAGAAAACTCAGAATCATGCAACTTCAACATCTCCATTGAAAAGATATTAAAAGATGAACACGAACAAAATTGGTTTAATAGGTTACATTAGGTTCGGTTATTAGCTATTTTTTTTTTTTTTCATAATTTTTAATGACTTTTCAAAGGGCTGTTAAGTTGCATGTTTCTGAGTTGAAACCATTATAAGTACCTATTCGAGTACATCAGAACACCCGCTGACATATTAAAAACATTTCCATTTGGAGAAGTATTTATGAAATTCCTCATGCATAAAGGTTTAGGAATCTGCACGGCACTTCATCTTAATACGAAATGAAAGCTGTCAAAACAAACCCAATATATTCGAGATGTATTCGTACAATTCTCGCAAGTTCTCCGCCTGGATCAATAGGGAAAATTTCCAAAAAGTACATTTGTATATTTTCTGTATATTTTTAACATTAAACCTTGCTCGTACGGATGAGAAATTAACTTAACCCTAGGTAATTAATTACTCATTTAATTTATATTAGAACAACTCTCTCTTTATAACTTTTGAATATTATTCCCATCAGTGTAATATTCGTATATCATTACGAACATAATATTGTTAATTCTGAAATTTGAAATACGATATGGAAGAGGTGGCAGTAGCCGAATTGGTTAAGCCGTTTATCCCGATAAGACGAATGGTTCTGGGGTCGTGTTCCAGTTGCGACCGTTATCTTTGTACGTTTTTGTGTCTTATGCTGTTTCAAATTTTCGTTTAGATTATTAGTGTTATTTTCTTCTTCAATTACTCATTTATTTGTAAGAAACAGCTTGTACAAAAAATACAGGGATAAATAGTTACATTAAGTCAACTGAAGTCAAACAAAAAAAGGCGCTTAAGCTTGGAGGTGGTGTTTTATTCTGTCTTCAAATTAATTTTAGTTAAGGGGAAGAGGAAAATAGGATAAGGATAGGAGGTGCTCACGATACATTACACACTTTCGTATTCATTTTAGATCCTAGGCGTTACTTCTATTAGATAATTGCGAAGGGTGTCGCTGAAAAGGTCTGTATTGTGAAATTTTGTTTTAATGTAAAGACAAATAACTTTGTTTACATAACTTTTATTTATACACAATCAACATGTTTCGTGAATGATGTTCACATCATCAGGATCAAATGTGTACTAAACTTAAAAATTAAACATAGATCACTTATGGGAGGAAAGGGTAAAAGGAAGGGGAAGGAGTAAGAGTGCGGGAAGTTTATTAAAATTAACCGGCCGGCCTCTGTGTTTAAAGACCCTCCACACAGCATATCAGATGACATAGGCCCTGAGGGAAACTATTTCCCTCGGGGCCTATGTAAAAAAAACCTCACAAGAGTCCCAGCTGCCCAGCTGCGTCGGGAGCCAGTGAGACTATGGCATGTATGCTGTGTGGCTGAAGGTAGTAGGGAGGGTAAGGAGATGGGGAAGAGGAAAGTATAGAAGTACCTGGCTACTCAGATCTGGTCACCAAACAAGGCTAAAACCATTTAAAGCAACGTTTCAATTATGAATTGTGGTCTTACACCAATGCCGAAAGTATCTTCAATTCTCGAACGTGCCGTAAATATACATTATATTATATTTAATAAATTAATTGTGAAATAAAACAAAAAAGGAAATAAAACTTATTTGTGCTATGCCGGGATGTGATCCCGCGACCTTCGGATTGTGAGTCAAGAGCTTTACCCCTCGACCCCGGAGGCCGTCGTATTAACATAACAAGAACGTGCTGAGGAAAATTTAGATTAGTCAAATTCCCTACCAGTGTCCACTGTTTCAGAGTCCGTAGTTGTGTCGCGTTGAAACCACATATTTTTTAATTAAATTCTAAATTATTGATTTAAGTCCCATTGCTTTGATTTCAAATAATAATGTGAACATTTTCACATTTGTGCCTCAAGCAATACATGCGGTTGACATTAAATATAAATGTTAATATAAAATTTAATTAGTATAAAATAATTTGAACATTTCAAATATTGTATACATTGTTTGGCAAACATTAAACAGTTTCACGATTCGTTTCAAGTAAATAGTAGGTCGTACCTATTATCTGCTAGTTGATTACTTCAAGTATCCATGAAATCCTTCAGATCCTGAACACAGGCACAGTATTAAACCTTTTATTTTTGATTCTTGTAGCTTGTAGGTATCTAAATGTAAACATTCTCAGTATTGAATACGACCTCTAGTCCTCTAGACATTTGATAAGTGAAATTATGCAAACATTTCAACCTTTCTGCAAAATTTTAAAATGCCTGTTTTTGTAAGTGCTGAATTCCATTGTCATGAGTACAATAATAAAAACCAATTTTAAACTTTATTCTGTTGTTTATTTTAACTGGCGGTCAGTTAAATGTCATATAACGGTCGGTTAAAATAAACAAGTGGAATGTGAAATTAATAATTGTTTTTCATTATTCTCGTATACCTAAGCAAATATTTGAAGAATGAATTCAAAATGGTGGTAGGATTCGTAAAAACGAAATGTATTTTGTTTATCTTAATTTATAAAACAAAGTCGGGTTAGTTACACCATTTATAACTCAAAAACGGCTGGACTGTTTTTATGATCTTTGGCTTCTTGAATTAGCCTCCGCCCCGAATAGCAGAATAGCTATAAAACATCGGTAAATTCACGAAAAAAAAAATTGAAATAAATTCTTTTACTCATTCATTTTATATGGAACAAATTGTCATCTTCGAAGGAGCTGCAAGCAATATTGTGATAAATATTATTTTTAACAAAACAAACAAACGACTTAAAAAAATGCACCAATAAGCAAAAAAATTATTTCGTATTCTTCTAAAACTTAATAACCAACTTACTTTTTCTACTCTTCAATATGTAGGTACGATTGTTATTTTTGTAGTCGGTGTCAGCCAAGGTAGGTTTGTAAAACTACATATACAGGGTGTTAAGGGACGTACTTGACTTACTTTAACCAGTGATTCCTGACATTATTTGGAGTAAAAAATGTAAATGAAATTTTAGTCTCCGGTGACTTTTTTTGACGACTTTTTTTTTTTTTTCAAAAATTTTTTCTTCAAAATCAAACAAAAAAAAAAATTCTTCAGCATGTCGTCACTGGTCACTCAGCCGGGTGTCCGACGAACCTCTTAGCCCGCCTCCAACTGTTCAACAACTACCATTTTTTTATGTTTTTGTAGAAAAAATAAAAATAAAAAACATCAAAAATGTCACCGGAGACCAAAATTTCATTTACATTTTTTACTCCAAATAATGTCAGGAATCACTGGTTAAAGTAAGTCAAGTACGTCCCTTAACACCCTGTATAGTTATAAGTGAGAAGTGCTTGTGTCGCACGCGCGCCTTACGAGGCGGGAGCGGGGCCACTGCGGGAGGAGAGCTGTAATAAAATAACAATCGTACCTACATATTGATGAGTAGAAAAAGTAAGTTGATTATTAAGTTGTAGAAGAATGCGAAATTATTTTTTACTGTCTTGTGCATTTTTTTAAGTCGTTTTTTCGTTTATTTTTTGATTTTTAGTGAATCTAAAGATCACTAACAAATTTATCTGAATATTGGTAGACCTACTAAACGTGCTACTCATATGAGACAGACATTACATGACCATAACGACGTTACGGTATGTGACTCAAAGATCCGGATTAGTACTGGGCGTTGACGATAATTCTATCCAACGCCAACGTCGTTATCATTGGCAATTTTCAACTGTTGAAAATAACGTCGACGTTGACGCAACTATAATAGGAGATCGACACGATACTAACAAAAAATATATCAAAATCGTATTAAGGAATCCCTTTTAACGGGTGGTTCCCCGAATCATTGATGTATTATTAATTATTATTATCTTTATGCCCCATGCGACACACACGTAATAATAATCCTATAATAAAGTTGAATGTTGAAACTGTTGGAAGACGTTGGTTTCGGTTTTGAAAATATTATCCGGTTGAAGATATATTTTGCGTGTCACTGATAAATTCGCTTGTTGCTTGGCGCTACGTATCGGCCGGTATCAGCACAGTGCTGGCCCAGATTTAACTCAGGAAAAGTAGTCATTTTACGTAATTAAAATGGAGATTGTAGCGTAGCATAGCACGCGACTGCAGGGAAAAATGAGATATTACAATGGTTGTCGATCTAACATGTATTTTGTTGATATAAACAAGGAATATTTGAACATGAAAGTTGTTTAGATTAACGCTATGAGCCATTAAAGAGGGCTATAAAAATTAACATTGCTCTTACGTAATATTTAGATTATAGAATTCCCATAAAAAGTAACGACACTCAAATAAAGGAAAATTTATTTCTTACTAGGTACAGTTAATAACGTAAACACATGTCAAAGCTTATGGTTTATGTGATTCTGAGTAAGATAGAGACGGAGTCTGGGGGACGATCCCCATGAAGTAATAAAAATGACAGAAATTTAAGGGCCGAAGTGGGGGTATCTCCTATAAAAATGTGAAAAGTGATATATTAATTAATAACAAATAGAAAATGAAATTTTCCAAGAGGCAGCAAACATCAGAAAACGATATGGTTATGTGAGGAGGGTACAATGAAACTATGGAAGAGTAGATACGACAGAGAAAAACAAAGGAAATCTTAGATTAACGATGAATGAAATAAATACGGCTTGAAATATAAAAAAATATAGGGATATGAACAAAAACGTGAGAATAAATAAGGAAATTCATGGAAAGAGTGTCGTGAATAAAAGAAAATTCGAGAAAAAAAGGGAAAATTCAAATATACGACGTAAATAGAGAAAATTCGGTTTTAAATGGAAAGATTCATATAGAAGACAGAAAAACTCGAGGGAAAATAATAAAACAAAAATGGACAATTTGCGAGAAAGACTTCGACATGAAGATATCTCTGCTACGCGAATTTGGGGACAGATTTGGAACATATGGTAGATGCGAAATAGATGAAAATAGAACTTTAAAATTATTAAATTCAAGCTAATTTTGTATGAACACCAGAACAAAGGAAGTTAGGGCAATTAAACATGATCTTACTGAATCCGGGTCTTGTAAGTATGAAAGTACGAGACAGAAATCAAAGATGCAACCGCGGTAGGGTTTAAGGGACAGCATTCGATAATAATAAGAAAATTTCAAGAGATTACGAGTTGATAGAAATTAGATTGGTTTAAGCGGCCTACACACGACACTGCATTTAGTGACTGCGGCAGTGACTGAAGAGAGGGTGGAGTTAAGCGAACTAGCGCTGTCTCGTTCTAGCGGCCCTTTAACAAACGAGACAGCGCTAGTTTGCTCAATTCCACGCTCTCTGCAGTCACTGCCGCAGTCACTACATGCAGTGTCGTGTGGAGAGCCCATTTTTACAGGAAATTCAGATACTCTCTTTTGGACCTGAGAGGGGGTATAAGACGGAGGACAAATGCCAGTTAGAGGGAGTCTGCGGTCGGTTTTTGAAAAGGTTGAGGGTTCGTGAGACGCGACGAAACGCTCGGTAATTTTAAGGTTGTGAAAATCTCTAAGTGGTTGGAATCTTGAGACTTGAAAAATTTTCAATAAAAAATTTTCAATAAAACCAGTCACTCAGAAAATTTGAAAATTATAAAAATCAGTGAAAATAAAAATAATGTTTACTTAAATTACTTGTGAAAAGTTAAAAAGAGTTCGTGATAAATACATGTATTTTTAGACTAAATAAATGAAGTGATGTGATAATTAAATGTAAAGAAGTTATAATTAAATACGTGTGTCCAGTCTAAACGAAAAGAGTTCTAACAAATAATAAATATTTAAATTAGTTATTTTAAAATAGTGCAGATTGAAAAGGGTTAATAAATAAATAAGTGCATCCAGTTAACCGGAAAAGTTTCGACAAAAATCTTTAATTAAATTGAGTGGTTTAAATTTAGTCCTAGTCGTTTATTAATTTAAAAATAGTGTAGTCGAAATAAATCTACTCGTAAAATTATAAAAAGATTAAAGAAAAGAAAAAATAATAATAATAAAACAAAATAATATTTTGTTACTACATAAAAGTTCGGAGGGATAAAAATTTAATTTAACAACAATTTACCATTTCGAAATTAATCGTGAAGTAACTATCATTTAGAGTGTTATTTAACCAACGAGTTTTGAAATAAAATACAGTTTAGAACGATAAAGTTTATACATCATTTAAATTAATTAGATTAAACGAGAAAAAAAAATTGAAGTCGAAAAGATTTATTTAAATTTAGAACAATAGAAATTAATTTAGAAAAATTGCAGCAAGGTTTATCCGTGTAGAACCCAGGTGTAAAACCTTGGAGGGGTGAGTTTTTCCATTATAAAATTTTCCAGATTCCAAAGGGGAAAGCGGCATGCAGCAACCGTTGGTATTTGAATTAATTATTATAACAAAATATTACTCGCTTAATATGTGATATTTAACTATATTAAAATATTATAAATATAATAGGTATATCTTATATATATATATATATATATATATATATATATATATATATATATTTTTGTTCCCCTAGAAAATTTTAATCAAAAAGTAACACACTTATATAAAAAGAGAAAAAGGCATCGATTCCGAATACCTACCTCTGAATTCATCAATAGCTATTGAAAATAGTTATGTGTTTGATAAATTTCCAAGTCAATGTTTTGTATTTAATTTTTATATATATATATATATATATATTACTATAACTTCAGCTAATCTAGAGCATTTGAAATAAATTATGATATTAGAAATTATTTCAATCATAATATAATTATATTTTTTTTTTTTTTTTTTTTAATGCCGGCAACCCGGTCGTTTATTGTAATAATAATCATATACATACAAGTTAGTAGCCCGCCTCACTAGACTAAGTCTGTTCCGAGGCGGGTACATATATATATATATACATAGACTTAGACACATATACATTTACATATATATACATGCATATACACAATTATGTTCATACACACATACACGCATATGCGCACATACTTACACACAGGTATTCGCATACGTGTACATAATCAAACTCATAGATACATATTAAAACCTAAATACATATAATCAAATAAGAATTATTGGGAGTTGAAATACAGTTATCAAGGAATTGACAAATTTCCATAAAACCAAAAATTCATCAAGTACACATAGTAATGCTAGCGTCTAAATCTAGAACTATAAGATTTCAACAAAATAATATACATATGAGGTAATAATAATATAAACTTTCGCAAAACAAAAGCAGTATTAATAATAAAAGCATTCGTAATACAAAAGCAGTATTAATAATTAAGATTAAATGTCTATAAGTAACCAACACATATAAGTAAATAAAGAGTGAGGATTAAAGACTAAGATGAGATTACTAATAACTTGGTGATGCTTGCCCTTTTTTTGTGTAGTAACCATGTATTGAAAATAAATATATATATCAGTATATTATTAATTATTTATTGAGACAAAATATATGTAATTGAATATATATGTATACATTTATACATTATGACTATACCTATCGGGGATCAGATTAGACATTTGCGCAAAAATACCACTATCAAATCAAACAAAGAAAAAAATTAGAACCATCGCACACGCCTTCGGGAATGTTTAAAGTAAACAAACATCATACGCTTTGAATCTAGGTCACGAGGCCGTCGGGAATGTTTACATAATAAAAATTGTTTATAAAATAAGTCGGTCACTGGGATACTAGTTCGAATAGTTTGAAAAGAAAAAAAATGACCTTGGATCTTAAAAAGATAATTGACATTAGTGAATATCGTACTTAGGTATGAACTTCTAAAAACGGGACAAAATTATGATATTGCGCAATTATGAGAAAAAAAAATTAAACACAATCTTTAATTTGAACGTTAAAAGATATCTTTAGAACTAAACAATTGAAAATAAACAGATTTATTATAGCTAATCAAATAAAAGGGTATTGAAGAATTACATGGAAGATTCGAGTAAAAATTTATGGAATAATTACTCTCATAGGTATCAATCATTTACATGAAACAGTTAAAAATCACGGGATAGTCTAATAAGGGGATAGTCAAATAAAATGGATTGAAAATTTACATGAAGCAGTTGAAAAATCACGGGGTAGCTTAATAAAATGTATTGAAAATTTACATGAAGTAGTTGAAAATCACGGGATAGTAAGAATTTATCAAAAGTTGAACCTTGGAGGGGAGGGAAATCAAAAAAATACAGTTCAACCAACAGAAGGCAGTGGTCGCTTCTATAACAAAGACAAAGAAAAACCAAACAAAAGCTTGGAGTTTTGGTGAATCTCCAAAACACTTCGCCAGGTAAGATCTTATTCTACTAGTATCTATTAATATTACCCACTCTTCTTACGTATTTATTCGGTTACCAAGCTTAGAATTGTGCAGAATTATATGGGCGATATCCGAGCTTGAAATGCGATGCAAGTAGTTTCGTATTGCAAGTTATAAAACCTTCCCAAAATGTATGTTTATATATATATATATATATATTTTTAGGTACTGTTCATTGGATGAAGCGAACTCACTTACAGTTAGTGCTTTAAACCTGTCGGGTCACTCTCGGCTCATTTCTTGAACGTGGAGGTAGGATTCACGACCCGTAACTCGACACAACACCGTGAGAATATGATTGCATATAGGACGAAACCGGTTCACCCTAAGTAAATAGTAAACTTTGGAGGAGCAGGAATTTGGAGGTATCTAGGCTCAGGTGAAGACCTGAAGGCAGTGCATGATGGCGCAAGGAATGGGCGACCGAAACACGATAACTGAGGTATCAATCAGTCGACCCGTGCCAAAAGATTGTGCGATTTTCTAGTTGGAACCTGATCACCTTGCTTACTTGACGGAGGCAGGAGCCAAATTTTTCCAGTAAAGGGTTATTCTGAGTTCGTCAAATATACAATTAACTAATTACATTAACCTACTAAATCCATCTTTATATGTACCTTATAGCAGCTGAATCATAATGAAGGGGCGCCAAGCAGATACAAGATTCAATCAAAATCAAATTTACTAACATTTTACCATTTGAGTTATATTTAATTATCTGTTCAATTAGACATGTGTAATTTCGATTAGTACTGTTTATTTACGAATTCATTAGGATGTAGGGAATCATAATAAACGACAAAGGGAAGTTAGCTCATTTAGAGAAATTATTTAAAGTTAGATTTGCAAGAGAGAGACCAATACAGTTTGAAACTCAACGCTCTGTTTAGAATTAAAAAGGTTACCACAAAAAAATTAAAGTAATTAAAGTCCTATATCACAAATCAAAAAATTACACAACGTTTGATGGAGTTTAATTGCAACATAAATACGAAAATATTTACCTTGAAGGTCGTAAATAACGTATTAATTAGTTAAGTACATATATCTCTAAAGATATGTAGTACAAGGGAGCTTTAAGTAGCTTTCTGTAGTTATCAGAGGAAATAAGGGTCCAATTTTTATAAAGGCTTGTGTGACGTAGGGAAGGAGTTTTCCATCTCTACTACACATATGCAAAGCCTTAAAAAATTAAATACCGATCAGAGCCAAGATAAAAATAGAAAGAAAATATTAAAGAGATGAAGATAAAAGCGAATATCACGACTGGTGCCAAGTGCCCAGGAGTAAATAAATAAATATGGATAAAAAACAAAAATATCACAAAAGGAATATCTGTTTTTGTTTTTTGGGGTCTAAGACTACCATTGTTCATCTGTATAGATGATTTTTATATTTATTCTTATTTTTATCCTTAAAATATTATTATTTGTTACTTTTATTTTTATTTGTTGTTCTATTTTATTTTTATGTATACAAGATTCACCTAGTTTAACTCCTTTCCTGTATGTGATCATGTATCTAATACTAGTATGAATATTTTCCTTAATATGTATGCTATATGTTTGTACTTTCATCTTCAATATATGGATGATTATACTTAATATTCTTTACTTAATATAACATCTTATGAATCTCGAATACTATAATACGGGCATTTGCCTAGCTTGGTAGTCGAAAAACCATGTAAAACAAACCTGTAATAAACAAAATGAATAAAGAAAATTTAAAATATATATATATATATATATATATATATATATATAAAGGTTCAGTATAAAAAAGTAAATATATTTATATAATAAACAATCCAGGCACAAGCGAATAGTGAGAGTGTGTCTCAGTGTTTGTAATTTTAAGTTAAATCACCTTTTGTAACGCGTGGTTCTAAGGATCTAAGGCAGAGTGAGAACCGGAGGTATTAATAATTTTATTTTCTTGAACTTTTGCAGTTCTTGGATTAAGTCGATTAATATTAAAAAAAACATTTCGAAGTTTACAACTGGCTTAATTTAATCTCTTAAGACCTTTTGTTCCACCCGAAATACTCGTAAAAATATATTTTGCGGAAAATAATATGTTGTTAAGGTAGGTAATTTAATAAGGTCTCGTATATTTTATAAGCTATTTCCCCGGGGCAGGAAAATAATATCCATCAAGAAAAGGTTAATTTCAAATAATCCCATTAGTATTCAACGACGATCTTCAGTACTCCATCACAGTATCCCAAAATTAGTTCCGATATTTCGTGAATAAAATAGTACCGCCCTTACAACCTGGCTTGAATGGAAGCATGCGGTAAGAAACAAAAACATCTCCGAACCGTTGCGCCTTGTTTTCCAGATTCGGTAAAAAGGAGAGTAAATAAAACACAATGGCGGTAAGTAACACTTTTCCCCTACTCCGAGGAAAGTTCGGAGAAGTTCTGAAAAGAAACAGGAATATCTGAAAATCCACGGAAACCACTGTGGAAGCTTTTAAATATGTATTTGCTACGGGTGCGAAAGAATGACATGTCGTAGCGCATGAATATATTTAAAATAGGCAAGTGAGTTCTATACTTTTGACAACAATTCTAAAAATTCCATACAGTGATGTTCTTCAATCAGCTTTAGTCGGATTATTTGATATAATATTTGTGGAGGCAATAAAGCTCGTAGTTCGTCGAGATAACAAGACTTGTTTATTTATGAAATCATGATAACAATGAATATCTACTTGGCCACAAGCGACAATTCCTGTCGATACCAGATATCATGGGCATATGTCTCCACTTTGACCTTGAAAGCGCGAAAAAAAATCATTTTCTTTTAGATAATGCTGAATTATAGATAGGCCTGTAATTTTGATTTCTCGCCATCTCTCACTCTCTATCTACCATAAGCGACCCGTATACAGAAAGAGAAACAAAGATAGTTAAAGCCAGCATGCGCACTACTTCATATTATCGACTTCGTCAATGGGATTATCGTGCATATTTATAATTGAAAATTCATTGAACATGAATTCCAGAGGTGAAAAAATTGTTAAAATATATCTACATTTGATTAAAAATCAGGTAATCTAAAAAAATATCAGCATTCAGCTTAATTTATCAGTAAATCAATTTCGGGTTAAGTGACATTTGAGTTTTTAACAAATATATATTTTTTGTGACAAATGTTATTTTATGTTTTCATTTTTTTCTTTAATGGTTTACAATATTTTGTTTCAGAAAATGGTCGAGACTCTTTGGATGATGTTGAAGTTGGGATATCCTTTAGGGATGTTTAAGCTAAGATATCCTATACATTAGGAGCACCTCGTAACATTGTTACTGGCAGATCATATCTTTGGCTATAATTAATAATAATTTAACTAACAAACCATCACGCCACTTCTCCGCAGGGTAGGAGGACGTACCGCCAAACAACTCGGTCTTGGTATACACTCCTTGCCTCATTCCCATTCATACATACTATTTTATTATTCTGACTCTTGACGTGGCCCGACGCAAGTATCTGATTCACTTTTCTGACTACCATTCACATCTGTGTCATATATTTGCCTTATATTTCTTTCTCCGTTCATTCGCTTAATGTGCCCAAATCATCTATCTGAGTGTCCCTTTCTTAATCTTACTCATTACGCTCACATCAGCCGTGATCAAACCACGTATGATCTTACACATCTCTCATGGTAGATCAGAACTAAACTACATGTATATGTATATAATACACCGATTTTATAAAAAAAACCTTCAAAAATAGGTACTACAATAATAAATTTTAATACACTATTGAAACTTTCAGAAAGAATAAGATTTAATACTATTACATAAAATACTGCATTACAAAATTGACTGTCCTGAAGTACTTCAATTTATCAATATCCAATATCAATGTTCCCAAAAAATCATGCCGACATTAATTACCCTTTTACTTAAAAAGGTAACACCAGGACACTAGCTTATCAAAATTCTCCGAATAAATTGTTGTATATTCTGTCACTTTTATTATTTTAGGACGTAAATATATCTATGTACCTACCAAATAACTTCTATGCTACTACTATTTTGTTTTGTAGAATCTTTTAAATTCAATTACATGCGTGAGGATTCTTAGTTTCTGTTTACATTTTTATCTATGTATTTTTTTTGTGTTTTTGTTGCATCTTTTTTGTCATTATCTTTATATTTTTCTTTTTTGTTAAAATGTTTAAGTCGTTTCTTTGATACAAATAGTTTGTAAAATTTTATAAGAAAAGCCCACTAGGGCGTGTGGTAAATAAATAAATAATGACCATATGATTTTATTTTGCTGACTTTTATTTACCATGTATATTTTTTACTTATTTTTTTTATTTCCTACCGGTTTCGACACATCTGTGGAATGTCATTTACTAGCGTTCTTAAAACCAACTTAAAAATTCTATACCTATGCAAATACAGAAATGACTAGATTTTATTGGGTAAGTGAAGTAGGAGTGGTGATTTTTTTAGGGGGGGGGGGTATTCATTTAAAACATTCAAATATAAATACAAATTTTAAAGTGTGCGCTTTTGTTTGGACATCTTAGATTAAACAAAAACAAATCTCTCAAAAGTTAATTTAGAAAACGAAATAATAGCACCCTATAAAATTGAGTGGGTGCCAAAATCGAGTTGTTTGGCGATCCGTCTTCTCTGCCTACCCCTGCGGGGAAACGGCGTGATGGTTGGTTAGTTATAATTCACCTTTGTTGACCATATTTCCTTGTTATTTCTACTCCTCCCGCGTTCCTCCCTCTCACTCTTCCGAAACGCGAGTTGCACTACCACTAGATAACACTTTAAGATAGTTTTAAGAACGTTGGTGAATGCCATGGATGAGGCGAAACCGGTAACAAATATATTTTTAAAACTCTTTAAATAAAATGTGTGAAAACTGTTACATAGTTAATTCCAAATAAATACTTCTTACAAATTTTTGTTTTGAACACATTATCGTATCAAAAAGAGAGTACCTGCATTGTGCTGTAACTGCGGGAGAATCAAACTCTGTCTGTCCAACGCTAGTCAAGTATCCAACCCTTGTTAAGCCCAACATGTATTGATCATCTAGTCCGCCGAAGGATGATTCAACGATTTTGTGCCAAGACCAAGTCATTTAGCGGTTCATCCTCTCTGCGTACACCTGCGGAAAAGCATGTGACTGTACTGTTATTGGAATTGTGAATTTTAGTGAAGGGTCTCGAGCGTCACGGGTACTTTGAACGTTAGTTTGACCAAAGTTCACTTTGAAATCAAATACCTTCAGCAATACGCCTCTGTACTGAATTTGGCAACTCTCTAAGAACCCAACAAAACTATAAACATGAAGGTAATTTTTTTGCCTATGTCAATATAGGCCAACATTCAATCACCTGATTACTGATGTAAATTATTTGCTTACGCGCACAATTGTATCACCACAAAATATTTTTATTAAATTTAATGAACAAAACCCTTTGAATAGTTTGCAAGCTATTTTGGTAAAACGTTGATGAATTCAATCTGATATCATTATGGTTTATTTTATGAAAGTGTGATACTTCAAATTGTTCACCGTGTTTGTGGTGTCGAAAAAATATTATTCATTAAAGTTTTTTGTACCATTACAAAAACGCAAGTCCGTGCCTTACGTAAAATACGTTTTAAATATAGCCCACACAATATTGATTACTATCATGGTGAACTTTGATGAAAAGGTAGTTTTTTTTTTTAATTTTCTGTTTTTCTTTTACGTATTCAATAATATTTTATAATTCAAACACATGAAAACAGTTTAAGACGACACTATACCCTAAAATATATTCAGAATCTTAACGACGTAAGTAAAGAAGCCGTGTATACAAATTGCGACTCGCGACCCGTGTATTGGACAGATCCTTCGATTGGTCGAAGTACGGATCTAATTTGCCCTTTCAGAGAAAAGAAGAAAAATGATGGAAATCTTAACGACGTAAGTGAAGAAAGCGTGTAAACAAATATGCACCCGCTGCACGGCGTATTGGACGGACGCATGGTCGAATTCACCCTAGCAGTCCTGGAGATTCGACCTTTCCGCCCGGGTCCATTTTAATTAATTCTGAAGGACGTGTTACTAATATTAAAGACGTTTCTAAATGAATACCTCCCGAGGTTATTAATTCATCGCCTAGAAAAATTAAATCTGGTGCTCACCGCTAACTTTAGTTGTACAATGTATTATAATTTTTTAAAGGCGTTGTACGTTAAAAAAAAATGATGGCAACCTACTGTTTTTATAAATCTTAAATGTAAATAACTCGTATCCCTTGTGAGGCATGGAAATAAAAATGATAATTCAATTACGAATTCGCCGAAATAAATTAAAATGTGAGCCTCGGGCAAACCCCCGATAAACGTGGTTATGTCTCACCTTAATTATAAAACAATTCTGTTGTGTAATTATTATTACGTGCGACAGTTATTTCGCCTTTTAAAAGCTTTACCAAACTGATGTTTTTTTAATAAACAGCAGTTTGAAAATGCTTTTAGAAGGCTAAACAGCTATCACGCGTTATAATAATATTTACATAACAGAACTTCTTATAAGTAAACTGTTTTTATAAATTGAATAACACAATTATTATTTTGTTTTTACATTCATTCAACACAGGAAACCCCGAGGAAAATGATGTCATCTTTGAAGATGCTGTGTGGGGGATCGTTTTTGGGGAGAAGGAAGAGTGAACACTGGTCTTGAAGACACCTATCTTGTAGGAGGGAGAAAACGAGGACGGCAAATCGTCATAGAAATGACCCCTACTCAAACATCAACCGTGTACTTGTATATTGGTATATAATTTCATTTTTAAATTAAAATGGAGTTCTGCTTATTGACAATAAATAAAACGTGGTTAGAGCCAAGACTTTCTTTGGCCATGATATTTAATAATAATAGAAATCCGTTTTCGCAGAATGCACTAGCCGCTAGATAATAGAAAGAACTTTTAAGCTGTATGAATAATTTAATTGAAGAAACAGAGATTCCAAGTTCCAATCACAATAGCGTCCTAAGAGCATGCATCTTAGTTCTGTGGTAGCGACATATTATGTTTTGGCAGGCGGGTGAAAGTACTGCCACCCCGGGAACCATTTATTGGATTACTAACATCTTTGTCATAAGTTATACCAAGTGGTAGCTACTTCTGGAGGATCTTAGCGGCGTCTGCCCGGAAACTGCGTTGCAGGTCTGATTTAAAGAGACTGGTTGAGGGAGACCTTTTGACCTCTCCAGCAAGACTCTCTCGGAACATTGCCTCGCACCACAGTAGGAGGTATGGATTTATAGGTCCGTCTCTCCTGAGCTTACTTTCTTTCCAGAATTTCCTCTATTACCTTTCTTAAAAATACCCTCTACACAGCATGCCCAAAGAAGACTTATTCCCTGAGGGGAAGCATTTTCCTCAAGGCCTCTATTGTGGAGTTAAAGTTAAAAAAATGTGCTCTGTTTATGATTCTATTGTTTTTTTTTTCAATGGATGAAAATAGTGTAGTTTCTAATTATGGTGGTTGTAAGTAAATTAATATTATAAGTAGGAATTGTAGTGGAGTTGAAGCTGTTCCTTAATTTTATTTTTTCGTTCGAGGTACTGTAATTAATTAACCAGATAACTAACCATCAAACCGTTTCCTGCAGGGGTACGCAGAGATGATGAACCGTCGAACGGCTTTGTCTTGGCACACACTTCAGGCACTAACTTTTAACTTTTAACAATTTTTAAATCTTTATTATAATAATAATAGCGTTTATTCAGACTGTAAATTACAATACATTATTTATAATAAACTATTTACATTTATAACACTTATCACACATCGACTCCATGTCTGTGTGTCACTAGTTGACAAAGGTTTCCTCCAACTGTCGCAATTTCTCTCGATAATTAGCTACTCTTGTCCATGTACCATCTGCTACAGCTTTGATGTCGTCCACCCACCGTCTAAAGGTCTACTTCGTTTTATTTATTTATTTATTTCAACGCCATAAAATGGCTATTACATCCGGTGATACATGATTCTACATGAATGATGATACATCTCTTCTTGTCGCTTGTGAACCAATTCATGACTAATTTTTATCATTTTTCCCTTACTCTGATTGTGACCTGACCACTTCAACTTTAGCTTTTTTAATTATTTTTATGACATCTTTTGTTCTTGTTTGTTTCTTAATGGTTGCAATGTTTGTTCTGTCGGACAGTCTTATAATAAGGTTATTCCATAGGTCGTTGGCAGATTTGTTAAATTTTCAAAAAAGATTTTGCATTATACCACACCCATTTCAAATAATATAATCATGCATTAAAATAAATCAATACATTCTCTAGCAGACGCATATTGTAACGTAATTATTTTCATGGTAGTTGCTCAGAATGAGTTTTATTAATTTCGGCGTGCCGTTGGAACGACTGAGAACAAATTCAAATTGCCTGGACGTTTCTCGATTGTTTTTAAGAAAAAACTGTTGTAAGGGCCACGTCATGATGAATTGGTCGGAAGTTTGATTTGTAAGGAGTTTTGATACTCGTAAATGATTGTGTAATAACGCGGCAAACAACCCACCGAGAAATAGCCATCGGGATTTACTGATCACAGCCAATGATGTTATATAAAACCACGTACAATCCAATATCACCGAGGACAACTTTGATGAAGATTGCAGGCGCTTCTTAAATGACATCAACAGTCTAGAACTGCGGGTTATATCTTTTCAATGCTCAGAGATGGCCATCGAACGCATTGTGATCAGCGGGCCTTTTTGGATGGACTGGAATCTCGGCTCCTTCACGGTGTCATGGGCTTGCGAAGCGGTAGCTCTGGGGCTCTTCTCCAGCTATCTGGAGCCCTTGTCGCTGAGGCTGGAAGAGGTGCGCCATATTAACTATCGCAATCTAATCGAGAGCAGCTGACCGGCAATCAGAAGGGCATGGGTTCAAGTCCCGTTGGCGTCATGTATTTTTTCTCGGAAGATTTTTTCAATGTGGATGAGTGTTTCAGGCTGATAATTATTGCTTATAATAATTATTAAATAAAATCATTAAAAAAAGATAAGCGCATTTGTTTTGTGACGAAAATACTTCTTTGTCTATTTATTTACGGTCTTACAAACACATTGGTTTGTAAGACCATAATGTTTTTTTAACTTTCTTATTTTGCTTAGACATTATTGAAAAATTATAAATACTTATGATCAAAAAATAATTACAAAAAGTACATAATTTTAATTCACGCCTTTCAGCATTTTTGAATGTAGGTATTATAAATTAAAGCAAATTTTGAATTAATAATAATAATAAAAATAATTTTTATTCCAGGATGTGCGGAGGATAGTGCAATCCCACACGTCCCATATAGTTATACATATTTATATATTTACACAGTAAAGAAATAAGAATGTAAATAGAAAATAAAATAAATAGCAATGAGAATTAATAATAACAAAAGTAAATATTCAATTATTATTTTATTAAGTTAAATAAAATCGATATTGAGTTATTATTTTAAAAAGCTGGTACGGAGAATAATTTATCTTTCTCATAGGAACCGCGCTGTACGATCATAAGAACATCTTTCGTCGTAATTTTAATTCTCGGCCGCAGGCTGGTTGATGGCCCTTAAAAACAAAATTAAAATTTCATCTGAGTAGATTAAAACAATATTAAACAATTACGTCAATCAAATATCGAGAGTTAAAATATTAGAAGGGTATGAAAGAGATGGTGTATAAAAGTCAATGAAGCGAGGCTTGTGTGTTATGTGGCGTTCCACACAACTCTATCTTACTTTACAGTTAATTGCCGTCATAGTTAGTTAGGGACTCTAATCTCTAAGTTGAGTAATAGAAAATGGACTGATTTTAGTATTTTATTAACGATGTTTTTTTGTTGAACAAAGAAACCGACAACATAAAATTGTTAAGAAATAAGCCAGGGATATACATTGCTAAATAATAGACCCCAATTTAATTGGTGATTGCGAATTTAGCGTATGACAGAAATATTAAAGTTCGTAAAACCGGTTTTAATTGGCTATCACGAGTAATCAAACTTGCCCTAGAGAAGCTTTTAAAAGTACATTAAAAAATCTTGGTACATTTTCAACAAAAACCCTCTCTAAATGTTATTAGGAAATTAGCAATTTACTAAATAGAATAATACTTATGGAATTTTTTGAAAATACTGTTTTTGGAATCCGGTGTAGCACTCCAAATACCAATTTAATTTTAATTCTTGCCTGCAGACAGTAATATTATATTGAAATACTAGCTGACCCGACAAACGTTGTTCTGCCATATAAATTATTTCAAGTGAATATTTTGGTTGTTAAATAAAAAATAACGAATGTATTGTAAGTGTGTGAGGATGGGATCTACGACAGAAAGAGGAATAGAGTGCTGTAGACGATGACCGCCGATAAAAACAAAAAAAAAACACCAACTAAAGTAGGGAAAAGAAATAAAGAAAATCAATATTAATTTCGAAGAGCAATTAAGTGTACGATATTTTTGTCGGTCCGTCTTTAGCCAACACAAATAAGCTCGATGGTTTGCCCACGCGAGAACACGATGCCAAACGAAATATCAAAATGACGCGAAGCTTCTCGTGAATGTCTTGCGCATGTGTGGATGAAATTTCGATGAGGCGGACATAGCGCCATCTGTCATTCAACAATATAAACAATTTCGTTCTGTTTGAAATACGAATGACGGTTAAATTTGTTCATACAAAAATACTAAAATCGCGATTAAAAAATGGGAGGGTGGGGGTGGAAAGGTCAAAATTTGGGGTTGTAGGTATTTTTAATGCGAAATAAAAAAAAAAACTAAAAAAAAATAGTTGTCAAAAACTAAGAAATTCTTTTTCTGGATAGGGACAACTTAATCAATCACCTTGCGGTATGAAATATTATGCCTTAATACCTATTCTCACACCTACAAAATATGCATTAAAAAAATTCATAAAAATCGGTCTAGCCTTTTTGGAGGAGTGCGACCACAAACACCATGACACAAGATTTTTACATGTAAGAAATAGGTACCTCTAAATTTTTTATGTAATGGTCGATGGGCAAGGCTCTTGTCCGGAGGAGGTCGCGGGTTCAAATCTTGGCGTGCGCAGAAAATTTTTATTTTGTTTATTTGTGATTTCATAAAAGGAATATTTATATATAATATAAGGTATATTTGCGGCACGTTCAATAGTGGAAGATACTTTCAGTACCGCCCTGGTGTAGGACCAACATTCAGAATTTGATGACTAGATCTGAATAGACAGGCATTTCCCCACTTGCCTCTTCCCTATCTCCTTCCCCTCCCGTTACCTTCAGCCTCACAACCAGTGGCGGCTCGTGAATTGTGTGTGTGCTAGAGTGCTATTTATTTTTAAAAAATGTCATTATTCATGTTATTGTAGCCGAAAATAATACATTTCTTTGAAATATTTCAGGAAGCTTCAGTTTGGTTTTCGTACAAAAACCGATTTTCGAAAAAAAAATTTTTTCGCTTACAACATCAATAATGCCATTTTTGTTAATATTATCACTCAAAAGTCACGTGCAACCACTGATCACAACATACCCCAATTGAGCCTAGGGAGCAGTTGAAACTTTTCTGGGGTATTCGCAAAAAGAAAATGCACATATTGTAGAAGTATTTGCATATTACACAAAAAAAATGGAAAAATAATCCTGTCATCACCCATTGGTATTAAGTTCACCCTTTCAAAACACGGTAATATTATGATGACAAAAGGAAACAAACCTTGACAGGAAAAAAAAGTTGACGGTTAGCAGCACATCAGAAAAAACGGCGCAGTGGGAACCGTCACAAAAAATGTTATAATGGCAGTATTTGTTAATATCGAAGCGGCATTTCATCCATATGAGAGGCGCGGGTGCAGCGACGTGTCCCATAAACCGGAACGTGGCTCCGGGTGAGCGCGGGATGCATTTCAAATATTCAAACCGCAATGGCGAGAATGCGTTCCAATATTTAAATCCAGAGGTTCCCGGGCTACAGCCACCGCGGGGACACTGAATGGTGATGGGGAGGGTGGGAAATTGTTTCCTGCAACTTTTATAAAGACTTTCCAACTCCAGGATATGGACTGTGGACTCCGAGGAGTTTTGAAAATTCGCAAAATTGTCTTGCGGTAAGCGAATGATACTTGTGTTAAAATCCTATTTCAAAAGTTTTACCGAAACGTAGTGGAAACATGAAATATTTATTTCATAATTTATAGTTAGCTATAGTGTTTAGTGAACACTTCATTAGGAAAACCAGTGCTGAGGTGTTCAAATGTTTTAGATTAAGTTATTCTATCGTCATTAGTAAAAACACAGTATCGTCCTTGATACTGTCAAGAAGGCTTCTGTGGATGCTTCTGTGGATTCTGTGGATCTGAGAACCACGGCGGCAGTATTGCATGCAAAAACAATATTATGACTGTAAAGCAAAATTAAATTAGAAACACGCAAACCAAAAGTACATTTAAAAGTAAAATCATTGATCACCTCAAATAAACATATCCATCACAAGTATTTAATAACAGACTTACCTTTATACCTACTGTGTGTAAATATGTAACCATGTACCTACTGCAATCTTCTTTTTATATATATATATATGTAACATACTTGAATTGTATATTTAAAGAGAAAAAAAAATTATATTAACCTGCCATTTTCATAATATTACTACAAAATCTTAGATAACCACTCTGTAAATTGCCATCTCAACACAGGCGTTTCACACATAGTGAGATGGGCAATACGTCATTTTATAACCAAATGTAATATGAAAATAATTAAATAAATAAATAATTGAAATAAAGCATATTTTTTATGAACTTTTGTTTTGTTTCAGATCTCAGTTTATTTGACTTTATCATAACTTTAATACAACCTGAAGTCCTGAAGGCATGACGACAAACAAAAATCTATGAAAAAAAATTATATATATATATATATTTATTTATTTATTGTAAGAAACAAACAGCAACTTATATACAGGTGAGTTATACAAGAGGTTAAACATGAGGTAAGCCAAAACAGTTTCTTATGCTAATGTTGGTTATTATGATATAATATACAATTGTAATTGGTAATAACCATTAAATGAAAATGAAAATAACAACAACAACAAAATATATATATATAAGTATATTAGAAGGAAGAAGGAATAGGAAAGGGCAAGAGGCAGAGGAAGGTGGGATGGGGACAGGAGATGCTCATGCTGTACCTTTTCTATAGTTGTGCATTAATTTAATTAACATTTGTGGTCGTACGTTTGACTTCGTTTCGGTATTTCACAAGAGTATTATTGAGAATATCGATATTGTTAAATTGCGTGTTATGTTGTGCACATATACGGGGGATTGGAGAATTTTTTCTAAGGTTGGTTCTGCACGCTGGCAAATGAAAAAAATGGTAATATATATATATATATATATATATATATATATATATATATATATATATATACAATATATATCAATGTTGATCGTTTTGTGTCATCATAAACAATACTTTTGAATACGCGTGACTTCTTCTTTTGATTAAAATCTGTTGAATCTCTTAATTTCAACTTTAAATGTGTTGGGTAACTTCCAAATAAATTTGAGGTTCATGTGATTCCTAGTTGATTTATTAAGTTATTGTAAACTAAACTAAACTAAACTAAAAGATTAAGAAACTATGTTTTGGGAAGCGGGTATGGATACCAGCACCCCTGGAAACACTTATTGGATAACCAACACCTCTGCCATAGGTCACCCCAAATGGTTCGCTACGTGATGTTTGTCCGGGTCTTTGCGGCGGATGCGTCTGCCCACCAGCTGCATGGCAGGCCGGAGAGAGGATTCATACGTGCGTCACTCCTGGGCACATTGACCTCCAGATTCCTACCATCTCTCATACCCCTTTCCTTCCCAGAACTTCCTCTCCTTCATAACTTAAAAGGGTCCTCCACACAGCATCCCCAAAGATGACATATGCCCTGAGGGGAATTATTTTGCTCAGGGCCTCCTGTGTTTATGTAAAAATAACGATACACTAGACAGTCTGACATTGAATAAAAAAAAAAGATCTTAAAGGTAATACTTAAAAAACATAGACTTACTGATACAGACCAAATATTGAACAGTTGTGACGTACTAGACATACGGCAATTATACGTTAAAACTCTACTAAACTACATTTTTGACCAAAAAAACAAATATCAACAATCTCAAAATATCACTAACAGACCAGAAAGACAAAAATAACATAAAAACTCCAACAGTGAATACAAGCTTTGGACAAAGGCACTATAAATTTCATGTTAAGCGCATTCAACAGTCTAACCCTTGAAAATAAAATATAAGAAAACAAAAATAAATTCGTACTCAAAATCAAAAAATGGATTAAAGAACAAAAAAGACAATATTAGATACCAAAATCTCATTACATAATAAGAATAAAACACATACACGTAACAAAAACAAATATAAAACACATCATAAAAAAATACATTTTACCTATAATTTTAACTAAATTATAAATTTTTATTCATGTATCTTTTCTCGGAAGATTTTTCAATGTGGATGAATGTTTCAGGCTGATAATTATTGCTTATAATAATTGTTACCCTTTGTGCTATGCATAAAAATCTTGTCTTAAACGTTAGTTTAAAAATTAAAAATAATAATTTTATTTTTAGTTTAATTTTAGTTTTTTTTTCATGCAGCATTATTTTTATATTATTTTTAATGTAATATATATTAATTTTTGTTTTACAAAACGGAGGCCTCAGCACAGGCGAGCTACCCAGTGAGGCCGACATTATTGAATTGTATTTTAAAATGTTAGGTATTATGTCAAATAAAATAAATAAAAAATAAAATCGTGCACTCTTGATATGATTTTTCACACAAACGGCCCCACACAAACTATACAATTGTTGTCATTATTAACAAATTTTTACGAGAACATTATTTTCAAGTTGATAAGCCTGGGACCATCATTTTAATCGAGGACCCATGTAGTTACAATTAGTTTGCAAGTTTGACTCGGGACGTCAATTCTATAAGAGGGTGCAAATATTTTATTACAATATTTTTTTTTATATTCGCGAGTATTTCGGAATCAAGCTGTTCTGGGAGTAGTGTTGGTCTTTATAATTATTTAATTCCGGTCAGCAACGTAAGCAGATATATGCGATAGCAGTCAAGTACAATAAGCATGTTTATACGTCAACGCGTGTGTCTCCATAGAAATCGTTCTAACTCCGTTATTGTTTTAGTGACATCCCTAAAACAAAAATTAAAAGGTCGATAGTGGATCAAGCTGTACATCCCTATCAAGTTGTCCATAGAAATACATAATAAGAATATTCTGTCATTCGCGCGGTCTGACAAATAATTTTACCGGCCAAATTTGCTACGGGCGCGGCGGCTCGACCGCGCTGGGCATTGTTAATTTTTATTAAATATTTTTATATGAAATGATAAAAACTTGAGGTGACAAAAGTGTTTATTATACATTTATACTATAGAATAAGTATTGTTGTTTACATAATCTGTGGTTTTAGTACCGTTTTCGCATAAAAAAAACACCACGAGAGTCATTTTTACATTTTTTTAGTGTTCGCATTCTAAATTTTTATGTTTACAAATGTTTAAATTTATTTATGATATTACAATTTGAAAGATTATTTTGTAACCTTTCTTAAACAGTTTTTACTATTCGGCTACTTTCAGGTGTGTTTCATTTATGGAGCTTTAATTGTGAAGCGGTAATAACACAACGTTTTCGTAAAATGTCATTTCATTTGAGACATTTTAAGATAAACACTTTTGAAACGTTTGCAAAATGAATACCATATATATCTTAATATTGAAAAGAAAGACGTTCAAATAAATGTATCTACTTATAAACATACTAGAATATAACCAGTAAACGTAATAATATTTATGTAACTGAAGATTCAACTAAACGATAGAAAAACAAATACCTATTATTCGCAATACTCCCAGAAATTTAAATAATAGGATTTTTTTCCAACCCCGTTCCCCCTAAATCCAAGTAAAAGAGACAACTGCACCTCAAGCTGATTTTACCTAAATAAAGTAATGAAAATCGAGGTTTTATATTCCCCTATTGTCTTGTGCAAAAATTAACCGATTTTTTTCACTAATTGTAACTAATTATATAAGTAGGAGGGAGTCGATATCTGAACGTTTTGCTTTTTTTTAAATACATTGTCAAATCAGTATACCGTAAGTCTGTGTATGGCGTTCAAAGTAGGCAAATTTAAGAATTTTTGCGGAGCCCTAACTGGGAAGTAACTTATCTAAAGAGCAAAACGTAGAGAGACATCATGCCAGTGGTTAAATATCTTTTAAATTAGAAAACATTTGCACTAAAGTCAAAATCAAAAAGTAATAGGGGAATAAGTTTGTATGGATAAAACGCCACCGCGTGTCGTCTTCAGTTTCTCACAGCCGATAAAATACAGGGTGTGCGGGGGTAAAGTGCGTTAACTCTGGGAGGTGATTCTACATGATGGTAAAAAAGATTAACAACTTTTTCCGAAATTCTAACTTTTTTCCCATACAAAAAGACGTACATACTAAAAATCCTTAGTGTGAGGTACGATGTTACTTGCTGGGAGCCTGCCGGGCGTCCGACTCGATTGTGATTGGCCCGTATCGTAACAGTTTAAAATAATAAATCTGGCCGCACACGCCGGACTAATTTTATCTTTTTACCTCAAAACTACCCCTAAAAGTTGGAATTTCGAAAAAAATTAATTATCTTTTATACTTATACTATCATGTAGAATCACCTCCCGAAGTTAATGCACTTTATACCCCGGACACCCTGTATAGAATAGTGTTTGGCTAGCTCCTTGTTCTTGAATCAACTTTTCGGTAAGCCATGCAGCAATCAACAGTCTCCTAAAACCAATGAGAAAAATCATAGAGACGCTTACGCAAAGTTCTTCTGTGATGTTGTTTTTGTTAATGTTATGTTGGCTAGACTGGAATTTTAAATCATCGTGCTAAATAAGTCACACAGTAATAACACGAACTCAAACAGGGCACGTACGAAAGTTGGTAGTTCGTGCAGTGCACGGTTTCCAGATATGTGAACACAACACACTGCGGACCACGGCTGCGGACTATGTATGGTACGGGCTATGGACCGTGGGGCACATTTCCATCGAGCACCACATCTGAACTGTTGCAAACAAATTTCAAATCGTGGTTTTATTACCCCTTGTCGTGACCACGAATGCAATTATAACTTGCACTGGCGGTTAGTGCCAATGAATCCGAAGTTGTGATCATTGGCACATTCTATTCTGATTATTTTGCCCGAGGACTTTGTGATGGCTCTTAAGTTAGATTTGTGAATAGCAAACGACTTTTTTTTTAATAAAACATACAACGAAGTTGTATTCCATGAGTTATCAAGGGATCGCCAATTGGTACTTTTGAAAAGTTAAACCCAACCCAACCCAACCCAACCCAATATGCAGACACAATAAATGAAGAAAAAATTTCCATAACATTCACAGAAGCAACATACAGACAGAACATATTATGAAGAATCACTTTACAAATATTTCATAGAAACATGTGTTATAAGATTTTATGAATTATTATAACAACTCATTTGATTTATGTACTGTTGGTGTCAAAAAGTTAAAATAAAGTATCCTCCCTGATGGACTATAGAAATGCACATAAAAACAAAATCAGTAAAATACAATAAAAGGTACGGGCTCAAAAGTAAACAGACCTAATACAAGATGTTTACATACAAAATACATGACAAGATTTAAAAAGATATAAACTGCGCCCATCATATCTGGATGTACAAAGTTTGGTACTTGGAGATAATGAGGATAGCTATCAGAACAGAGTTTGTACCTACTTATGACTCGTTTTTCAAATAACATTTGAAAAAATAAGATTTCAATATATCGTTTCGAGATTTGTTAGAGGCATAATCGTTTCGAGATTTGTTTTAATTCTTCAGGCAATTTGTTATAGTTAGTGTAGGCAATGTATTCTAATGATTTCAGTCCGAACTTTATTGAAAGTATTTTTGATATGTGTAGTTTGTTGTGTTGTGTATTATATTCCAGTTTTGTATTTGTGTGGGTGTTACACTGAATAATATTTAAAATGGTGTTTGTTATCTCAAAGCTAGGAACAATCTTAAATGGCAATACAAGTGCGTGACGGTAAATATATTTAACATGTGTATCCCAAGGCAAACCAAAAATGTTACGTAAGGCTCTATTATGAATTATTTACACCTCCGATATCATTTTTTGGTAGCAAAACCCCAGATACTCGAAAGGTATGCCAAGTGGGAGTGAATCATAGCATACTACAATGATCGCAGTATAGCTGTGGTAAGCAATCTACGTAGTCTGTACATTACACCGGTCACCGGAGCAATCTTTGATTTAACATGGTCAAAATGGTTTTTCCATGTAAGCCGTGAGTCAATAAAAAGTCCTAAATACTTTGCGACATCTGTTTGTTCCAGTTTGTACATATTACAAAGATGTTATATTAATAATATAATAATACAAACGTATAACCTTTTTTCAACTTAATTTTCTGTCAATCGCCTGTTCAGAAGCAATCTTCCGAACAGGCCCTCCATTGTTATGCTTGGTGTAACTCTAAGTGACCATCTCAGATATGGGGCTCCATGGAAGCCAGAGTTAAGTTAGCCTCTCAAAAACTGGGCGTACCGTACAGGGCCCGCAGATACTTTAATATTACACAACTGCTAACCCTGGACAAATCACAAGTGCGTCCCACGGTTGAATTTGGCAACCACCTCTTGTCTGGAGCCCCAAAATACCTGAAAAAGAACCCTCGACTTTGTAGAAATGGGCGGTCCGTCTGATAGATTCTCCTAATTTAAAAGACAGATTGCAATCTTGAAAGCACAGGCGTCGGGTGGGACTGCTATCCTTATTCTACCGGTATTTCAATGGAAGATGCTCCGAGGAACTAGCATCATTGATCCCTTCGGCACCGGTCCATAGTCGGGAAACACGCCAAACGCGTGCCCAACATATGTTCACGGTTGACATTTGTCACATGAGAACGGGTCGCTCCTTCGACTCGTTCTTGTGTTCAACAGATCGGCTGTGGAACGATTTGCCGGCCTTTGTGTTTCCTCCTTCCTTCCGACCTGAAGATAAGAAAATATGTTTTACTCCAAGTTAAAGAACACGTACCTATCTTCGTATTATTTTTTTGTAAAATAATCATTCTTTAGGTATTATAAACTAATTAAAAAAAATATAATCTTGTGTTCTCTGATTCTTTTGCAGCAGAAAAAAGTCATCTTAAAAATGCCGCACCAGGTAATTTAAATTCTCCCTCATTAGTACCTACCTTCAAAGACCGAAAAGAAACTTGTGTGTTGAGCACAGGACTATTATTAAAATTTTTGTGAAACATGAGCCGTGGATGTTCTTTCTGGACTCTAAATTGATGGAAATATAATATTATTGCCGTGAATACCTGTGACGTTGAGCGTTCTAGCCGTGTAACCAAATATTAAAAACATATTTCACATAGCACTATTTTAAGGGTGTTGCCTTAAACAAAAAAAAAAACAAATTTATCTCGGAACTGAAAGCGTTTTTGCTGTGTTTGCTTATTACTAACTATATATGTCAAGTGACCGAATGACATTACTCATTTACATTTTAATATTTTTGGACATTCATCATTATTGCAGTAGACCCTTCAAATATTCATTTTTGTATATTGTAAGAACAATTCAGTACTTACCCTAAAGGATAAACCACGTCAGTCCATAGCTAAGTCTATAACTATGTGTGTTTTATCCATTGAGGAACAGAATCAATCAAATTTGGTATCTAACACAGGTACCTATTTAAAATGTCTATATTTAAAAAAATCCATGGACAATTCTTTTTTTACAAAAAAAGGCTGCCTGCTAAATACACATTCATCAAGCGCGTGAACTGTCTCAAACGTGGTCTCTTCAAGACCAATGTTCATTCCTTCCTCTCCTCGAAAAGACCCTTCACACAGCATCTCAGATGACACAGGCCCCGAGGGAAATTATTTTCATCAGGGCCTCGTGTGTGGAGATATTGTAAAAAAAATTGCGGCCAAACATGCCTGATAAAGCCATCTTCAGACTTTTCTTAATGTTCAGTTTATATAAGTAAAATGTGTGGGAGAGTAAGGGAGGCAGTCTACAAGAATTTAATTTAATTTATATGGGTTTTCCAAATTTTGTTGCCACGCCGTCTTTGACGATTGGATTTCGATTCGGTTAGGCCCTCCGTTCATGGAGATACTTTCAATCTACGTAATTGTGACGCAACCACAAGTACCCTGCTGATATACTACTTTTTAACGCTGGTCTCCGTACACGGCTCTTTTTTCACGTGCAGCCGTGGAGTTAACACGATGTCAAGCAATGTCAGATGACTTTTTTTCAATATTAATCCATTCCTTCTCCACTAAATCCTTTCTAACATAATTCTGGTAAAGTAATTCTGATAAACACGTATTTTTTCCACTTCTAGAACAAATCTAACATTACTTTCATGTTCCGACGTCATTTCTGTCAAACGTCAAACGAATAAGTATTAGACACAAATGATGCGACGCGTGCGATCAGCACTGTCGGTATCGTCGGTATCGTGATACTGATTGGAAACCGACAGCCACCGCGTAGCGCCGTGAACGGGCACCAACAAAATTGTACCGGGGTTACTTACGATCGACGCGTATGATACGCGTACGAGGATCGAGTATCTTGTAAAAAGCGTCATGTACGGAGGAACTTATAATCGGGTTTTAGATTACTTTAATATTGTTTGAGGTATACCTTACTTGTAAGTAATATTTATTATTGACAACTCATTGCATCGTTATCTATTAAAGAACTAGCTGGGTTACCTGGCTTCGCTCAGGACAACATTTGAGAGTGTTCTGAAATGTTTCTCATTGATGTTCCCGATTCCCTATTCCCAAACTTTCCACAATTTTCCAGAATGTTCCGGGATGTTCTGGAAAGTTGTGGAATGCTCTCAAATACTCTGACTGGGTGTTTGGCTTCGCCCAGGAAGTTGATGTGAGATTGAATTGACGTTCGAAACCACGACGGATCGTGCTATATATGACCCATAAAAAAACTTCAAATGTTCCAGAATAATGTTCCAGATCATTCAACAACATTCCGGAGTATTCTGGAGTGTTCCACAATGATCTGGGATATTCTGGTATATTCCTAAATATATTCCAGAATGTTCCAGAATGTGTTGGAATGCTCAAGAATACTCTGGAATGTTTTGAACTGTTCGAAATTTCAAGGGGGCGAGACTTCCAGCCCTTATATCTTTAAAAGCACGCCCTTCAGGTAAAACCGATAACTTTCTTCATGGATGTGGGATAGAGGGCTATCACACAATATAACTCCCGTTATCAAACCGGGACTTGTCTTTGAGTTTTAGCGGCATGCAAATTGAACACTTTTTTAAGAATGTATATTATAAATAAATATTATCTGAAATTCTAGAATTATAAAAATTAGAAATGTCCAGAACCTTCTAGACTCGACGAAACTCTCCGCCACTTATTTCTGAAAACTTCTAGAACTTTCTCCTTCCAAACAATCCTAGAGCATTAGGGAGGCTTCCAGAAATATCTAGAACCTTCTTAACTCACCAATACACTCCATCGCTTCTTTCAGAACTTTCTAGAGCTTTATCGAGCCTTCTAGAACTTTTCGGAACCTTCTGGATTCACCGACATACTCCGCCACTCCTTCTAGAACTTTTTACAGTTTTATCAAACCTTGTAGAACTTTTCGGAACCTTCTAGACACACCGACATACTCCGCCACTCCTTCCAAAATTTTCTATAGCTTTATCGATCCTTTTAGATCTTTTCGGAACCTTCTATATACTCCGCCACTCCTTTCAGAACTTTGTACACCCTATCGAACCTTCCAGAACTTCCTACAGCTTTATGGAACCTTGTAGAATTTTTCGGGACCTTCTAGACACACCGACACACTCCTCCACTCCTATCAGAACTTTCTACAGCTTTACGGAACTTCTATAGTTTTATCGAACCTTCTAGAACATTCCGGAAACTTCCAAATCCACCGACATATTTCACCATTCCTTTCAGAACTTTGTACAACTTTATCGAACCTTCTAGAACTTTCCGGAATCTTCTAGACTCACCGACTTACTCTGCCACTCCTTCCAGAACTTTGTATAGTCTTTTAGAACCTTCTAGAACTTTATAAAGCTTAATCAAACCTTCTAGAACTTTCCTGAACCTTCTAGACTCACCGACATACTCCGCTACTTATTTATTTGAGACACAAACAGGATATTTATACAACATTTTTGTGGGTAGTATATAATAAATTAAAATACAAATATAAGTATCCCCAGATTAATGTGTCTGCATTAATCACATATGCATTTTCACAGAAGCAAACTCTTGAAAAACAATGCAAGTATCATTTATACATAACTTGAAAACTTAAATACAAAATTGAAATACATAATAATAACAAACTGAAAAGTAATACAACAATTTTTTTTTTTTTAAGTGCACAAATTGTGGAGATATTTCTTGAAATATGTTATATTATTTGCAAAAATATCTATGGAACTGTGTATTTTAACAAGATCGTTGTATGACCGAGACATTCTAGATATAAAATTAAAATATCCAGTATTATTCGTAAAAATTTCAGTCCAAAATATGTTAAGGGTTCTTGTAGATTTGGGCCTGGCGTATAACTTAATTTGGTTGACTAAGTTACTGTCTACAAGATTATTTACAATTTTATCGAGCATTAAGAGGTCATTTATGTTTCGTCTTTTAACTAGACTCTCTAATTTGAAATATGTAAGTCTTTGTTCGTACCCGTCTAGAAGATGGTGGACACCTGATCGGTAAGACAAAATCCGTGTAAATTTTCTTTGGACTGATTCGAGTCTAGATACCTGTGTAATGTAATATGGATTCCAGACTGTTGACCCGTACTCAAGAACACTTCGGATTAAGGAATTGAATAGAATTATTAGGCTATTAGAATTCTTAAACAGTTTGGTTGATCTTACAAGAAAACCTAGTAATTTATTTGATTTACTCACAATGTATTCAATGTGTTGATTGAATGTCAGTTTGTTGTCAAATATAATTCCTAAATCTTTAATTAATTCAATTGTTTCGAGATTGTGACCACATATGCTATACGAATATAGAATTTTGTTGGTGTTCTTGGTGAAGTTTATAACTTTGCACTTAGCAATATTCAGTTCCATTTCATTGTCAACACACCAGGTAGATATTGTGTTAAGGTCTTGTTGTAAGAGTTCACCATCTTTCATAGATTTAATTGCTTTATATAATTTGAGGTCATCAGCATATAGAGAAAAATTACAGCGGAGTTTATGTGTAAGGTCGTTAATAAAGATTAAGAAAAGTAAGGGTCCAAGGTGAGATCCTTGTGGTACGCCCGACGTAACTAATATTGGAGAAGAGTTAAATGCGTTAACAGTAACTAATTGACTTCTTTGTGATAAATATGATATTATCGAGTATATTCATTAAGTGACTAACTTTGTCAAAGGCCTTACTAAAGTCGGTATACACGGCATCTACTTGTGTTTTATTATTCATCGATTTACACAGAAAGTCCATATATTCGAGAAAATTAGTATTTGTGGATCTTTTAGCTACAAATCCATGTTGGAAAGGACTAAGTACATGTGTTACATGGTTAAAAATGGTTTTATATACAATGGACTCGAATATTTTGCCAACACAAGATAAAAGGCTGATAGGACGGTAGTTAGTTACATCATTTTTACTGCCAGATTTGTGGATCGGAATTACGTGGGTAACCTTCCACAGATCGGGAAATACCCCATCGTTCAGACTTTTGTAGAATATTTTGTGTAATGGTCTTGCAAGCTGATCTGCACAATTTCGAATAAATAGTGGAGGAATTCCATCTGAGCCGGAACCCTTATTGATATCAACAGTGTTTAATTTCGCTTTGACCTCGTCTAACGTTATATTGATATGAGACAGTGGATAATTATAGAGTGGGGATGAGAGTTTAGAGTCACTTTTAGAATTGGATGGTGAGGTAAAAACAGAAGAGAAGTAAGTAGATAACAGTTCACATGTATCTTCTCCATTTGTTGCTGATTTGTCGTGGAGATGCATGATTTTGGGGAGAGAATTAGAAATTCTTTTCGAATTAATGAGAGTTGAAAGATTTTTGATACTGTTAGGGAGAGAATTTTCTATTGAATCTACATAGGCTTTAAGGCATGAACGTATGGATACTTTTACTCTGGCCCTCAAGATAGAAAAACTGTCATAGTCACATTGATTTTTGTATTTTTTTCATTTCTTTCTAAACTTTTCTTTTTATCTGAGTTGGTGGATGAGAACACTGCTAAACCAAATTGGAAACTTATTATTCCTGATTCTTAAGCGCGGAGTGTGTTTTTCAATTTATAGCCATAACAAGTTATAAAAATGTATTAGGGAGTCATTACAATTCAGGGTGTCAAGATCGTCCCAGTTATTAAGTGACAACATTTCATTGCATTTAATGTAATCCGTTTTTTTGAAGTTATATTTGATGTGATCTGGATTGGTGGATAGGGGTCTGTATTTGGACATAAAAAAATCAAATTCAATGGGAGGATGATAATAGTCAATTTTGGATAGCACATGTGAAGCAATTTGAATGTTGAGGTTATGATTGGAAAACACTAAATCTAAAATTCGACCTATGTTGTTAGAGACGTAATTGAATTGCTTAAGTCCAGTCAAATTTTGAAAGTCTAGTAGAGATATTGATTTCTGGCTATTTTGTAAGACTGGTCTGGTGTGCGTTACATTGACAGTTGGTGAGTATTGAATAGATGGCACATTAAAATCGCCCATTATTATTGTTATATCTTCCGATGAAAAGTTATTGTACGTCGTTTGACACTTTTCGAAAAAAGCTGCGAGATTTTCGGTTGGTATATCTGGAGGCAAATACGCCAAACATAGGTTAATGGATTGTCTGGATGTTTCATGTAATTTAAATTTAATCCATAAATCTTCTGTAGATTTTGAGCTGTGTGCCGAGACTAAAAAATATGTCATTTCTTTTTTAATGGCTATTAGAACACCACCACCTGATTTTTTAAGAGAACTCGATATGTCCCTATCGCGTCTATATATATTATAACGATCATCTACTATTTCATGGTCATAGATTGTGGAATCTAACCATGTTTCTGTGAAACAAATTAAAACATAATTGCAACTGAGCACTTCGCAGTATAGATCGTTTAATTTGCTTTTTAAACCACGTACATTTTGATAATAAAATGTTATTGCCATTTTGTTAGAATCCATTTTGAAAGTATAATATAATAAGCATTATTAAATAAATAATTTGTAACATTTTATCGAACCGTCTAGGTCTAGAACTTTCTACAGCTTTATTGAACCTTCTAGAATTTTTAGGAACCTTCTAGACACACCGACACACTCCTTCACTCCTATCAGAAGTTTCTACAGCTTAACCGAACCTTCTAGAACTTCTTACAGCTTTGTGGAATCTTCTAGAATTTTTCGGAACCTTCTAGACACAGCAACACACTTCTCTACTCCTTTCAGAACTTTTTACAGCCTTATAGAACCTTCTAGAAGTTTCCGGAACCCTTTAGACCCACCGACATACTCCGCTACTCCTTCCAGAACTTTTTACAGCCCTATCGAACCTTCTAGAACTTCCTACAGCTTTATCAAACCTTCTAGAACTTTCCGGAACTTTCTAGACTTACCTACATACTCCGCCACACCTTACAGAACTTTTTACAGCTTTATTGAACCTTCTAGACCCACCGACACACTCCTCCACTCCTTTCAGAACTTTGTATAGCTCTATCGAACCTTCTAGAGCTTTCGGAATCTTCTAGACTCACCGCCAATTATTTCGGAAAGCTTCTAGAACTTTCTCCATTCACAATTTTCTAAAGCATTTGTGAACCATCAGATCCTTCTAGACTCACTGACATACTACGCCACACCTTTCAGAACTTTCTACAGCTTTATCGAACCTTCTAGAACTTTCCCCAACCTTCTAGACTCACCGACTTACTCCGCCACTCCTTCCAGAACTTTGTACAGCTTTATCGAACCTTCTAGAACTTCTTACAGCTTTGTGAAATCTTCTAGAATTTTCCGGAACCTTCTAGACACACCGACACACTCCTCCACTCCTTTCAGAACTTTTTACAGCCTTATAGAACTATATAGAAGTTTCCGGACCATTTAGACTCACCGACATACTCCGCCACTCCTTTCAGAACTTTTTACAGCCTTATCGAACCTTCTAAAACTTCTTACAGCCTTATCAAACCTTCTAGAACTTTCCGGAACCTTCTAAACTTACCGACATACTCCGCCATACCTTCCAAAACTTTGTATAGCTCTATCGAACCTTCTAGAGCTTTCGGAATCTTCTAGACTCACCGCCAATTATTTCGGAAAGCTTCTAGAACTTTCTCCATCCACAATTTTCTAAAGTATTTGGAACCATCAGGTCCTTCTAGACTCACCGACATACTACGCCACACCTTTCAGAACTTTCTACAGCTTTATCGAACCTTCTAGACCCACCGACACACTCCTCCACTCCTTTCAGAACATTGTATAGCTCTATCGAACCTTCTAGAGCTTTCGGAATCTTCTAGACTCACCGCCAATTATTTCGGAAAGCTTCTAGAACTTTCTCCATCCACAATTTTCTAAAGCATTTGGAACCATCAGATCCTTCTTGACTCACTGACATACTACGCCACACCTTTCAGAACTTTCTACAGCTTTATCGAACCTTCTTGAACTTTCCGGAACCTTCTTGACTCGCTGATATACTCCTCCACTTCTTCCAGAACATTCCAGAGTTTTATCGAATTTTCTAGAAGTTTCCGGAATCTTCTAGACTCATCTTGAAATTTCTAGAGTCTTCTTAGAACTTCCAGCCCTTATATCTTCAAAAGCAAGCCCTTTAGGTAAAAATGAATACCCTTATTCCCTATGGGGGATAAAGATCTACCATACCATATAACTCTCTTGATCGTACCGGCACTCGTTTCTGAGTTTTTGCGTTCCGCACGCTTTTTTGGACGTTCTTTTATAATATATATTGATTATTATATTTGTGATAAAATGGAATTTTTTGTAATACACTAGCGCAGATCCGTGAAAAATCACGGAATTGAGAGATTGTAATTGAGGGATTTATGAAGCTGAAAGTACATATTTATTTAAAAAAATGTTTGTCTCAGAATAATTGTCTTTTAAAAGACAACCAGAATTTTTCCATTATAAGGATACGACGTCCTTCAAAAGTTTAAACTAAAGAAATACATAGGTATGTAAAATTATTAATCAAAAAAATTATACTATCCATTTATCGCTTGCCTGAATAATTATCACAATCAGTTAGTCATTGAACCGGAGTTATTACACATTGAGAGAGACACCATGGAATTTATTATTGAGCTATTGATGCGAGTGTCATTTGGACAAACTTACTAACTCTGAGTAAGCGGCCAAAGTGGATTGACCAAGTTACGAACTCTGTTCAGAAAGTACAATAATTTTATCCAACGTACTTATCATTATTGTATTGTATCAAAAATGTTATTTATTATAAGGGTGACCAGAAAACTCAGAATCATGCAACTTCAACATCTCCATTGAAAAGATATTAAAAGATGAACACGAACAAAATTGGTTTAATAGGTTACATTAGGTTCGGTTATTAGCTATTTTTTTTTTTTTTCATAATTTTTAATGACTTTTCAAAGGGCTGTTAAGTTGCATGTTTCTGAGTTGAAACCATTATAAGTACCTATTCGAGTACATCAGAACACCCGCTGACATATTAAAAACATTTCCATTTGGAGAAGTATTTATGAAATTCCTCATGCATAAAGGTTTAGGAATCTGCACGGCACTTCATCTTAATACGAAATGAAAGCTGTCAAAACAAACCCAATATATTCGAGATGTATTCGTACAATTCTCGCAAGTTCTCCGCCTGGATCAATAGGGAAAATTTCCAAAAAGTACATTTGTATATTTTCTGTATATTTTTAACATTAAACCTTGCTCGTACGGATGAGAAATTAACTAAACCCTAGGTAATTAATTACTCATTTAATTTATATTAGAACAACTCTCTCTTTATAACTTTTGAATATTATTCCCATCAGTGTAATATTCGTATATCATTACGAACATAATATTGTTAATTCTGAAATTTGAAATACGATATGGAAGAGGTGGCAGTAGCCGAATTGGTTAAGCCGTTTGTCCCGATAAGACGAATGGTTCTGGGGTCGTGTTCCAGTTGCGACCGTTATCTTTGTACGTTTTTGTGTCTTATGCTGTTTCATATTTTCGTTTAGATTATTAGTGTTATCTTCTTCTTCAATTAATCATTTATTTGTAAGAAACAGCTTGTACAAAAAATACAGGGATAAATAGTTACATTAAGTCAACTGAAGTCAAACAAAAAAAGTCGCTTAAGCTTGGAGGTTTGTGTTTTATTCTGTCTTCAAATTAATTTTAGTTAAGGGGGAGAGGAAGAGGAAAATAGGATAAGGATAGGAGGTGCTCACGATACATTACACACTTTCGTATTCATTTTAGATCCCAGGCGTTACTTCTATTAGATAATTCTGAAGGGTTTCGCTGAAAAGGTCTGTATTGTGAAATTTTGTTTTAATGTAAAGAAATAAAGACAAATAACTTTGTTTACATAACTTTTATTTATACACAATCAACATGTTTCGTGAACGATGTTCACATCATCAGGATCACATGAATTAAATAACTTAAAATTTAAACAAAAATTTTGAATAACTTAAATATTAAACATAGATCACTTATGGGAGGAAAGGGTAGAAGGGAGGGGAAGGGGTAAGAGTGGGGGAAGTTTATTAAAATTAACCCTCCACACAGCATATCAGATGACATAAGCCAAGAGGGAAACTATTTCCCTCGTCAGTGAGACTATGGCATGTATGCTGTGAGGCTGAAGGTAGTAGGAAGGGTAAGGACATGGGGAAGAGGAAGGTATAGAAGTACCTGGCTACTCAGATCTGGTCACCAAACAAGGCTAAAACCATTTAAAGCAACGTTTCAATTATGAATGGTGGTCTTACACCAATGCCGTAAGTATCTTCCATTCTCGAACGTGCCGTAAATATACATTATATTATATTTAAATAATTAATTGTGAAATAACACAAAAAAGCAAATAAAACTTATTTGTGCTACGCCGGGATGTGATCCCGCGACCTTCGGATTGTGAGTCAAGAGCTTTACCCGTCGACCCCGGAGGCCGTCGTATTAACATAACAAGAACGTGCTGAGGAAAATTCAGATTATTCAAATTCCCTACCAGTCCACTGTTCCAGAGTCCGTAGTTGTATCGCGTTGAAACGACAATTTTTTTAATTATATTCAAAATTATTGATTTTAAAGTCCCATTGCATCGCAGTGTATTTACGATTTCAAATAATAATGTGAACATTTTCAACGTGCCTCAAGCAATACATGGTTGACATTAAATATAAATATAAATGTTAATATAAAATTCAATTAGTATTTCAAATATTGTATACATTGTTTGGCAAACATTAAACAGTTTCACGATTCGTTTCAAGTAAATAGTAAGTCGTACCTATTATCTGCTAGTTGATTACTTCAAGTATCCATGAAATCCTTCAGATCCTGAACATATGCACAGTATTAAACCTTTTATTCTTGATTCTTGTAGCTTGTAGGTATCTAAATGTAAACATTCTCAGTATTGAATACGACCTCTAGTCCTCTAGACGTTTGATATGTGAAATTATGCAAACATTTCAACCTTTCTGCAGAATTTTAAAATGCCTGTTTTTGTAACTGTTGAATTCCATTGTCATGAGTGCAATAATAAAAACCAATTTTAAACTTTATTCTATTGTTTATTTTAACTGGCGGTCAGTTAAATGTCATATAACGGTCAGTTAAAATAAACAAGTGGAATGTGAAATGAATAATTGTTTTTCATTATTCTCGTATACCTAAACAAATATTTGAAGAATGAATTCAAAGTGGTGGTAGGATTCGTAAAAACGAAATGTATTTTGTTTATCTTAATATATAAAACAAAGTCGGGTTAGTTACACCTTTATAACTCAAGAACGGCTGGACCGTTTTTATGATCTTTGGTTTGTTGGATTAGCCTCCGCCCCGAATAGCAGAATAGCTATAAAACATCGGTAAATTCACGAAAAAAAAATGAAATAAATTCTTTTCCTCATTCATTTTGTATGGAACGAATTCTCATCTTTTGAAGGAGCTGCAGCAATATTGTGATAAATAATTTTTTTTAACAAAACAAACAAACGACTTCAAAAAATGCACAAACCTTCCTTGGCTGACAACGACTCCAAAAATAACAATCGTACCTACATATTGATGAGTAGAAAAAGTAAGTTGATTATTAAGTTGTAGAAGAACACGAAATTATTTTTTTACTCTCTTGTGCATTTTTTTAAGTAGTTTTTTCGTTTATTTTTGATTTTTAGTGAATCTGAAGTTCACTAACTAATTTGTCTGAATATTGGTAGACCTACTAAACGTGCTACTTATATGAGACAGACATTACTTGACCATAACGACGTTACGGTATGTGACTCAAAGATCCGGATAGCCCATAAAAGATTAAGAAGTATCGTTAATTTGCTCCTAAGAATTGAAGAGTTCCGTTACTTTATCATGGATCCCATAATCAGAACCTAACCAAACTCTCATCAAGCTTCACTTGAAGTACATCCTTTCCAATAAAAAAAGAATCATTGAAATCGGTTGGCGTGATATTGAGTTATTCGTCGCACGTAGGTACTTAATGCAAATTTAAGACTTAAGGTTACTTACTTATAAGATTTGCCATTGTCATTGTCATGGATACCATTGTCAGAACTGGACCAAATTGAAATGGGATCACACGGGAAGCACCAGCTTTCAAGTAAAAAAGAATCATCAATATCGATTTACCAGTTGAAAGTTCTGAGGTAACAAAAAATTCAAAAACGTCAAATGTCAATGCGCTGATTGTTTTTCTTTTATTCATAAGCGTATAATGCTGCCCCTCTTTCTTACACACTAAATGACAAAAGTCGAAAATGAGACAAACGGTGAACGTATGTCTTCACCCATCCAGAGGAAAAATACTAAAATTATAATAAATGTCCTTCACACGTATAAAGATAATTAAACGCAATTCCCGTGAGTAAGTGGAAAAATAAGAAAATTACAAAAAATATAAATCCGTACACAACGCCATCTCGGATACAAAGATAAAAACAAAAGACGGACTGTTGCGCATCGATAATTGCTTCATTGTGTAATTTTTAACTTAATTAAAAACTGATTTTCATCCAGCTAATAAGTTAACACAACAGTTATTGATTCTGAGGCGGTACGAAGTTCACCGGGTCAGCTAGTATTTTATATATTTGATATTCGCCCAAAAAGCATACGAACTAAAAAAATACCTTATATAAGTGAAACGTTGGCTAAGTAATAATCAGAGGAAGAACAATAATTTTAAGTACACTTCGTATATTTTGTTCAATATAGTTGTAAATTTTTTTTAACACTTGGGGCAGGTGGATGAGTTTTTTAAAGGTATGGGGTTGGGTTTCAGTTTTTAAGTTCTCAAGGAGAAGGTTATATATATATTGTAGGAGATTGGTACATGAAATGTCTTCGAGCAGACATGGTTTTTTTTATATATTTTTTTATGGTGATACCTCACAAGAGTCTCAGCTGCTCCCGTCTGGAGCCGGTGAGACTATCGCATACCCAATTGGGGTATGTTGTGAGGCGAGAAGTAGTGGGGAGGGGGAGAAGATAGGGAAGAGGAAGGTGAGGAACCTGGCTATTCAGATCTGGTCACCAAACACGGCTAAAGCCATTTCAAGCAACGTTTCAATTCTGAATGTTGGTCTTACACCAGGGCGATATTAAGAGTATCTTCCATTCTGGAACGTGCCGCAAATATACTATATAAATATTATTTTAAATTAATAAATTGTGAAATAACACAAATTAATCAAATGATATTTATATGCCACGCCGGGATTCATTCCCGCGACCTTCGGAATGCGAGTCAAGAGCCTTACCGCTGGATTACGCCGGTATGTAGTGTAGGTACATTGTAGTGTCGGTTGGTTATCGTTCTGGTGGTGTAATTGTGATGTAATATCTGATGCGTTAGAGTAAATTTTAGATGGATTTGCCGTATGTTTAAGATATTATATTCAGTGAATAGTCGAGCGGAGGAGTATCTTGTCGGTATAATTGTTAGTTTGTTTAAGTTAGTTAATTACATATATTCGTAAAAGGTAGGTAGGTAATATTTCCAATCAATAGCCACATACGGTATCGTAGGATGGGGAGGCTGTGCAGCTTCAATTATAAATCCCATGATTTTAATTCAAAAGCTGCTACTAAGGATTATATTAAAATGTCACCCATCTCACCCATCAGAGCCACTTTAAAAAAAATTCGCAATCCTAGACATTAGACAATTATACGTTAAGACAATTCTCATACACATAAGGAAAAATGATTTAACACTCAAAACTCAACAAAATATTTACACCCGCTATCACACCAAAAATGCAAAATTCCTCCAACAAAAACAGCTTTCGCCCAACGACAGTTCTCTTACATCGCGCCTAAAATGTTCAACTTACTGAGTATTGATATTAAGACATCGAAAACTGATGATCTTTATGCCATTAATATACAGAACTGGTTATTTACTCAGGGAAGGAAATATTATAAAGAATGCCTTACATCTTAAAAACTGTTCTTATTTTTTCATTTTTTTCATATTTCTCGAGTAAAAAATCTTGTCTCTAAATTAATTTTCAACCAAAACTTTATATTACGCTGGTGCTTTTTTTCATATTTTTTGACATTGTTCGTCCATTTCATACGCTGCCTAGGAATATCTGCTTTTGTTTTTTGGGGTCTAAGACTACCATTGTTCATCTGTATAGATGATTTATATATTTATTCTTACTTTTATCCTTAAAATATTATTATTTGTTACTTTTATTTTTATTTGTTATTCTATTTTATTTTTATTTATACAAGATTCACCTAGTTTAACTCCTTTCCTGTATGTGATCATGTATCTAATACTAGTATGAATATTTTCCTTAATATGTATGATATATGTTTGTACTTTCATCTACAATATATGGATGATTATACTGAATATTCTATACTTAATATAACATCTTATGAATCTCGAATACCATAATACGGGCATTTGCCTAGCTTGGTAGTCGAAAAACCATGTAAAACAAACCTGTAATAAACAAAATGAATAAAGAAAATTTAAAAAATATATATATAAATATATAAAGGTTCAGTATAAAAAAGGTTAATATATTTATATAATAAACAATCCAGGCACAAGCGAGTAGTGAGAGTGTGTCTCATTGTTTGTAATTTTTAGTTAAATCACCTTTTGTAACGCGTGGTTCTAAGGATCTAAGGCAGAGTGAGAACCGGAGGTATTAATAATGTTATTTTCTTGAACTTTTGCAGTTCTTGGATTAAGTAGAAGAATATTAAAAAAAAAATTCGAAGTTCACAACTGGCTTAATTTAATCTCTTAAGACCTTTTGTTCCACCCGAAATACTCGTAAAAATATATTTTGCGAAAATAATATGTTGGTAAGGTAGGTAATTTAATAAGGTCTCGTATATTTTATAAGCTATTCCCCCGGGGCAGGAAAATAATATCCATCAAGAAAAGGTTAATTTCAAATAATCCCATTAGTATTCAACGACGATCTTCAGTACTCCATCACAGTATCCCAAAATTAGTTCCGATATTTCGTGAATAAAATAGTACCGCCCTTACAACCTGGCTTGAATGGAAGCATGCGGTAAGAAACAAAAACATCTCCGAACCGTTGCGCCTTGTTTTCCAGATTCGGTAAAAAGGAGAGTAAATAAAACACAATGGCGGTAAGTAACACTTTTCCCCTACTCCGAGGAAAGTTCGGAGAAGTTCTGAAAAGAAACAGGAATATCTGAAAATCCACGGAAACCACTGTGGAGGCTTTTAAATATGTATGTCGTAGACATGTCGTAGTGCATGAATATATTTAAAATAGGTAAGTGAGTTCTATACTTTTGACAACAATTCTAAAAATTCCATACTGTGATGTTCTTCAATCAGCTTTAGTGGGATTATTTGATATAATATTTTTAGAGGCAATAAGGCTCGTAGTTCGTCGAGATTACAAGACTTGTTTATTTATGAAATCATGATTACATTGAATATCTACTTGGCCACAAGCGACAATTCCTGTCGATACCAGATATCATGGGCGTATGTCTCCACTTCGAAAAAAATCATTTTCTTTCAAATCAAAAAGCGCGAAAAAAATCATTTTCTTTTAGATTATGCTGATTTATAGAGAGGCCTGTAATTTTGATTTCTCGCCTATCTACCATAAGCGACCCGTATACAGAAAGAGAGGCAAAGAGAGCTAAAGCCAGCATGCGCACTACTTCATATTATCGACTTGGTCAATGGGTTTATCGTGCATATTTATAATTGAAAATTCATTGAACATGAATTCCAGAGGTGAAAAAATTGTTAAAATATATCTACAATTGATTAAAAATCAGGTAATCTAAAAAAATATCAGCATTCAGCTTAATTTATCAGTAAATCAATTTCGGGTTAAGTGACATTTGAGTTTTTAACAAATATATATTTTTTGTGACAAATGTTATTTTATGTTTTAATTTTTTTCTTTAATGGCTTACAATATTTCGTTTCAGAAAATGATCGAGACTCTTTGGATGATTTTGAAGTTGGGATATCCTTTAGGGATGTTTAAGCTAAGATATCCTATACATTAGGAGCACCTCGTAACATTGTTACTGGCAGATCATATCTTTGGCTATAATTAATAATAATTTAACTAACAAACCATCACGCCACTTCTCCGCAGGGTAGGAGGACGTACCGCCAAACAACTCGGTCTTGGTATACACTCCTTGCCTCATTCCCATTCATACATACTATTTTATTATTCTGACTCTTGACGTGGCCTGATCTGATTCACTTTTCGTGCCAGATCTTCCTATGGCATCGCTGACTACCATTCACATCTGTGTCATATATTTGCCTTATATTTCTTTCTCCGTTCATTCGCTCAACGTGCCAAAACCATCTATCTGAGTGTCCCTTTCTTAATCTTACTCATTACGCTCACATCAGCCGTAATCAAACCACGTATGATCTTACATATCTCTCATGGTAGATCAGAACTACACTACATATATATGTATATTATACACCGATAAATACCTATGTACATATACACCGATTTTATAAAAAAACCTTCATAAATAGGTACTAAAATAATTTTAATACACTATTGAAACTTTCAGAAAGAATAAGATTTAATGCTATTACATAAAATACTGCATTACAAAATTGACTGTCCTGAAGTACTTCAATTTATCAATTTCCATGTTCCCAAAAAATCATGCCGACATTGACACCTACCAAATAACTTCTATGCTACTACTATTTTGTTTTGTAGAATCTTTTAAATTCAATTACATGCGTGAGGATTCTTAGTTTCTGTTTACATTTTTATCTATGTATTTTTTTGTGTTTTTGTTGCAACCTTTTATGTCATTATCTTTATATTTTTCTTTATTGTTTAAATTTTTAAGTGTTTACTTTGATACAAATAGTTTGTAAAATTTTATAAGTAAAGCCCACTAGGGCGTGTAATAAATAAATAAATAATAACCACACGATTTTATTTTGCAGACTTTTATTTACCATGTACATTTTTTACTTATTTTTTATTATTTTCTACCGGTTTCAACACATCTGTGGAGTGTCATTTACTAGCGTTCTTAAAACCAACTGAAAAATTCTATACCTATGCAAATACAGAAATGACTAGATTTTATTGGGTGAGTGAAGTAGGAGTGGTGATTTTTTTAGGGGTGGGGGGGGGGGGTATTCATTTAAAACATTCAAATATAAATACAAATTTTAAATTGTGCGCTTTTGTTTGGACACCTTAGATTAAACAAAAACAAATCTCTCAAAAGTTAATTTAGAAAACGAAATAATAGCACCCTATAAAATTCAGTGGGTGTCAAAATCGAGTTGTTTGGCGATCCGTCTTCTCTGCCTACCCCTGCAGGGAAACGGCGTGATGGTTGGTTAGTTATAATTCACCTTTGTTGACCATATTTCCTTGTTATTTCTACTCCTCCCGCGTTCCTCCCTCTCACTCTTCCGAAACGCGAGTTGCACTACCACTAGATAATAATATACAATCATTTATGTAAGTACATGAACACTTTAAGATAGTTTTAAGAACGCTGGTGAATGCCATGGATGAGGCGAAACCGGTAACAAATATATTTTTTTAAACTCTTTAAATAAAATGTGTGAAAACTGTTACATAGTTAATTCCAAAGAAATACTTCTTACAAATTTTTGTTTTGAACACATTATCGTATCAAAAAGGGAGTACCTTCATTGTGCTGTAACTGCTGTGAGAATCAAACTCTGTCTGTCCAACGCTAGTCAAGTATTCAGCCCTTGTTAAGCCCAACATGTATTGATCTTCTAGTCCGCCGAAGGATAATTCAACGATTTAGTCGAGTGTGTGCCAAGACCAAGTCATTTAGCGGTTCATCCTCTCTGCATACCCCTGCGGAAGAGGACTGTACTGTTATTGGAATTGTGAATTTTAGTGAAGTGTCTCGAGCGTCACGGGTACTTTGAACGTTAGTTTTACCAAAGTTCACTTTGAAATCAAATACCTTCAGCAATACGCCTCTGTACTGAATTTGGCAGCTCTCTAAGAACCCAACAAAACTATAAACATGAAGGTAATTCTTTTGCCAATGTTTTAATCGCATCAATTCCAGTATGGGCCAGAAGCGCCCACACTTCCATGGTCGACGTTCAGCTTAATGCAACAATGCGAACCATCAGCGGAACCTTAAAATCGACTCCTCTTCCTTGGCTCCCCGTACTTGCAAATATAACCCCGCCAAATATCAGGCGAGAGATTGCAATACTGAGGGAATACAAGAAGGCGCTGCAAAAAAGCGAAATACCCTTGCACGATGATGTCGTTTCTCACCCGGCATGCCGCTTAAAGTCTCGAAAACCCTTCTGGACGGAAGGAGAAAGACTCCTTCGAACACCTCTCACCCCAGAAGATAGGTGGAGACTTGAGTGGCAATCAGCCAACGTCAAAAACGCCCATCTCGTGCAAGACCCCACTGAGAGACAGCCTGGGTTCTCATTGCCTCGCAAACTCTGGACTGCCATCAATAGGATAAGGTGCTCCCATAGCCGTTGTGCTCACATGATGCATAGATGGGGCCTTAAAGAGTCGACGACGTATGAATGCGGTGCGGTGCAGACCACCGAACATGTGGTCAACGAATGCCCGCTCCATTCATTTTCCGGCGGGATTGATGAGGCCCACAAGGCATCGACTGAGGTCCTAGACTGGCTTGCAGACCTAGATGTCCCCCTCTGACCCCCTACCATACGAAAGAAGAAGAATCGCATCAATATAGGCCAACATTCAATCACCTGATTACCGATGTAAATTATTTGCTTACGCGCACAATTGTATCACCACAAAATATTTTTATTATATTTAATGAACAAAACCCTTGGAATAGTTTGCATGCTATTTTGGTAAAACGTTGATGAATTCAATCTGATATCATTATGGTTTATTTTATGAAAGTGTGATTCTTCAACCAAATTGTTCACCGTGTTTGTGGTGCCGTAAAAATATTATTCATTATCGTTTTTCATACCATTACAAAAACTCAAGTCCGTGCCTTATGTAAACTACGTTAATAAATACAGCCCACACAATATTTATTACATATCATGGTGAACTTTGATGAAAAGGTAGTTTTTTTTTAAATTTTCTGTTTTTCTTATACGTATTTAATAATATTTTTTAATTCAAATACATGAAAACAGTTTAAGACGACACTATACCCTAAAATATATTCAGAATCTTAACGACGTAAGTAAAGAAGCCGTGTATACAAATTGCGACTCGCGACCCGTGTATTGGACGGATCCTTCGATTGGTCGAAGGACGGATCTAATTTGCCCTTTCAGAGAAAAGAAGAAAAATGATGTGGGAATCTTAACGACGTAAGTGAAGAAAGCGTGTAAACAAATATGCACCCGCTGTACGGCGTATTGGACGGACGTACGGTCGAATTCACCCTAGCAGTCCTGGAGATTCAACCTTTCCGTCGGGTCCATTTTAATTAATTCTGAAGGACGTGTTACTAATATTAAAGACGTTCCTAAATGAATACCTCCCGAGGTTATTAATTCATCGCCTAGAAAAATAAAATCTGGTGCTCACCGCTAACTTTAGCTGTACAATGTTTACATTACATTTTTTTAAAGGCGCTGTACGTTAAAAAAAATGATGGCAACCTACTGTTTTTATAAATCTTAAATATAAATAACTCGCATCCCTTGTGAGGCATGGAAATAAAAATGATAATTCAATTACGAATTCGCCGAAATAAATTAAAATGTGAGCCTCGGGCAAACCCTCGATAAACGTGGTTATGTCTCACCTGAATTATAAAACAATTCTGTTGTGTTATTATTATTACGTGCGACAGTTATTTCGCCTTCTAAAACTTTACGAAACTGATGTTTTTTTTAATAAACAGCAGTTTGATAATGCTTTTAGAAGGCGAAACAGCTATCACGCGTAATAATAATATTTACATAACAGAACTTCTTATAAGTAAACTGTTTTTATAAATTGAATAACACAATTATTATTTTGTTTTTACATTAATTCAACACAGGAGACCCCGAGGAAAATGATGTCATCTTTGAAGATGCTGTGTGGGGGATCTTTTTGGGGAGAAGAAAGAGTGAACCCTGGTCTTGAAGACACCTATCTTGTAGGAGGGAGAAAACGAGGACGGCAAATCGTCATAGAAATGACCCGTACTCAAACATCAACCGTGTACTTGTATATTGGTATATAATTTTATTTTTAAATTAAAACGGAGTTCTGCTTATTGACAATAAATAAAATGTGGTTAGAGCCAAGACTTTCTTTGGCCATGATATTTAATAATAATAGAAATCCGTTTTCGCAGAATGCACTAGCCGCTAGAAAATAGAAAGAACTTTTAAGCTGTATGAATAATTTAATTGAAGAAACAGAGATTCCAAGTTCGAATAGCGTCCTAAGAGCATGAATCTCAGTTCTGTGGTAGCGACATATTACGTTTTGGCAGGCGGGTGTAAGTACCGCCACCCCAGGAATCATTTATTGGATTACTAACATCTTTGTCATAAGTTATACCAAGTGGTAGCTACTTCTGGTGACTTAGGAGGGGTGCCCGGGTGGGGATCTTAGCGGCGTCTGCCCGCAAACTGCGTTGCAGGTCTGATTTAAAGAGACTGGTTGAGGGAGACCTTTTGACTTGACCTCTCCAGCAAGACTCTCTCGGAATATTGCCTTGCACCACAGTGGGAGGCATGGATTCATACGTCCATCACTCCTGATCTTACCTTTTTCCTTCCCAGAATTTCCTCTATAACCTTTCCTAAAAATAGCCTCTACACAGAAGACCTCTACAATGCCCAAAGAAGACTTATTCCCTGAGGGGAAGCATTTTCCTTAAGGCCTCTATTGTGGAATTAAAGTTAAAAAAATGTGCTCTGTTTATGTTTATATTGTTTTTTTTTCAATGGATGAAAATAGTGTAGTTTCTAATTATGGTGGTTGTAAGTAAATTAATATTATAAGTAGGAATTGTAGTGGAGTTGAAGCTGTCTTTTCAAGGCTTTTTCCATTTAAAAGTCGGTACTTGGACAAAATTTCTTCTCCTTAATTTTATTTTTTCGTTCGAGGTACTGTAATTAATTAACCAGCTAACTAACCATCAAACCGTTTGCTGCAGGGGTACGCAAAGATGATGAACCGTCGAACGGCTTTGTCTTGGCACACACTCCAGGCACTAACTTTTAACTTTTGACAATTTTTAAATATTTATTATAATAATAATAGCGTTTATTCAGACTGTAAATTACAATGCATTATTTATAATAAACTTTTTACATTTATAACACTTATCACACATCGACTCCATGTCTGTGTGTCACTAGTTGACAAAGGTTTCCTCCAACTGTTGCAATTTCTCTCTATAATTAGCTACTCTTGTCCATGTACCACCTGCTACAGCTTTGATGTCATCCACCCACCGTCTAAAGTTCTACTTCGTTTTCTCTTCTTGTCACTTGTGAACCAATTCATGACTAATTTTTATCATTTTTCCCTTACTCTGATTATGACCTGACCACTTCCACTTTAGCTTTTTTAATTATTTTTATAACATCTTTTGATCTTGTTTGTTTCTTAATGGTTGCAATGTTTATTCTGTCGGACAGTCTTTTCCCTATCGTACTTCTTTCCATGGAGTTTTGACATGTTTCGAGCTTCTTATTGTGAATTTTTGTGAGTGCCCAAGTTTGGCAACCATACGTAAGTCGGTACAGGAAGTATGCATATGCAGGTATCAAAAAGTTATCGTTTGATAGTTATCCTGGTTTCATTGTATTTCATTATTTCTTTCAAACCCCAAAATTGTTACTCCAGGCTCTAACTTTTATCTATTAACCATTTTAAAAACTTTATGTCACAACAAATGAATCAGGATCATTGAATCATTCTTCGGCGGACTAGATGATCAATACATCGAAGGTCAGAATGCTTGACTAGCGTTGGACAGACCGAGTTTGATTCTCACCGCAGTTACAGCACAATGTTGGTACCTACTCCCTTTTTGATACGATGATGTGTTCATAACAAAAAATTCAGAAGAATTTAAAAGATACATTTCTTTGGAATTAACTACGCAACAATACACTTTTTATTTAAAGAGTTTTTTAAAATTATTTAAAGAGTTTTTAATTATTTAAAAATATTTACTACCGGTTTCGACTCATCCATTTCATTCACCGGCAATCTTAAAACTATCTTAAAGTGTTCTTGTGCATAAACGATTGTATATTATTAGGTGGTGGTAGTGTAATTCGCGTTTTGTAGGAGGGAGAGGGAGAAATGAGGGAGGAGTCAAAATAACAAGAAAATATGGTCAACAAAGATGAATTATAGGGTGCTATTATTTCGTTTTCCAAATTAATTTTGGTTTCTTTAGGTGTCTAAACAAAAGCGCAAAATTAAAAATTTGTATTTTTATTTGAATGTTTTAAACTAAGTACCCCCGCCCCCTCCCTGCCGCCCAAAAAATACCACTTCTACTACCCTCACCTAATAAAATCTAGTCATTTCTGTGTTTACATGTATAATTTTAACGAATGTGTCTAAACTAGTAGGAAATAAATAAAATTAAGTAAAAAATGTACATGGTAAACAAAAGTCAACAAAATAAGATATTCGAAAGAAGTACCTACGTATCTACCTTTTGGATGAAGATTTGCAGGATTCTTTCAGTTTGGCGACGCGCCGCATTCAGAAACTGAAAAATCTTTATGCAAAAAGTTGAAACATCATACACCAACATCAATAATGTTCCTATTTTTGAGACTGACAATTCATGGTGGAATTCCATTATAATATATTATAATCAAACGAATATGAAACTTTATTCCACATGATATGTGATATATTATAATTAAATTAAACTAATATAAAACTTTTTCCACTTAATTTTATTTGACCGTAACCGTTTTCAGCTCGTTAGAGCCATCGTCAGACTGGTCGAAGATGGCTCTAACGAGCTGAAACCGTCATCGTCAGACTGGTCGAAGCTGGCTTTAACGAGCTAAAACCGGTAACGGTCAAATAAAGTTAAGTGGAAAAAGTTTTATTTTATTATAATATATCAATAATGTGGTATTTGTCAATCGTAACACTCTAGCTCACTGATAAGTGATAAGTCACGGACCACCACTACGTACAATAACCCACTATTACTCGTAGGGTTAGTGAAGCTTGTTTTTATAAGATTGCATTAAAAAAAATCCATGATAGGGACCACTACACAATTTCAACATAGCTTAGATTTAAATTCGAGCCTCCAAATTATTTTAAAACTTATAAAGAAGATTAAAAGAGAAGATGTGTTGTATTACGAAAAGCAATAAAGTGGGTTTTTATCGTGAATGACACTCTAATCCTGAATGTTTTTCTTTACATTGGTTTCTCGTGCAATTTTACTACAAACCTTGTAGATTTTTTCTCGGTTCCCTCAGGACGCGGACGGCCGCGGCGTATCGCCACGGAGAGGAGAGTGGGACATGTTGACACCCCGGGCACAGCATGCGATAAGTGAAAATTGTGATACGCCACCAGAATACCAAACTAGCGCATGTTTGTATGATGGTGGGGGGCGAGGACTTTCGTCTTCTGTCTTATTATGACTTGTTCTATTGTACTCTTTCACTTGTTTATTTCGTGGTGAAATTACCCATTATTCCATTATGCTATGCGTTCATCATCAACATGAATAATGTAGTTAACATAAGTTGATCCAGGTGATTTAGAAATCTGAAGCTTTTTGCACCTTGATTTACAGTGGAAGCTACACTCAGTGTTGCCCTAGTGAGATAATCCAAATAGCCAGGATTTTCTCAATTTTCATGTTGTTATTCCCATTTTCATACCTAGTTCTACGTACCTACATATGTTGAAGTCTAGTAGGAAATTAAAGTGAAATAAAAAGGAAATTAATTAAGTTGAAATGCTTTTTTGTTATCTTTATAACAGACACCAAAGCAAGTCGTTTGAAATTTGATATAGGTACTTATAAACCCGGCAATAAAATCATAAATGTTTCTGAAAATGTATGGAATGTAGGAATAGTTTGATTTATTAAGCTTAGAAATACAAACGTCGAAGGAAGGACTTCGGATCCAATATGATAACGCCGGCAGAATTATATTTGGATACAGAAAGTGGAGAAGTACTTAGTCTGCTTAAAGCCCGAGCTCACTCAGACCACGTCCTATAAAATTGATTATTAATTGTTGTTTTTTTGCATATTTTTATTTTATTCTACTCTCCTAGGTACTTTAGTTAAAATTTAATGTACGAGGGTCGGTCAAAAACTAATGCCTCCTATTTTTTTCTACTTAAAAATTACTATCTACTTAAAAAACAGTCTCTCGTATCTAGAATGAACGAAGTATGTATGAAGAATGAGTTAATGATGAATGTAAGTAAGTCTAAAGTCATGGTGTTTGAAAGAGAGAGTACGAAAACAGTATGCAACATAGTTGTCAATGATGAATACTTGGAGCAGGTGGATGAGTTTGTGTATCTGGGTAGTATGTTTACGAGAGATGGGAAGGCTGAAAGAGATATTGAAAGAAGGGTGAATGCCGGAAACTCCATTAATGGTGGACTGAATGCCGTTGGCGCTAATAAAAAACTGTCAAAAAAAGCGAAGCTAGCAGTCCACAATGGAGTCCTGGTACCTACCCTGATGTATGGCAGTGAGGCATGGAACTGGCAGAGGAAGGATTAAAGTAAACTGAATGCTGTTGAAATGAGATCCCTGAGACGTATGTGTGGTAAAACAATGTATGATCGTGTGAGAAATGTGGATATCCGCAAAGAATGTAAGGCTGGTGTAAGCATAATGAGTAAGATTAAGAAAGGGACCCTCAGATGGTTTGGGCATGTAGAGCGAATGAACGAAAGAAGTAGTGTAAGAAGAATGTGAATGGTAGAAGTCGGGGACGCCCGAGGAAGACATGGCACGATCAAGTGAATCAGATACTTGAGTCGGGTCATGTCAAAAGTCAGAATAATAGAAGAGAATGTATGAGACGATGTATGAATGTGAATGAAGCAAAGAGTGTGTGCCAAGACCGAGTTGTTTGGCGTTCCGTCCTCTCTGCCTACCCCTGCGGGGAAACGGCGTGATAGTTAGTTAGTTAGTTTTAAAAATTTAGTTAAATGAATTAGCGCTATTCCTCAATCCTTCTTTTACAATCTACTGCAGCAGTAATTTTCTGCGTCAACATGTAGCAGCACTGCAGTCACTTGCAAAATGGCCGACATCGGTGTTCGTATTAGACATCGTTCTGGTATTGAATTATTGGAAGCAGAAGGTGAAACGCACGTTCGCATTCATGAAAGACGGAACAATGTATATGGTGATGCAACTGTACAAAAATTGTGACCTGAGACCAAACGTGGGTTGATTTTCTTGAACCCATTAATCAAAGAGGCAGTCGATGAAATGGCATCACAAAAACTCACCGAGGACGAAAAAATTCAAAACTGTGCTATCGGCAAGGAAATTTATTGATTATGGTTGATTTTTTGGAGAAACCCGTCACAACGGTCAAAGTTTAAAGCACGTCTTTCGCCCAACAAAAGCGATGGTGGATTTTTTTTATTTTGCATGACAATGCAAGACTTCACACTATTTGTTACACCACTGAAGAGATTTTAAAAATTGCATGGATGTTCTTACCTCTTCCTGCATACAGCCTGACCTCGTGCCATAAGATTTTCATCTGTTCGGGCTGCTAAAAGAAGCTCATCATGGGATTCACTTTAAAGATAGACCGTGAAAACTTCCGCGTGTCAATGGCTTAGGAAGCAGGACCATGCTTTTTACCACTCTGGGATGCATGCCTTTGTTAAAAGATGGACCAATACTGTGAAAATCGACGGAGATTACATTGAAAAGTGACAAATTAATCGTCAACAGTGTGGTTTTCAACCTATATAATTGCATTTTTATTTAATGACAATTAAAAGGAAAAAAATGGCAGGCATTAGTTGAGCCCTTGTCCGGAATAATGTTGTATCCAACAAAACTATCAAAGTTGAGTTATTGATGGAATAATGTTGGGCATACATCTTTTAAGATAGCAATTATGATAATGAAATAATTTTTAGGCCTGTGGCAGCCTTTTAAAGTTTGTTTTGTGGAAGAATGTTGTATAACGTCATTCATCCGAATCACGGCGCATGGTTTAATTTACGGCAATAAATGGAGAAAACGAACGTCTTATGGCTTCAACTAGAAAGTTTTCAAAACCAAGAGGATGAAGAATGCAGGAAAGTAGAATTTGTCCAGAAAAAATATTATTTAGCCTGCTTTTTAGGCGTTGAAACAGTTTGTGAAATAATGTTGTATGTTGATGATTTTGTGAGATAATGTTGTACATGACAATATCTTGAACGTTAATGGTTTCATTTAATCATACCATATTTTTTGCTCTTTAAGCTCAAAACCATGCATGACACGTCCACGTGTACATTTATGTTAGAAGAGCATGTTGCTTTCTGTAAGGTGCCAAGAGTAAAAAAACACCGTTTTGTGGAATTACTTTGTATGTGAAAGTGTTCATATACATTATTCCAAAAATTCAGTGAAAATTCTACTAATAAACTCTAATTAAATAGATTTTCTGGACAACTTTTCAATTATAACTCTTAAGAATTGTATGTTTTGTGTATTTTAAATTTAAAATGTTATGAAACATAACTGGTTTCGTTTTTTAATTTTTCTCGGAACTTGAATATTGTAGGATACAACATTATTCCGGGCAAGGGCTCAGTTATTTATTAATATTTACATATCGTCGCCTTAGTTCTTAATTGCCGAAACGACCATTAGAAAATTTTACAAGATGAGAAGGTTTTCTTTCGTTATTTCAATGAAATATTATTATAGGTGTTTAAGATAAAACTATTTCCGTAAAGGTAAAGGACTCATGAGTTTTAATAATTCTTAGTTAAGTGATTAACTATTATTTTTTATACTTTATTTTTTTAATTTTAAGTGGAGATTGAAAAAAAAGTGGTCCTTTGGACAATTAAAAACTAAGACGACGATATCACCCCATAAACATGTATTATGTATGTATGGGACGTTTGGGATTGCTCTATCCTCCCCATATCCTTGTAAGGAAGATAGTGCTATTCACTATCTAAATCTAAACCAATCTAGTGCAATCCTCTCTCCTAAAGCGCCCTTGAGGTGGTTTTCTTACGAAAATGCCGTTAATTGAATCAAATTATTATTAGTATCGAACAGTATTATTATTATAAAGAAAATAAAAAATTAATGGTGTTTTTAACCCAATAAATGATTTTGCTTTTGTATTTCTACCTTTTCACCCTCATCATACGAGTATTATGTATAAACAAAAAAGATTTACATCGAATCTGGATGTTATACTAGAGTACTGAAACTAAAACAATAATAATACTGCCAATTCGAACTTACCCGAAGAAACATTGACAGGTACAAGCGTTAAACGTCTCACTATTATGAAGAGACGTGATCCTCTTTATAAATCAAAAAATATTAGATGTTTGTATTGTCATAACTCATAACTTTAGATTTTATTATTCTCATGTTTGATGCATCAATAGCTCTATAGAGTCGATGATATTATGTGTCTCTTCTGGGTATTTGTATCTGTCACTCAATGTTAATTTACTATTTTATAGTCATTCTCTTATCAAGGAACGAATAATTATAGTAAAACTTGTACATCCATAACTCCACTGCGATGAGTAAACACTTACCACACTAAGAATGGACTAATGGACTTTGAAGTCTTTGTATTTTAAAGAGCCAATCATGATAGCTTTTTGTTTGACAAGCCCCCAAACGGCTCGGAGGGCCTTGAAGCAAAGAATGGACGGTTACCTCGAGAGTGTTTTCTCTTGGGGTAAAAATAATCTCGTTGAATTTAATGTTTCAAAGACCCAATCTTGTCTGATTACGTCTAAAAGGGATCGAAATGAATATCTAGTATCCTTCAACGGAAGCAATCTTCCGAACAGGCCCTCCATTGATATGCTTGGTGTAACCCTAAGTGACCAGCTCAGGTATGGGGGCTCCATCGAAGCCAGAGTAAAATTAGCCTCCCAAAAACTGGGCGTACTGTACAGGGCCCGCAGATACTTTAATAGTACACAACTGCTAACTCTGTACAAATCACCAGTGCGCCTCACGGTTGAATTTGGCAGCCACCTCTGGTCTGGAGCTCCAAAATACCTGAAAAATACCCCGTTTAATAGATTCTCCCATCTTAACAGACGGATTGCAATCTTTAGAGCACAGGCGTCGGGTGGGAATGCTATCCTTGTTCTATCACACAGCATCCCATGTATATATATATATGTATATATATATATATCTGATTTCATCTAAAAGGGATGAAAATAAAAATCTAAAAGAGTAGATACACAATTGCTGACCCTGTACAAACCGCGTAGTGTATCCCACGGTTGAATTTAGTAATTCACTTCGAGCCCCAAAACACCTGAAAAAACCCACGAATTCGTGCAGAAACGGGCGGTCCGTTGGATAAGTCTCCTATCTTAACAAACGGGGTGCAATATACAGGGTGTCCGGGGGTAAAGTGCATTAACTTCGGGAGGTGATTCTACATGATAGTTCAAGTAAAAAAGAAAAATAACTTTTTTCGAAATTCCAACTTTTAGGGGCAGTTTTGAGGTAAAAAGATATAATTAGTCCGACGTTTGCGGTTGATTTTTTTTTTTTACGCTGTTACGATATGGGCCAATCACAATCAAGTCAGGCGCCCGGCAGGCTCTCAGCAAGTAAGATCGTACCTCACACTAAGGATTTTTAGTAGGTAAGTCTTTTGGTACGGGAAAAAAAAGTTGGAATTTCGGAAAAAGTTGTTAATCTTTTTTACTCCTACCATCATGTAGAATCATCTCCCGAAGTTAATGCACTTTACCCCCGGACACCCTGTATAGTTCTATTAGTATTCCAATGGAAGATGCTCCGAGGAACTGGCGTCACTCATTGCACAGTCGGGAAACAAACCAAACGCGCGCCCAACATTTGCACAACAGCACGATTTGCCGGTCTCTGTATTTCCTCCCTCGAACAGCACGGGAACAGCTTCCTGTTCGGAAGCAATTAAAAAAAAAGTTTGTACATAAAGATGTATCAATTTACCAACATATTTATTTGAGCTATTCAATTTGAAAGTTTGAACATTCATTTAGATCCCTTAAGAGGGTATAACCAGAGAAAACCAGAAATATGTCATTTTTAAATCAGATTTTAGACGTATTGACTCTTTTCCACAAATAATTATAAATTGACTTCAAAAGATTGTTCTTTTATCTTGTAAACGTATGTTCTAAATTTTGAGCGTAATAAAGTTATACCATAGTTTGTTGGCAGATTTGTTAAATGTTCAAAAAAGATTTTGTATTATATAACACCCATTTCAAATCAAATAATCAATCATGCATTAAAATAAATCAATACATTATCTGGGAAACGCATATTTCAGAATTTAAATTTGAATTTAATTAAGATCATTAAAAAATATATACGTACATGTGTTTCTTGACGAAAATTGGTCCGTTTGTGTATTTATTTGCGCACTTATAAACTAATATATTTGAGATTTTTTTTAAATTTTTGTTTTGCATAGACATTCTTGAAAAATGATAAATACTTATAATAAAAAAATAATTACAAAAAGTACATAATTTTAATAGTTTTATCATCACGCCTTTCAGTATTTTTGGATGTAGGTATAAATTAAAGCAAATTTGGAATGAAATAAAATCGATATTGAGTTATAATTTTAAAAAGCTGTTACGGAGAATAATTAATTTTTCTCATTGGAACCGCCCTGTACGATCGTAAGAACAGCTTTCAACGAAATGTGGTTTTTCGGCCGCCGGCTGGTTAAACGCCCTTAATAGATATTTACTATAACAGTCTAGCAGATTTTAGTCAAGGAAAATTCATCTAGAAGACTTCGAATTGTTTATTTTAAGCCAAGTTTGTTCAGTTTCTTTCATTATTTCTTTCTGAAGTGTTATATTTGTTGTTTTCAATTAATTGAAGTAGTTGCGCTTCCATCTCAGAAAAGTTAACTACGTTAAGTAAATATTTGGGAGCAATAAACCCAACTGGAATATTCTGATCATTATCGTCAAAGCTCGCCATCGTACTTTGAAACAACTTTCCAACTTATGAACCATAAAAACCATGATGGATTGTAGCAAAGAGAAAAATGTGAAAAAGCTTTTCGGATTTGTAAGATCGCTCGCCTGCAGTTTTGCACGTTACAAGTCCAGACATTTTAAATTCAAAGCTTTCAGCCGAATCGAAAGCTTCGGAATACGTCAAGGTTTTATAGCTCACAAATTCAACCGAACGCACAATAAATTCATTTTCTGATCTAAAATGTTGTGCAAAAATAACCATGAATATTTTATAGATGCAATAAAAATTCCGGCTTTATCGTTGAATTTCATTAAAATACAAAAACATGGATGGAAAGTAGTATTGTGAAACCGGTCTAGAACGAAGTAAACAAGAGAAACAAATTATATTAATTTTTAAATCTTTTGGTTAACGAACGAAAAATGTTATCAGGTTTCGAATAACCTGGCAATTTGAATTTGAATAACTCTTAGTGCTCTACCATCTTTATAAGCGGAATACATTGCTTGGGAAAAATGAAAGACTTGTTTAGCAGAGGATTGAACCCGCGAACTATAACTGAGATTTAACCCAAAGCTCCGGACCACTCGGCCACTGAGATTGCTTGTATAGAGGGAAATAAAGTGATTTTTTTACCCCAAGCGAGCTTTGTAATGACTAATAACCGAATCGATAGTCCAGTTGATTAGCAGACATCTCCAAAAATTAGGTCTTGAGATAATGCTGAAAGCAATATTTGAATGCTCAACAAAAATCAAATATTATTGACACGTACTTATGTTTTTAATATATTAACATGTTAGAAATTGGAAAAATTATACTAGAAAGTTTAAAATGAGAATAATTTATTTTTTAATGGAAACTAGAAAATAGAAAAGAAAAGAGAAAAGTTTTGCACAAGAATAACAGATCATACTAAAAACATAATTCTTGTTTATATTTTATATGTGTGCATGCATACATACATGTGAAAATACATGAACACATACACCCTCACATACATATATGTATATCCATACGCGTGCACAAGCTCGCCTATATACGACACACATACACAGATACACACATACACAGATAAACACATACACACATTTATGTATACATACAAATTAACACATATATAAATATATAGACAATAATTGTTCTATCTGAGAACAAGAAACAGGCCTATGGCACTGTCACATTCACTCATCAAAAAGTCCCTAATCGCCTTCCTGAAAGTGTGATATTGGTCTATTTTCTTTATTTCAATTGGTAAATTATTAAAGAATATTTTTGAATGTAGTTATTACTTTGTGGTTATCCATTATATAAAAATGAAACAATACAGGGATAAATATTCTTCATATTAATCATAAAGGAAAACGTTTAGATAACTTAGAAGCTTTGGAAATTAAAAAAAATCCCTTAAAAATAATGAATCTATTATCAACAAACAAAAAATATTGTCATATAGCCCAATCATGGATTTGTTCCCCTACCCACCCACTCTACACTAATACCTACCCACCCAATCTACATTATTAAGTAACAACGGCTCCACCCCTACCATAATAAAACATTGTTCGAAACTGTCAAATTAGTATAAGCTTTCCCTGACGAAGGAACGTTTGTTCCGAAACCGGTCGGATTTGTACATTATATAAGTGGTTTATACGAAGTTATATTGTTACATTTTTTTTATTTTTTTTATTAAAGAATAGTTAGGTACTTCACCACCTTCCTGCTCCCCATTACTCCCACTACTTTCAGCATCACAAATATAGCTCCATTGAGGATGCCATAGTCCCACCAATGGCTCCAGACGGTTGGGAAAATTTTGAATTTTTTTACGTCGTTCACGCAAAAAAAATGATTTCGAAAAAGTTGTTTTTCAAATTCAACAATATTGTCATATCACCAAATATTTGTTAACCTATTATGTATGATGAAAATCGTTTCTCCGTACATCAACGTAAAATGATTTTTTTATGAAGCCTTACATATTTCCTTCTTCAGAACAATATTGTTCCGATGACTACCCACGTCTGAGTTACTTCCACCCACTGCACACTGCTCCAGGGCCCGGAAGGCGGCGAGAAGAATTTTCATTTCCTGTTGCTGGCTGCCGCAAGTGACTGGAAAATACGGAAGCGTTGAACTGTAGCTTACTTGACTGACCCTCAATATGATTTTCTTTCTTGAAAAGGGAAAAAATTATAAATATTTTAGGATCTATAGAAACGTTAAAATTCCGACCAGAGAACGATTTCTCTTTCCCTTGGATTTTAAACTGCCTCCACATAATATCCTACTAATATTATAAAGGCGAAAGTTTGGATGTACGGATGAATGTCCTAATAATATTATAAAGGCGAAAGTTTGTATCGATGTATGTCCTACTAATATTATAGTAGCGAAAATTTGTATGGATGTATGTATGGATGTATGAATGGATGTATGTCCTATTAATATTATAAAGGCAAAGTTTGTATGGATGTATGTCCTACTAATATTATAAAGGCGAACGTTTGTATGGATATATGTATGGATGAATGTCCTACTAATATTTTAAAGGCGAAAATTTGTACGGATGTACGTCCTACTAGTATTATAAACGCGAAAGTTTGTATGGATGTATGTCCTATAAATATTATATAGGCGAAAGTTTGTATCGATGTATGTATAGATGTGTGTCCCATTAATATTACAAAGGCGAAAGTTTGTATGGATGTATGTCCTATTAATATTATAAAGACGAAAGTTTTTATCTATGTTTGTATGGATGGATGTCCTATTAATATTATAAAGGCAAAAGTTTGTAAGGATGTATGTCCTATTAATATTATAAAAGCGAAAGTTTTTATCTATGTTTGTATGGATGGATGTCCTATTAATATTATAAAGGCAAAAATTTGTATGGATGTATGTCCTACTAATATTATAAAGGCGAAAGTTTGTATGGATGTTTGTCCTACTAATATTATAAAGGCGAAAGTTTGTATGGATGGATGTATGGACGTATGTATGTTTGTTACTCTTTCACGCAAAAAATAGTGCATGGACTTAAAAATTTCTTTCACTAATAGAAAGCTGCGAGTAATATGGGCTGTTTATATTGGTAAGCTCTGGCGTTATGAAATTATTTATCATACGTTTTCTGTCCAAAAAATCGAGTTAAAAAATGGAGTTATTGCAAACGTCAGAAGAAAAGCAAAACCAACGGTTGCCGTAGAAACGATGTTGGCGTCGTAGTTAATATCTATCTATAAAAATGAATCGCCGAATTGTGTGTGGGCGCGTAACTTCCGAACGATTGCACCAAATTGGATAATTCTTTTTTTGTATAAAACTACTGGTGAGCTCTGGCATTATGAAATTTGTATAAAACATTGCACTTGGTGGCATGCGAGCAGTTTGAAAATTGAATGTACAGGAAATTAATGTATGGAATGCGGGAGGGGGAAGGGGTAGAGTGGAGAACTCCTACAGACTATGTTTTTGAAACACCGAATTCTATGTCACTGAAACCATTATAAACAAAAGATATTCTAGTTTACGCATTCAAAAATCTGAATAACTTTACACAGAAAAACTCAGTCCGATTCACAAGATCCACATTACAACATACAACTACAACACTACAACTAAAACGACTTTTGGACAAAGAAATATGCAATATTTCTCTATAAAATTATTTCATATACTCCCTCTTGCAATAAAAACCATAAAAAATAACCGATTTAAAAAAAAAGCATTGAGATTTGTATTATGAACATGGGAAAGAAGAGTATAGATACAATTTTGTAAGTAAGGTTTATGCTTGTATTGTGTTTTCTTACAGATATTACATTATAATTTTTCTCTCATGGTATTTTAACGTATATTTATTTATTTTATAATTTATTAATATTTCGACACCCTGATGGGCTTTTACATATAAGTTTATAAAACAGAGACAAAGTTTTAAATAAAAAAGATGATCTTGAAAAAGTAAACATCACACGAATGGAAGGTATAAAAATACATTTTAGTAAAAATAATGCATTACAATACAAGAGAAAGTTTTTAAAGTTGCAGATGGCATAAAACAGTATATATTGTGTATTTCCAAAATTTACATAAAAACAATTCTTGACAACTCAAATCAAATGTCACAGTAAATTAAAAAGAAAACGGCAACAGGTTTTTATATTGTAGTTAAATATAAAAATACACTAATATATTCAATGTGCTATGTGATTCTCCCTAAATATCAAGATATACTACATAAAAATATCATTCAAGTGTTTCTTAAATAATGGTTACTTTGTATTAAATATATCAATACTTGAAGTGAATTTGTTTGCAAGTGTATGAAGTCGTGGAATAGGTGCATGTACGAGGTAGTTGGTTGGTATATATATACGTATAAACGTATGTACTTATTTTTAATTTAAACACATAACCATGTACAATGTGACCTTAGAACGGGGTACCCCAGTAAAGACACATTCTTTTCTGAAAAAATAAATTAAATAAAAAATTCCAATTTATGTCAAAATTTTGTGAAAAACGAAGAATATAAGTAAATACAATTTTGCAATTTAGCAATGGTTAATGCTTGTATTGTGTTTTCTTCTAGAAATTACTTTATAATTTTTCTCTCGTAATATTTTAACGTATATACTTACCTGTAATTCAAATACGTAACCATGTATAAAGTGACTTTAGAACGGGGTACCCCAGTAAGGACACATTATTTCGTAGAATTTAATAATTAATAGATAATAATTATACTATCTTTTAATCATAATAACAATAACTCTAATATCCTACATATTCGTGCTAGTGCTTAAAGATGGCACTAGAGTAGTCTATAGGGATCGAGATTATAATAAATACTGTGGGAACCTCAAGGTTGGGATCCAGAATAATTACCACCTGCTAAAATAGATACAAAACTCAGTGTTAATCGATTCAAAGTTTTTGTTTTATTGAACCCTGGAGTATTTATTTAGAGGGTTTTTGAGGCAAGCCCGAAGTCACAATAGTAACAAACTGCTCCAGGATTTTTGCATTAAAGTTTGCTTTTTAGGAAGCTATGTTATTAAAACTAAATATTTTGTTTGAAATCAGTCATTTTTGTGGTTTCATTTATTAATGAAATAAATCAATAAGACACTGAAAAATAAAAAGATAAGTTCATACTGACCCAGTTGCGACCGTTCTCTATTTATTTTTCTGTACCTTGTTATTTTTCATATTTTCATGTAGATTATTAGTGTAACCTTCTTCTTCTGTGATATATTACATTGGTGGGAAAAACCTTTAAAAGTTATAAAAAGAGAGCAGTTCTAACAAAAAAAAAATATTTTTCCATGCATAGACATCAGAATGAATAGACCAGAAGATCAGACGAGGGGGTAAAACCAAACTATGGGGGGCGAAGAGAGGAAAGATACTGTGATTCGTTAAAAAATCAATCTGACAGTATATAGGCATCTCGCATTATAATATCACCATTTAGTTCTTAAAAGCAAAATCTGCTTTGAATGAATAGACCTTTTTACATGGAAGCGCGTATTGCTTGCCACGTTAATAACATATTTGCTAAGGCCAAATGCTTGCCCCGAAAACATTCGCCCCAATTCACATAGCAATATTTTGTTGCCGTGTTTAGTTAAGACACTTCTACAAATGTTTCATAATTTACTTACCCCTGTAACCAGCGACGAGGACACTGGAGAACCGCCCACATTCGCTATGTCCATATAATATGTACCTATAATGTATAGCGCAAGCTGCCGTTTTTGGCGTGTTATTTCGTAAAACGTATGGACGTTAGTTCCTCGCTGGTCACTACAAGAATATTTTAGATTCAAGCGTGGCTCTCTCCCCTCCCCATGGAGCGAGCTGGCGCCAAGGCGGAGCTATAGCCGGTTCCATGGGGAGGGGGAAATAATACGTTTTTATCACTTAGGGCAGGTCCAGATATATTCATATGTCCATGGTTCCATGTAAATAAAATCGGATACATGTATCCGAGACAATAATATATAAGTTACAAACCAGTTATTCGATCACTAACTTGTTTCTAGTGAAAACTGTAAAAATGCGTAAACAAAATGTCGAAGATAATAAATAATATTGAAATACGAGATTGACAAAAATTACATTTAAATAATAGATCTCAATAGCCGAGTTTGTACAGGCGTTTGTCCCTGTGAGAGTAGATGTTATCGGTTCAAGTCCCAGTTGCGACCGTTATGTTTTTATTTTTCTGTGTCTTGTTATTTTTCGTATTCTCGTTTGGAATATTGCTGTTATCTTCTTCTTCAATGAAAAATTAAATATGTCGACAGAGCTCGTTTCATATTCCACACGATGCAACTCTGTAAATAAGAACTGTGCACAAAATTCGTGCTAGATGCATCTTCATAAAATGTATTCTTAAATTATATTTATTGACTATGCGATAATGAATCATAATAAACAATTATTTAATAATAAATTAAATGCCAATAAAATTGTTAAAGTATGATGAAAGATAGACATTCAAATAATTTATGTTTATGAACGATATAGTTGTAGGATCGGGTGGCGTTTTATTTGCGCCAAATACTATATTCTACATCAAGTATGTGATTGAGATGATAAAATACGCTTACTCGCTTGCACTAAGACGAGTACGGAATGCTGTACGAGACGATCTGCTGTCTTAGGTTGTCCTTCTCATACTTAATTGTTTGCTATCTAACTTTCTCTAATAGCGCTAAACACTGCAAAATCGAAGACAAATACAATTGTCTTGCCTTTTGCTTATCACCTGTTATCAGATGTTCAGATATTTGTTGTTCAGATTTCTACCACTCATCTAAGTATATTATATATAATGTCATTGGTACAAACCATCCGAATCTATCATCTTCTATATATATAAAGATGAATCCCTGTTTCCCTTGCTCACGCCATAACTTCAGAACGACTTTAACTATTTCATTCATCTCTTTTTTTAAGTTTTCTAATACTCTGTAGAAGGTTCTTAAGGAAAGAAAAATTAAGAAAATTGTACTGAAGATTGAATAATTTCAGAAAACTTAACGACTATTTTAACTTCGCACGTTTGACAGTTCGCGCGTTTGATGAAATTGAATTTAGCAGGCAGCTGTATTTGCTTTGTATGAAAAGAATTGTCCGGCGATTTTTCAAATTATAGATATTTTAAATAGGTACCTCTGTTAGTTACCAAATGCGATTGATCTTTCTTATAATATACAAAAATGTTTTTTTAGTATTATACGAAAAATGAAAAATTGAACAAAAAAATTGTAACGGGGGGGCACGCGAGCTGTTTGAAAACTGTATGTACTGGGACTGAATATAAGGAACGCGGGGGGGGGGGGGGGTTGCGGGACGGGGAGCAGGAGAGGAGAGAAGGTAGGCGGGGAAGGTGGAAGGGGAACGCGGGAGGGTAGGGAATGGGTAAGGGACACACACGGGAAATGACACGCAGGGAGAAACAATTTATTTCTTTGAATATAGCATTGCAACGCATTCCGGGAACCAGCCAGTTTGTTATAGAATTTATACCAGAAAAGTACTGATAAAAACGTATATTCTTGTTCAGACCAAATTGAAAGGTTGCACTTGGAGTAGATTACTTGCAAATTGCAAATGGTAGACATCTGCGTCCAGGAACTAAAAAGTGGAAAAGAAAGATAAATCGAACAACCACGCAGGACTTCGTAATCGAAATGTAAAGCTCTTGACTAGCAATGTAAAAATCGCGGTTTCGATGCATTTCATTATATTTTAATCAATTAAAATAGTACACGGCATTTTTGCGACACGTTTCAGGGTATAAGGGTGTCACGACTCTTAGAATTAAAACTTTGCTTGAAATGACTTTAGCCGTATTTTGTGACCAGATACAGCCAGGTACTCTTCACCTTCCACCTCCTCATCTCCTTCACCTACGTTTAGCCCGACAACATACCCTAAATGAGGGTCCCATAGTCTCACGGGTTTCAGATGGTTGAGAGCAGTAGTTGGGACTTGTGCGGCGTTCACATAAAAAATAAATAAAAAAACTTGCAAACAAATCATTTTATTTTATTCAGATTGCAATTTAAATGCTGAATAAAACAACGTGCCTGCGCTTTACGTCAAAATATCCAACTTTAAATGACATAATTCTGATATTCACGATTCGCAGTTTTTTTTTGTACTTACTTAGAAAAAACTTACAAATTTGCTCGAGGCCTTGTAAGCATTCTGACGTTATTCCCAAAAATGGTATTCAAAAATAGCGCTTGGCATCAGTGAATTTCGAATGACGCGATTTTCTACAATTTTTCGAAAAACTCGGTTTTGTTACGCCAAGCAACTAAAAATTTTTTTCGAAACAAGATCTATTTCGATTTATAATAAATTATGTTTCGTAAGAATTGGAATTTTTTTTTTAAGTTTCCAAAAGAAATTTGAACTTAATTCAATAAATTTTTTACTAGGTACCCAAACTTAAGTAAGTAAATTCCACCAAAGTTTTGTCGTTTTACGAAATCTAAAGTAAGTAAATCCTGGAAAAAAAACTGATCGGTGTGTGTAATTCACACGGTAGAAGTGAAACGTTCAGAAAACTTAAGTAGGCAAGAGTGGGGAGACCACAAATCTCTTTTATAATCAATGTGAAGGATTCCTTTTTTCACCTTTTCCTATACATTTGATAATTTCCTAAGTATTTGTGTTTTCTTCTTCGGAGTCGCTAGATGTTCCTTTATGTTGTGTTTTCTTTTGTTTGTTTTTTTTTTTTTTTACAGTGAATACCGCACAAGAATCTCAACTGCTCCCGTCTGGAGCCAGTGAGACTATGGCATCCCCAATTGGGGTATGTTGTGAGGCTGAAGGTAGTGGGAGGGGAAGGAGGTGGGGAAGAGGAAGGTTGGGAAGTACCTGGCTATTCAGATCTGGTCACCAAACACGGCTAAAGCTATTTTCAAGCAACAGTTCAATTCTGAATGGTGGTCTTACACCAGGGCGATACTGATAGTATCTTCCACTCTGGAACATGCCGCAAATATACTATATATTATTTTTAATGAATTAATTGTGAAATAACACAAATTAATCAAATAAAATTTATTTGCGCATGCCGGGTTCGAACCCGCGACCTCCGGATTGTGAGTCAAGAGTCTTACCCACTGGACCAAGGAGGTCGTCGTTTATTTATTTGGAGTGGTTTGAAGATTGGATATTGATTTTACTTATTTTTTTATTTCGTAGGATTTGATCCTTAGTCGGCCAGATGTCTGCAAAGGTTCGTCAGCCGCTTTACACCACTACACCAAAAGAGGCTTGTGTGGAACTGTGGATTTATGGTATTATATTGGAAGCGAGTACCCGTGAATTAAATAAATATTATGTAGCTACCGCATTCTCTCACAGGCTAAATCCTATAGATGTATGTGTTTGTCTCTTTTTAGTGTCGCTTGTTTCCGTTTCATCGAGTTTGAAATGAAAATGGTGATAAAAAAGTTTTCGCTTCAAAAATGTATTGGCAACGTGCCTTTTAATGGTCATTATAGTGATTATTGTTTTAAATCTTGTAGTAAATGAACTTGCGGCCTGAAGGTTATATTTAAAATACTTTGAAATCTTATATTATTTGGCCTTGTTAATAGACATTTAAAGTCTGCGTAACCCATGACACAAATGACTTGGCAAACTTAAAATAGTAGCATTCTGAACCCACCGTTCTAAATTTCTTGCTACTCACCACACAAATGTAAAAAAATAACATATGGTAATTTTCAGGCCACAATAAAAATATTTAATTAATTTAATATTTAATAATAATTCATTTAAATACCCCACATAATAGAGTGTGTACTGTCTCAATTTCTCATCAATTTTTTTTCACCTTCAAAAAAATTCTTTAAATTAGTCGTCTCAAAGTGGTTTAACCAAATTTTGAAAATGGCCTTGTAAGCCAAAACAGCTGTAAGAAAAATTAAAATTAAATTGAACTTGCATTTTAATTAAAAAAATAAAATACATGTAGAACTTTATAACATTAATTTAACTTTATAACATGTATTTTAAATTAAATTTAAAAGTATGTAATAAAATAAATAAAAATACTAATTTATCGTTGTAAAGGTCAGTTTGGAAACCACAGTTGACCAATTACTTATTAAATAATTACGGTTGTTGAATACAGCTTTAGATTGTAACCCAATTTATAAATGAAAGGGACCAAGCAAGTGAAATGGGTGCTGATGAAATGAAAGTTCCAGAAAAGAAAGTAACCTGGGACAATTCACAGGTTTGTGATCCTTTTCACCTGTTCTTTGTCGGAGAAACCCTTTCCCACCATATTATCAAAAGGTAAAATGAAACCATACAGACAGAAGCCAGTAGCTACCTTTTCGTCATTATTCTTCACGTTAGAATATTATTTCTTTTATTCCATTGCAAATTATTTCAGAGGTATTTTTTTAACATGGTTGGCATAATTTGTGAATAAAATGTAAAGATAAAAAAATCATTCTGTTTTTTTTTTCGATTCTTACTTATTGAATATGGGGAAATCCATTGGAGAACCTTATCACAACCAAAATATTTTGTCTAAACCAGTGATTCCAAAGTAGTCCAGGTGGACCCCCAGGGGTCCACGGGAGACTCGATAAAAAATGGGGGTTCATAAGTTGTAAGTGGGGGTCCACGAAAATTTATCTGTTTTCGATGGTAACGAACAAAAATGTTGGCTTGGCTTTACCTATCAATGAAGGCAGATGCTAAAAAATTGCTACACTACTAAAAAAAATAAGGGAGCAAAAAAAAATCAACATGGCTTCATTAGGGGAAGATCAACTTCAACAAACTTATTACTCTTTCAAAACTATATATTGGAGTCATTTTCTAAAAACAAACAAGTTGACTGTATATATACTGATTTCTCGAAGGCTTTTGATAAAGTGTCCCACAAAATACTGATCCGAAAACTTCATGCTCTGGGAATCAGAGCAAATATGTTGAACTGGCTAAGTTGTTACGTATCAGGTAGAACTTTATTTGTAAAAATAAAATCTTTTATATCCAAACCATTTTCTGCCACTAGTGGAGTACCGCAAGGTAGTCATCTTGGCCCAATTTTATTTCTTATTTTTATAAATGACATAGTCAACTGCTTTAAAGACGTCAAAGTGTTGCTTTTCGCTGATGACATTAAATTATATAAAGAGATAACTATCCTTAATCACTGTGAAATTCTTCAATCAAATATAGACATGCTAAAAATTTGGTGCTCACAAAACAATCTATATTTGAATGTAGAAAAATGCATAACTTTGACCTTTTCCAGAAAAAAAACATCACTGTTATTCGACTATTCAATAAATAAAATAAATTTAGAAAGAGTATCGGAAATGCGGGATCTTGGCATAATAATGGATGAGAAACTAGACTTCACGGTTCACATTCAACAAACTGCAAATAAGGGTATGAAAACTTTAGGATTTGTGTTAAGAACAATTAAAAACTTTGAATCGTTACAAATCATTAAACTACTGTATACATCCCTTATTAGAAGCCTAATAGAATAAAACTCCATAGTCTGGTCGCCCTTCTATAAAATTCATATTCATACTATTGAAAGAATTCAAAGAAAATTTCTACGTTTTGTAAATTTTAAACTTAACATCCCTTTTTTTTTCAATTATTTCTGGCTTTCACCCTTCAAGGGTGTTCTAGGCCATCATTTCTAATTACAGAGAAAGGAAAGGTGAATTTATATATTAATTTTATTTAAATGTGCAAATTTCAGAATTTTATGGAAGATTGGAGTAGAGTTCAGACTTAGAAGAGATGAGATGTTGAATGGAGGAGAGGCAATTTTTTATAACGCTTGATAGAAGAGAGGATATTTATTTAGAGAGGGACAATCAAAAAATATGTGATCTAAAGTTCCCACATCTAGACCACAGAACGTACAATCTGGGGAGTCAAGCACATGAATTTTATAAAGGTGAGAAGGAACGGAACAATGTCCGATTCTCATACGAATAAGTAAGGAAATTTCTTTTTTGGAAAAATGGGGGAATTTTTGAAACCACGGTTTTGATGGGATAGTCCTTTGTATTGAGGCGTAACGGGCACCCTTGGATTGACTAGCAATGTTCCAATACTCTGTCCAAACATTGCGGGATCTATCTTTGATGATGGAAAAAATATCAGACAGGGGAATATGGTTTACGAGGGTAACGGTAGGGTTAGACGCTTCTTGTTTTGCCAAGGAATCAGCAATATCGTTACCCACTATGCCAACATGTCCAGGAATCCAAATCAGAGTGACAGTTTTTCCAGAGCTTTGAATGGAGGTTATCAATACTCGAATAAGACATACAAAGTGATCATCAGGATGAAGAAGAGGACTGGTTTTAATTTTTTGGAGGGAACTGAGAGAGTCAGAGAGAACAAGAGAATGTTCAAAATTATTTTTTATTACATATTTGAGAGATTCAATAATCGCAATGCACTCTGCAGAAAATATTGAAAATTGGTTTGAAATTGAATAAAATATTCTTTCATTAGAATTATTGTGGTAAACATTAATACCAATACCACAGTTAGGAGAGTCCGGAGATTTGGAGCCATCAGTAAATAAAAGAGAAGAGTTGGGCCATTTAGAAGAAATAATGTCATTGAACATATTATTGACAGTACGGGCTGGGAGATTGGAATGACTTTTAAGAATGCCGATCCCTTCTAATATCGTTGGGGATAGGGTGACGTGACTATATTTTAATTTGTACAAAGGAAGAATATCATTTTTGATAATTTGAAGCTCTGAGAGAGAGCGAAAATTTTTACAAATGGCAGGGAGAGGTTTAGTTCGAGCTCTGATTGTAGACGAATGTGTTGAGTCGTTGAACAACGAGACTCTGGGAATAATCTGATGACTTTTAGAATTTAAACATTTAAGAACAAATTTGTCAGCAAATAATTGACGCCTTAAATAAAGAGGAGGATCAGAACATTCTACTTGAAGGGAATTGATGGGCGACGATTGCATCGCGCCAGTTATTATTCGCAATGACTTAGATTGAATTTTGTCTAATTTACTGAGTGCATTTTTGGATGCAGTACTAAAAAGTGGGCAGGCATAGTCGAGATGACTTCGAATAAGTGCATTGTAGAGCAACTTAATGCAGATAGGATGAGCACCCCACCAAACGCCAGTCAATGATCTGATAATATTTAAATTTTTTTCACATTTAGTAACTATATTATTAATGTGGGAAGACCATTTAAGTTTCCTATCAAATGTTACTCCCAAAAATTTTACTTCGGAAGCATTGGGGATTGGAGAGTTTTTAAATAAAATTTGAACAGGGGGGTTATTATGACGATTTGAGAAGGTAACACACTGACTCTTTTGTACTGAAAGTTCAAGACCATTTAAAGTAAGCCATGTGCAAAGGGCATCCATGGCTTCATTAAGATATTTGACGGCGGATGGAATGATTTTGGATGATAAGAAGAAAGCTATGTCATCTGCGAACTCAACAACTTTTACTTGAGGGGGAATGGTGACATGCATATCGTGTGTGTATATATTATACAGTAAGGGGGATAATACATCGCCTTGGGGTAAACCCTTCCAAATTGACCTACTCTGAGGAGTAACATCTGGTAGCTCAATGAAAATTTTCCTATCGAGAAAAAGATTAATAATAGATTGGACAAACATGAGGGGTAAGCCAAGGCCTAAAAGTTTTTTTTTAAGAATTGGGATGGAAACATTGTCAAAGGCGCCTTCTATGTCCATAAAGACTGCAAGACATACTTCTTTGTTAGAAATGGATAAATTAATATCAGTGCTGATGATGGCAAGGTTATCTTGTGTAGATTTCTTTTTCCTAAATCCAAATTGGGATGGAGAGAGAAGATGATTACTCTCGACAAAAAATTCTAACCGGTTTTTAATTAATTTTTCATAAATTTTACTAAGGGTGGATGAAAGAGCAATTGGCCTATAGTTGGATCCAGAATTGGGTGATTTGTTTAATTTTAGAATTGGGATGATTATTTGAGAACTCCAGTCATCAGGTATTATGCCAGTCTGAAAGATTTTATTTAAGATGCTCAAAAAGTGATTTAGAACATTATCATTACTATTTTTGATAATGCTATAAGGTATACCATCTCTGCCTGGAGATGAGTCCTTGAATGTTGATAAACAATTTTTTAATTCAATTAAAGTGAATGGAGAGTCTAGCCAATGATCAGACATAGGAGTGTTGTGGATTGGAGTTATTTCATCTAAGTTAGGTACAGAAGGGGGGGCAATTTTGTCCAAGAACTCGTCTATCCATTTAGAATGAGAAGCTCGAGGAGATGTTGGATTGAAGGAGGATCGAAATCTTCGAATCATAGACCAAACTTCCGAAATTGGAGTGTTCGGAGATACTGAACTGCAGAAGTTGTACCACCCGGATCTTTTTTTTGACCTCAATACCCTTTTGGCATTGGCTTCGGCATTTTTGTATATGAGATAGTTCTCCATAGTCATATTGTGACGATAGGAAAGAGATTTAGCTTTCCGAATTCTCACTAATTTGGAACATTCCTCATCCCACCAGGGAGTCGGAGGGAGTTTTTTGAGAGATTTAGTTTTAGGGGGAGGAGTTGATTTATTGATTGCAGTTACGAGCATTGATTTGAAGTTATCGTAGTCATCTTTGACAGATAATGTATCGGTATAGGATAAATTTTGTATAAACTTATCCATATGAGAGTTAAATTCGTCCCATTTGGTGAGTTTTGTTTTAATCTTTGTCGAAATATGGGACTTGTCTGAATGGAAAGAAGTTTGATAAGTGATGGTGATCGGGAAATGATCACTGGAGCAAGGGTCGGGGGACACCACCCACGAGAAGAGAGGTGCCAGATTAGTAGAGCATATGGAGAGATCCACTGCACTGGGGTTTGTGTTGGGGCGAGAGATTCTAGTAGGAGATCCGTCATTCAAAAGAAAAAGGTTGGATTCATCTAGGAAATCCATCACACTTCGACCGTCTCGATCACAGAAAGCAGAACCCCAGACGGGGGAATGGGCATTAAAATCACCCAATAAAAAGAAAGGAGGGCTTAGTTGACGGACAATTTGCAACCACGCTTGTTTATTGAAGTGCGATGTTGGGGGAAGATTGATAGAAACAAAGGAAGTGTCCTTTATTTTAGCTGCAACCATTTGAAAGTCAGCATTGGGGGGTTTGATATTATTTATTGGGAAAAACGGAAGGGATTTTTTAATAAAAAGGGCAGCACCACCGCCCGTACCTTCCGGGCGATCATCGCGGAGACAGGAGTACCCTCCCACATTAAAGTGGGTGGATGGAGTAAACCATGTCTCCGAGATAGCAGCCACAGAAACAAGGTTTGAATTTAATAGGTTAAGAAGGTTCGATTTGTTAGAAATAGCACTGCGGCTATTCCACTGAAGAATTCTAACATCTTGAAGAGCCATTTTGAATAAATGATTTTAATGTGGAAATAATAGAAGCAGCGTTGGACGGTAGATTAGTTTGAGAAGAAATTAGGTCAATTAGAAGCATAATAAGAGTTTGAATAAATGAAGAATTATCTTGGGAGAGTCGTTCAGAAAGCTTTTGATGGTTTGTTGAGGATGAATTATAATTGATTGCGCACCCATTTGTGGCATTTGAAAGAGGTGAACCATTGGGATTTAAGAGAAGTGAGTTGTGTTGTTGCTGATCGTATCCAGGAGCCGGTTTAGAGATAGGGTTTTTGTATGTGAATTTAGTTGAACGAGAAGATGTTGAGGAGGAGGCGAGTGGGTTGGATGAAGAGTTACTGGATAAAACCTCAGCAAATGATTTTTTGACAGGCGGGAATAGTTTAGAAGCCTGCAGAAAAGACAAGTTCTCAGAGGCCATAGAACTTTTTATATTTTTTTGACGAGATTGTTCCGGACAAGAAGAGTTAATGGCGGAATGAGCACCTGAGCAGTTAAAACATTTAGGTGAAGAGAGAGAAGAACATTTGTCAGCCGTGTGGTTTTCACCACATTTGAAACATCTGGGAGGGGATCTGCATGCAGCTTTGGTATGACCAAAACGACAGCAATTGTAACATTGAGTGGTGGGATAAGTATACATTTCAACTGGTAAGGAGTTGAAAAATAAATAAATATGGGAAGGAAGAGATTGTCCTTCAAATGTGATGACGACAGATTGGGAGGGCTTCCAGGAAACGATGCCCTCAGAAGAGTCCTTATAATTTAGCCTCCTGGCTTTTATGGGATTGCCGATATGTTGGGGGGTTGAAAGTGAAGACAGGATTTCTGGAATGGACAGATCGGTCGAGATACCTCTGACGAGGCCCATACGAGTGACATTGAAAGTTGGGATGTACGCCTTGAATTTAGAATTTGATGAAATAAATATGTTTTTGATAAAGTTGTTGGCGGCTGAACCTGAGAGGAATTCAACAGAGATTCGGAAGCGACCCTCAGCTTTTACACCTCCAGGCTTAATCGAAAGGTTCTTGCTATTTGATAGAAATTTACCAAATTCAAGAGGGTGGATAGTTTTACCTTGCTCAGTTTTTTGAGCGTACACAATGAACGGGCCACAGGAATGAGGAGAATAAAAGTTTGTAGGAGGAGGTTGAGGAAGAGCAGGTGAAGACTGAGAAGAAGAAGGAGAGTCATGTTTTATTGAGGAAGAGGGACTAAACTTCCTTTTTTTTGTGGTAGTCAGAATGACAGATTCACTGTCTGAAATTACTACATTTTCACCATCTGGGAGGTCAGGGGGAGGATCTGGGGGCTTTTTAACGTGTCCAGGGGGGTCCTCCTCCATTGTTCACAAAATTACAAAAGAAAAAATGTATGGAAAGTGACAGAAATAAAAAAGGTTATAAATATCTGGAAATCAGCGACGAAAAGTGACTCCTGGAAGATCAGAGGGGAGAAGAATCCTCAAGGAACAACACACTACACTTTTATTGACCAGAAAACATAAAAATATTAGTTAAAATAATAAAAAAAGATTATTTTTTCCTAGGCGAAAACAAAATAACTGTGACAGCCAGATGTTCAAAATTAGAATCTTAACATCCCTTTAGAGCACATAAATTATCCGTCGTTAATGAATACTTTAAATATTCCAACATTAGAAAACCGACGAAAAATAAACGACCTAACTTTTTTATTAAAATTATTAAACTCTAAATTCGACAGTTGTGAACTTCTGCAATTAATAAATCTACATGTACCTACACGAACAACTAGACAAACATTGACATTTTATATACGTACATCTCATTCGAACTATGATTTACATTCTCCAATACAACGTTTGCATAGTCTTGGTAACAAATACTTAAACAACCCGGCTGCGGAACCGTCTTAAAAATCGTTCCCTCGCAAGAGAGTTCGTCGGGGTAACCCAAAGTGGCCTGAAGACGCCGACGGGAGATCCGGAGAGAGTTATCTTTTCTGCCTGAGCGTTCGAGCGCCCTGGAATCCCATAGCGGGGAGATAGGGCTCGGGACGCGAAGAGCATCGCCGATGCGGCGGTGTCCGGATCGGCCCCTCGGACCTTGAAAATTCAGGTGAGGGATACGCGGAGATGTCGCGCCGGCTCGTACCCATATCCGCAGCAGGTCTCCAAGGTGAAGAGCCTCTAGCCGATAGAATAATGTAGGTAAGGGAAGTCGGCAAGTTGGATCCGTAACTTCGGGATAAGGATTGGCTCTGAGGGCCGTGGCGTGTCGGGCCTGGTCGGGAAGA